>JASVEL010002541.1:0-36977 GCA_032618575.1 Nicotiana noctiflora
TACAACGGTAGAAAAAGTACATTGTGAAAAACAGGATGCAGGGAATCAATTTTAACCAAATAGGAGAGGGGGTTCTAAAAAGAGAAAGTTTGGGAGCAGGCAAAACTTATGCTTTGGGAATAGGATAAATCCCCACACCCATTCGGCGAAGCTTTCTTCTAGCAGGTAGGAGCACAGTAAAGGCAAATTACATAGTACTCACTTCATTCATTTTATATCCCTTGAGGAGTTGATAGGAGCAACAATATTGTTTTGCTTTGCAGTTATAACAAAGAAAGAAGGGGATTCTCCATTAGAGCATTTGACCTGTAAGTTCTACAGAAAAATAACAAAAAATGTAGTTTTGTGGTAAAATGTATCTAGATTCATTATGTTTCAACATTGTATTCTAATGATGTAACGACCCAACATGTCGTTCTGAGTCCTAGCATCCCGTTGTGCGATTTGAGACCTTGAATAGGTTCATATTATGTTTTATGACTTGCATGTATGGTTGGTTCGGATTCCAAGAGGTTCAGAAGTAGTTTGGAGTACTTAGTTTCTAATTAGAGGCTTTAAGTTAAAAGAGATGACCAAAATCAACATTTTGAGTAAATGAGCTTGGCCTCGAGATAGTTTGGAGGGAACCCGAGGGGCTCGGGTGGGTTTCGGCGCATTTGGAGCAAGTTTTTATAGATTTGAAGTGTTGAAACATGGTTTTTTGCACTTGACTTGACTTCAGAACTGCTCCCAATTAGAGCTGTCAATATGTGCTGGGCCGGGCTAGCCCATCCCAAGGCTTTAGCAATTGACGGGTTGTGCTGAGCTAGTCCACCATTTTGATGGGCCTTATAATGGTCAGCCCACCCCAGACCTATGTGGGCCGCGGGCCCCCACGGGCCGGCCCATTATTTTAAAAATATAATTTTATATTTTTTCTTTAAGTTCTGACCTAAAAAAAGATAGTTATTTAAAAGTTAAAAAAATATCTTATTGGAAAAAATACGCAAAACTTAATAACTTTTTATATTGTTCAAATATATCACAACAAATACTAAAAAAAAAAGTAAAATACATGACTATATTTCATTCACTAAAAGTCAAAACTAAAACAAACTATTCAAGACAACGTTCATGATGCTTATGAGATATCCAATACATCATCTTCATCAAACACATTTGAATCAATTCGTGACAAGGTTGTCTTAACATCTTCACTTTCATCTACAATTCATACGCAATATTAATTTAAATATTAAAAATAATTAAATTTTAAAATTTAATAATATTTAAATTCACATAAAAAATATTACCAGTTTGAGTTCGGGAAAACCTATGCAGCCAATTTCAAGTAGTAACAAGTGTTTGGACATTTTCATAATAAATGCAACTTCTGTACTTTGTAAGAATACGCCACCATGCCAAATATTGATTCCGATGGTAGAATGGTAATAAGAATGCTAAGTACATCACGCACTATCATTCAAAAATCGGGATATTTTCTAGAATGGCCCTTCCAATACATGACAACATCACCTATTGAAATTTCTCAAGATCAAGTTTTGGCTCCTATTAGTAAAGATCCAATTCTGACTTTCCATATCTAAAGGCAGTATACTTTTTATTTTTTAAATATTTTATTAGGCTCACGGGCTGGGCCAGCCAAACCTCAGTCAAGCCTCGCGGGCCACAGGCTTACTCGAGCCGGGCTTAAAAGCCTCATTTTTAAAGGGGCTCCAAAAATTCTAGCCCAGTCCTGCTAAATCACGGGTTGGGCTGTGCTGGCCCAATGAGCCAAGCCCATATTGTTAGAGCTTAAGCGCGCCTTTGACAACACTGATCATCGGTTCTGCCTTCGAATCAAGGACTCAAAATAGAAAAAGAGGATTTTCGAATGGAAATTTAAGAAAGTGTATTTTGGGGTTTTGTTCACCAATTTGGACTCAATTTGGAAATTAATCACATATTTAGACTCGTAACGTTATGGGTTAGGTATCTGACTTTTATTTCGAGATTTGACCATATGAGTATAAGCTGACTTTTGAGATTTTGTTAAAGATAGAAGCTTTAATATTTGGAATTGATTTGACTTCCCTAAGCATTCTTTGAGCTACATCGAGCTCATTTGACTGATTTGGATCTACAAAAGGCAAATTTTGAAGAATAGAGTTAGACCGGGATAAAGGTAAGTATCTTACTAAACTTTGACCTGAAAGAATATTCCAACGAATGGCTTAATGCTTATGTGCTATTCTGTTGATTCATCTCCAGACAGGAATCCTAATTCTTTAATCACTTCAGCTCGTTCGTACTTCTAACGTCAACTCATCTTGCTTAAAAGTCTTAAGAATGCAACAAAAAGATCCAGTGGGCCTTCTTGCATGGACTTGGACTTGCTTACCAGCTTCGCTGAAGATAGGCTTCCCTACCCGATGAGTCTGGCTAGGCTATTAGGCACCTATATGCTCTGTGTTTGGGGGTGGGTGACGAGCCTATATGTTGATACAAGGATTTCTATGCTTGGAGCTGAATTTAGGCTTTTTTATGCCTTGTTTTGGTACTTGCTCTACTTGTGATATGCCTTAATTGTTGGTATGACTACTTAGAGCTTTCTTATTCATGTTAGATATCATGTCTAAGCTTTTGATGCTTTATTTGGACATGATATGTTGGATTACATGTTGGATCAGTAGTCATACATTATACATATGTATACGTCATGCATAATGATTATCTCTGAAAATGTTGGTTTATGTTTAGTCAACAATGGCATGCTGAAAATGTTGGTTTATGTTTAGTAAACAATGGCATGCTAATTGGAAGAGTTGGTGGAAAGTGTTGGTATAGATGCTAGGAGTAAGCTTCCTCCTTTGATGTCACCCATGACATTAAGAGAAGGTAGTTTGACGTCACCAATGATATCAAGAGGAGGTCCTTACCTCTATAAATAGATGCACTCTTTGATTTGTAGAAACCATCCCAAAAACAATACAATATATTGTTGTGAGTAGAGAGTTAAGAGAGAAATTTTCTTAAGTGTAATTGGGAAATCTCCCATTCCTTTGTAAATAATAGAAAGACAATTATTCTCTGGTGGATGTAGAATTATTTTGATCCGAACCACGTTAAATCTTGTGTTCTTTTTTTTACGTTTCCGCTAACAATTGGTATCATAGCGACATGATTCTTTAATGATCCAAGAAGGAAGAACAAGCAAAGATGAGTTCCATGAAGTTTGAAATTGGACGCAACAACTTCAAAGGATACATCAGCTCCCAACATGGAGAAGATTGAAGGGGATGCATTGAGTGCAATCCAACTATCCCTTGCACCTAACGTGCTTTGTGAAGTGAGTACAAGTACCAAAGAGACGGCCAAACGGTTATGGGAAAAGCTAGAAGGGCTATACCAAGACCGATCAGTGACAATAAGGATGTTGTTACAACGACGTCTTCACATCATTTAGATGCGTTCAATAAACTTGTCATGGACTTACAGATTGCAAGAATTAAAAGAGAGGAGGAGACGCTTGTATGTGCTTTGCTATTTTCATTGACTTCAGTATATCGTGATATTGAGAATTCCATGATGTATAGCAAGGAGCCTATCAAGCTTGAGCAAGTGCGGCATGCACTTAACACTAGTGATGTGCGGAGGCACATCGAAGGAGACAGAGATGACTAGGCAAGTGAGCTCTTTGTGAGAGGCCGGACTAGCCAACAGGAAAAGAGCAAATCAAAGTACAGATCAAAGTCTCGTGTGAACAAGAAGAATACAGAGTGTTGGGGTTGTGGCAAGAAGGGGCACTTTGAACGAGATTGCCCATGTCAAAGTCCAAGGAAAAAGCGAGTGCATCTACAGTTGAACAGGTACATGATTTTGACAATGATTATGTACTACCAACATCGTGTAATAATAGTAATTATGGAAAAGACCGGTTTTAGCAGTTATGAGAAAAGTGGAAGAACCGTAGTAATGGGCAATAATGTAACTTGTGCAATAGTTGGCATTGGCTCCAGTGAGTTCAGTGAAGGACTTTCGCCTCACCCACCCATTTGACTTATGGCATCATCGACTTGCTTTTCAATCAAAGCGATTTCATAACCATAAAGAAAGACCTCTCTTTCGGGATCACTCCCGTCCCTAGATGTAGTAGTCAATCAGCGGGACATTTAAAGAAGCTATGCACCTATACTGAATGTTAACGAAAGAAAGCCCTAGTGATGGGCAATAATGCAACTTGTGCAATAGTTGGCATTGGCTCAATCCGAGTTCGCTGCCATGATGGAGTCGTGAGGACTATTACACAAGTCCGTCATGTTCCTGATCTGAAGAAGAATTTGATCTCCTTGGGTACTCTGGATGAACAAGGCTACAGGTACATGAGCGAAGCAAGAACTATGAAGGTGACTAAAGGTTCTTTAGTCATGCTGAAAGGCAAGCTGGAGAACGGCCTTTACACATTGGCCGGAAGCACCATTGTTGGCTCTGCAAATGCATCTACAGTGCAGTTATCTAATGATGACAAGGCAAGACTATGGCACATGAGACTGGGTCATATGAGCGCATGTGGACTGGAAATGTTGAGCAATTGTAACCTTTTGGAAGGTGAGAATATTAGCACACTTTGACTTCTGTGAGCACTGCGTTCTAGGGAAGCAGAAGAAGGTCAGCTTCAACACCGGCAAACACAAGACAAGAGGAGTGCTAGACTACATCCATTCAGATTTATGGGGTCCCTCTAAACTTCCATCGAAGGACGGAAAGAGGTATCTTCTCACTTTTATTGATGATTTCTCACGAAAGGTTTGGGTGCATTTTTTGAAGGCAAAAAGTGATGCTTTTGAAGCATTTAAAGAGTGGAAGATTTTGGTTGAAAATCAAATGGAGCGGAAAATCAAGTATCTTCGCACAGACAATGGCTTGGTGTTTTGCAATGAAGAGTTTAATGAATTATGCAAGGTTCATGGATCTCAAAGACATAGGACACTTTTTGTACTATTCATAGTCGAATTATAATTTATAAATATTTTAATAGATTATTTGTTATAATTTTGTTATTTAGATGTAATTTATTTTGGGCTAAAGCAGTTCACACTGCTGCTCATATTATCAATCGATCTCCAGCATCGGCAATTGACTTTAAGACTTTGAATGAGGTATGGTCAAGTGAACCTCTAACTATTCATACTTACGAGTATTTGGGTGTCCAGCTTATTATCACGTTAATGAAGGAAAGCTTGAACCAAGGGCTAAGAAGGCCATATTGGTAGGGTATGTGGATGGAGTAAAAGAGTACAAACTTTGGTCTTTGTCTTTGGGTACGGGTAAGGCTTGTCTACATATTACCCTCCCCAGACCCCACCTTGTGGGACTATACTGGGTAGTTGTTGTTGTTGTTATTTATTGGAAATTTGGTGTTGTTTGAGTCGTGAAGCTGCAAATCACTAAAAGAACTGATTTCAATATATTGTTGCTGCATGATAACTTTAGAAACCAAATTGTTAAAGATGTGTATGGAGATGTTCTTTTGAATTTTTTTAAAAGAAAAAACCCAAAGTTCAGCAAATTGGGTCGGGTAATGCATGGGTAAAAAATTAGGGGTTAGTTCTAATTGAATCCCTGCTATTAAAATAGAGGGCGGGTCCTTTTGTTCCTGAGCTGCTACGTGGCACTCCGTTAAAGTTAGCGGTATATTTCTCTGATAGCATAACAATAGGGACTTAAACGGCCAAATAGTATAACGAAAGACATTTTTAAACAATTGTTAATAGTAGAGGAATATATCAAACCCTTTGCCGTATTATCAATTATAACATAAATATAAAAAAACAATAGAATTTTACTTTCCTTTATTCTCAAAGTTCATCAATTGACTCTAAACAAGTAACAAAATATTTCTAATTATCAAATATTCTTTTATGTACAATTTTCTCTATTTGGGTTGATAATTGCTAGTTTTGGACAAATTTTTTGTCAACAAACATTTCAAGTTTTGTATTTTTGAGTAGTTTAATTAAGAATATTAGAGTGTGTGGCTCTATGCACTAATTACTATTCAAACCAAATAAACTGAAGTTACCGAACTAAACAAATAGAAACTGAAAGGAGAAAAATCGAACAATGCCGAATTTAATTAGGTACGGTACTGGTATAGAATTATAAGAGAGCGAATACCGAAAATACCGAACCGAAATGTCTAAATACCGTACTGTACCGACCGACGAACACCCTAGTTGTGAAGTAAAAAAAAATACACTTAATATGATTAAGATCTGAACAATTAAGATTCAAACTTCAAAAACAAACGCACTTAATGACTGAGATTTGAATAATTAAGATTTAGACATCCATTAAGTGCAAATAAACGAGGCCTAAGAGTCTCTAATAAGGCTGACTAGGAAGTGCATTTGAGAACCAAGCACTTGGGGAAGAGTCGTAGCAAGCAACTGTGAGAATAAATGTGTTAAAGTTTGAGGGAGGATGTGGACCATCCATTGCTGCACTCAGCCACAAACAAGGGACATTGGTTGAACCTGCTTAGAATCCATGGGTGATGCCTTGGACTATTAGAGACTTCATTTTAAGCTGGAAATCTAGGAGAAAAAAGAGAAGTATGGGGAGGGGCATGCTGATGACTTGGTGCAATTTGCAGAGATTTGCATGTAAAACTATCCCAAAGGAAGAACAAAAGAAAGTGAAGCAGAATCAAGCTGGTTTAAACAAAGCAAAACTCAAGAAAGAAAGCCACCAGCAATTGTTTTTCGAGAGAAGTACAATCTCCAAAAAGCTAATTAAAAACGATAAGACCTCAATATAGGACCCCACCAAAAACTATAGCTAAAGTTTCCAAATTACCCTTACTATTAATTTTAAACAGCTTTACAATTGGAGTAATACAAAAAGGTTCAAAACCAACCCTACAGCTTAAAAACATCAGAAAATAAAACAAAACCTAAACGGATAAGACATGGCCTGCTTCCGCACTGTATCAACATATGTTTTGGTTTCTATCTTATTTGAAAGAACATGGAAAGAGAATTCTTACAGCAAAGATCTGGCGTTAGTTTGACAAGAAGATATCCACTTTGAATAGGAAGCAACAACCTCTGCAGCTGATTTGTATACCTGGAAGAGCAAACAAGGAAAAAATGGAACATAATTAAGGAAAGGAGGAGGTCAATCAAAAGGTACTAAACATTGCCATAACTCAGGCCTAATGAAGCAAATAGTTATCCCAGAATCATTGTCTACAAAATTTTCAGTATGCTTATCTTTCTTCCTAACAATTTCATCAGTTCTTGCAATCCTCTTTTGTCTTTACAAGGATAAGTGAAACAAGGAAATCGAGTAAGATAACACATACAAGTCTCATGAAGCCCTTAGCATCATCACGTGGCCTACTAGATAAAATTGTGACCAAGTGAATAATAAAAGAGAAATCAATCTCTTGGGCTTCCGTGATAATAACTTCAGCTATCTGAAACAGAAAAGAAATTATACAGTGAACTTCCTCGAATAATCAAGTTTGTATCATTCTCATAAATGAACCGTTAGCAAAAAAATAATCAGTAAAGTGACCATTAACAGAGAAATAAAAGCAAACCATTTGTGAAGCCAAAGAAAAGCACAGAAGGCATGACACACTGATGTCAAATTACCAGCTCTTTTACAATCAAATCATGTAGGACAGTTAAAGAGTATTGCTGAAAACAGCAAGAGCTCGAAAAAAGAAAAAGGTCTCTACAGAAAATACAAGTACATGATCAAAAACTATGGCTGAAAAATCATGTATGTATTCCGACAAAACAAAAGAGTGTAAAGAAAGGTTTGCTTAGAGATATCTCGAAGAAGCAATGTGATCACAAAAGAGCATAAAAGGAAGGAGTGACTTCAATCACTTACTATTACATTGCAAGATTGTTCAATGTCGGGGAATTTAATGGCTGTAAGCCTGGCTCTTTCAGAGATCTGATGCAGAGCAGGAGAGAAGAGAGCATGGTAGCATCTCAAGCAAATAGTGATTGTATGGATTTGTATCTCTAATTCGTTAGAATTTTTTGTTTTAATCCGAATTAGTTAGAAATATTCTACGAAAAGAACTATGGATATACATTTAATATTTTTTAGGATGGTGGTGCCCAGGCCAGCTTGTGCACCCAGCATGCTCCGTATTAGTTTCATAAAATGGAAGAAAGTAAAAATAATTTTTGCGATTCCAACAATGACAAACTGCTGAACACAAAATTAGCTTTAAACAAAAGATTTGGTTTGTTAAGTATCTTTGGGAATTGAAATCACAAGGCGCAAGAAAAGTATCTTTTCATTTAAGAGGAATAATCTCCTGAATTTATTGGTTGAAATAGAAAAATCAGGTGATAAGCCTTGAAGTGCACTAGTGACTACAAACATAAAAATTATGACAGAAGGAGTTCATCGTTTAAAGATCTTGAGATGCCCAGAAGATAAGCTGGGAAGTTAAAACCATCTTACAGGATGTGACCTGACACTGTTACTTGGGCAGTGCAGTATGAAATAATGTCTACTCCAACTAGTAATAATTGCGTATTTTGGGCCAAATCTTGTGACACTTGAAGCACCACCTGCCGCAGTCTGCTCTATAGTAACCACTTACGTGTTTCAGATGCAGAATAGGGGATCTAACGCTGCCAGGAGAACGAGAGGATACAGGTCTTGCTGGAGATGGAGTAGCAGAAAAGGTAAAAAGTAGTGGTAGTCCCCCGATCTAGTGTAGAACCAAGGTAATGAGCTATGCACAATCCATGTGCGAGGTAATGTAGATATGCAGTTGATATATGAGGTTTGGTCTTAAGACCACTCAACCTGCTAAGTTGTGGTGTGATAATCATCATGCTCTTTATATTGTTTCTAACTTAGCATTTCATGAGCGAACCGAACATATAAAAATTGATTGTCTATGTTGAAGTGTGTGACCATCTCATCTAAAAGTTTAAGTTGTTAGAGGGAGCAAACTTTTATTTACTGATGTCTTGAACATGCCCCTTCACATGCGGGCATGATTCTTTTTCATGGGCCAAGCACGTGGAAGTTCTTTTTGATAATGGGTGACAGTAAGACTCGAACCAAGGACCTTTGCCTTTATCTAATATTGAAGTGTGTGATCATCTCATCTAAAATCTTAAATTGTTAGATAGAGCACACTTTCTTTCTTTTTTAATAAGGTAGCATATAGATAGAGCATACTTTTATTTACTTAATTATGTCTTCATAAGTCGTTGTTTACAAAAAGATTTAACAGAAGATTATCTCGATGAGGCATATCATGATACGAGAAAAGTTAGGTGATATCATCACAAAAATTCTGAATAGAGCTCCAACGTGACAGTGTTGTAAAATGTCAAACAATAATGCATATAATCAATCAACATGTATTTTGCAGTGGTAATAAGTTAGAGTAATTATAGGTACTTATATTGCAGGATAAATTCCAGGGACTCGTATCCCATTAGTTAAGAGATATACTAGGAAGAGCCGTACACGTAATCTTCCATTCTACCAAACGTGGGTGAAAAAAACACCTTTTATTAGGGGTGTGCATTCGACTTATCGATTCGATTTTGACTCTTATCGATAATTACTTATCGATTATCGATTTGTACATATGCTTATCGTTATCGTTTCTATAAGGTTTCGATTTTTTCGATTTCGATTTATTAATTTTTGGGGCTTATCGATTCGGTTACCGATTACACCGATAAGAAAATTTGTGGGATTCCACGGAAAGTATATAGCTATAAACACGCCTAACTAATATGGACAAAAAGAAGCTAAAATAAGACGAACATTGTTTATAACATAAAAATTGTGTCAATAGACATATGCAACAAAACTAAAGTAAGGGATCAAAATATGCCACCAACACTCCAATGGTATTAAAAAAAATAAAAATACATCATCACTGCTAATTCTATTTTCCATTAATTTGAACTTCATTCCTTTCAGCTTTAAATATGATCATTTCTTAAATGTGGTAGATGAAATAATTAGGGGTGTATATTCGATTTATCGATTCGATTTTGACCTTTATCGATAATTACTTATCGATTATCGATTTGTACAATTGCTTATCGTTATCGTTTCAATAAGGTTTCGATTTTTTCGATTTCATTTATCGATGAACCGATAACAAATAATCGATTCGATTTATCGATAAACCGATTCGAATGCACACCCCTATCTTTTATGGCATAATCTATATACTAGATGTGAATATTGTGTTTACACAAATTTACATGAACATGAAATCTGGTGCATGTACAAAACATATAGTTACACCGCAATTGGAGATGACAGAATAGAATGGCATGGAGGTACTAAGCGATATGGAAGTTTAACGTACAAACAAAAGTCTCTTGTTTCACATTGAGTGAAATTTACAATGTAATCTCCAAGCTGGGAAATCTTAGAGAAAGGAAACCTATTTATGTAAGTTTGTGTACTGGAGCACTTATACTTACATTGTTGAACAGATAGATGGCATTAGGCAGTGGGCCAACTAGGCTCATCAGAAGCTACTATAAGTTGAAGGGTCGAGCAGCTAGGGAACTGAGGCCATGGAAATCAAGCCGGTAGTCATTGTATGGACAGTTTGATGAAAGGAGTAGGTGGATGTTTCATGGCAATGAGAGGAATTTAAGAAACATCAAGAGCTCATTTTTTTGTTTCACGTACAATTTTATCGTAAATTGTTAAAGACATAATTAAGTAAATGGATCATTATCAAAAGAAGTTTCACGTGCTTGACCATGAAAAAGAATCGGGACGCACATGAGAAGACATGCCGAAGACATATTTAAAAGGGCGTTTGGATTGGCTTAAAAGCTGGTCAAACCAGCTTAAAAACATTGTTTGGCTTATTTTGGAGTTCGTCGAACACCAAAAGTGCTTTTACGCAGTGTTGCCAAAGGCTCATTTAAGGCACGCTTAAGTCTTGAAGCTCAGAAAAGCTCAAGGAGGGTGCTTTGCCTCGCTTAAGTTGCGCTTCAGTATAAGGCAAGGTACTAAGGCATGCGCCTCATTGCCCATGAGTTCTCTCTTGAATCAAGCTTCACTAACAATAACGATAACCGGAAATAAGTGTGTTAGCTGCTAAGGGAAAGATTATGAATGAATTTGTTACTTTGTTCTTGAATTACATATAAGTTTTTTTTTTCATTGCGCCTATGTTAACTGAAGCCCACACTTTTAAGTGTGTTTTGCGCTTCAAGCCCAAATAGACCTAGAGCACTTTTTAGAGCTTTTCGCCTTTGACAATGATGTTTTAAGCCAAAATAAGTCAAAAGCAACAAGTTGGACATACCAGCTTATAGCTTGTTAGCTTAAAAGCTTTTTGAATTTGACTAAGACTTTTACATTATTATTCTTTACATTCTTTTACAGTCTCCAAATAGTACTCTTACGGAATTACAAGAAACTGGACTTGTTTTACATTACAGACTGATCACCTTTAACAAGTCCACCAAATCAGAAAAGTTTAATACACTGTTTCCCCTTTGGCAATAGTACAAGTTTTGGAGACATCTGAACTTGAACAAGGATAAATGCTCTTTTTGCCTTCAAAGCACCTCATATTCCTTTCCATCCAAACAGTCCAAGCAATGCATTAGGGAATAGCCCTCCAAACATTTCTGCTACTTGCTTCTACCATTCTCTCTTATATGAAATTCACTCATAACCAATTTTGAACAAAGTGAAAGGCGGTTCTACCAATTAATGTGTAAAGAATACTTCTGGGATCTGGTACTTGAAACCGTAAAGAATTTGGCATCTGAACTTGACAATATCAGCAAGAAACAAATTTGAAAACCATCCTCATTTATTACATTTGTGGGGGCAAATCAAATTTACAAAATGATCATTTATGGAATATAATCCTCAACTATTACTTTTTATTTGAACGCTTTGGGAATTTGAATTTCTTTTTTCTTTTCTTTCACGCTACAAAATGATGTTTTAGTTAAATTTTGTCGGCTCTGGCTATTTGAATGCTTATTTTTAAACGAATATTTTGAAATATTTAACTTTGCTTTTCACTTACAAATTTTAATCAAATTATTAAATATTGAAGATTATATGTTATTTAGAGAAATAAATTATATTTATTAAACAGACACAAATCAATTTGTATTTGAACTAAGTTAAACATAAAATATTGCAAAAACAAGCTCAGTTTTCCTATTGACAGTTTTAAGGATATTTCAATCATTTTAACATAAAAGATGCTTGTCAACACCTTTTAACTAAACACATCAACTTATTTTCAGTTTTAGCACTTCATCCAAACACGTAATTGTTTATTCATAAATTCAGCTCCGACACTTTAAAAATTCTGCCTCCTCAACACTTAGTGCTTGAAAGCTACTTAAATTCTGCTAAACCAAACAGGCTCTAAGTAATTAAAAGTGTGCTTTCTCTAATAGCTTAAATGTTTTGATGAGATGGTCACAAATTTAGCATAAAGAAAGAATTATTTTTGTATAGGTAGATGTTTTTTTCCGTATAGATAGATCGGTAGCTTACATTCATGATGATATAAATGTTTTGGCACCAATTGGTGAATTGGAAAACTTACATTGAATTATTGAAATAAAAACAAAATACATTTGGACATTACTTGGCGGTTTATCAAAGAAAAATTCAAACACCTAACCTAAGATGAAGTAAACATTATGACAGAGATTTTAATAAGTGGAATTTTATTGTCAAAATGCCATAGGAATAGATCATGACCTTATATCTATACATACTTATGAGGATACCTTAAATGCAACATGTAATTATTACTTAGTTCAGCTTTGGATTTTGAAAACATTATTTTATCTCTTCCAAACATCTAAAATAAAGGATTCATAATTTTGATTAACAACAGTTAAAGTATTCGAGCTCTATAGCCAGATATAAGTGCATTGGTGCAATTAAAACTAGGAGTTAACTACAGCAATTGAGCCTCTGCCTCTCGCACACATCTATGTGAGTTCATAGCGCAGAGTCAATGGTCTATGCTATTAAGTACTAAGCGTTCTCACTGTTCTGAAACACTCTTACCTCACAACGCTACACATATCAGTAACAGGGGTATAGAAAATCATCCAGCGGGTATTGTCGCATTAGAATCATGCTTCCACCTCTACCAAGAAATTGATGGCTAAAACTATCCACGGTTTATTGCTGCAGCAGCAGTTATAAAATGTAAAATATGCTGTTCTTCCTGCATTTTTGAAAAAAGAATTATGGTTTATTTTCTCCTGTTTGTCCTTTATGTTTCATTTTCTGCTTTAGATTCTGACCTTTATCCCAATGCTACACCACAAAGAATTCAGTATATAAATGCAGCATTAAGTAGGAGATGAGCACACAAATGCATATGCTACTGCCAAGGCTTTGGTTCACAGCACTAACCGCATTAAGTGCAAACATTTTGGCTTCCACCTCCTTCCAAGGAATATGTAAGCTGTTAATGGTCCAACCTCCAAGGAAGATCTGATATTTAATACAAAGGCAAAAGTCATTTGACTAATAGAAGAAGTTAGATAATAAAGTTGCTTTCTTGAAAATAAGTTCCAGAAGTATTTAAAAGGCTGTCAAAAGATGAAAAGAAAAAGAATTTTAAACGGGGAAATAACCAAATAAGACCATTATTTAGCAAAAAAAAAGGGCCGACCCAGTTCAATACCCACTTCGTGGGTGTCTGGGGAAGGGAATACTCTAGCCAGCCTTCCCCCTGCTTTGCAGAGAGGCTGATTCGAACCCGCGACCTGACACACCACGGCAAGCAAGCTTACCGCTGAGCCAAGCCGGCCCTTCAAGACCATTATTTAGCAGTAACCGCAAAATATGATAAGGAAATACTGGATAGGAAACTAGATATGAATAGTGGTTGCATGTTTCTGTTAAATATGAGAGGGTAAATGGATGATGCAAGGTATTGATAGGACGAGAAGGAAGAGGGGTGACAAACTTGAGCAACCAAGAAAATACAAATCTGAAGCAAAAAACATGTCCAATCATTGAAAGATGAAGAACTTGAAAGGAAATCATTTGCTTCTCGGGTTAGGCTCAAATTACAGTACATATTTTTGGAATTATCTGGTCTAGTTTTCTGAGGCAAGAATGGAAACTAAGGAAAAACCTGTGCAGGAATTTCCAGGATTACGCTATTGCAGCTACTCAAAATAATTGTGGAAATCAGACAAAACTATTCAGAAAACTTCATAGAAGAATGGGTGTCTTTCGTAAAGAGCCGTACTTATTTCTGAGGCTTTTCTTTTTTTCTGGTATACTGGTTGTATAAGGGTATTTATACCCTTAATTAATGAAATCATATAACTTTATCAAAAATAAAATTAATTACCAAACTTTTGGGCTAATGATACCTTCTGGACAAATGCTGTAGAACCTAAAAGCTGACAAACATCCACTAGAAGTTCTGTCAGGTTCATCCTGAATTGTTCAAGGCTGTCAGGCAGGTCAACCATTACTCCATCACCATAAAAGGTAGAATCATCCACCTGTTTATATCGAGACCCATCACACAAAATAATAAATAATACAATAAAAAGACTAAGAAAAAGATAGAGTTAGTTTTGGGGTTACTTTTATGCACGAGAACAATTAACAGTAAGTACACGGAAGGTTACTAAAAACTAGCCTAGGAAATTATTTCGAACCTAGTTTATCAAAATGATTTACAGCTTACATTAAAGATTAGTGTACCACAAGAATCAGGTGAGGACATTAGGAGGAGACTCGGATAATTTTCCGCTTGTGATGGGGTTACACTAAGGATCTGCGCTCAGCACATACTTATTTGCCTTTGTGATGGACACATTGACGCACCATATTCAAGGGGATGTGCCATGGTGTATGCTATTCGTTGATGATAAAGTACCAAATAATGAGACGCAAGACAGTCTCAACGAGAAGTTGGAGGTTTGGAGACAAATCCTAACGGTTTCAAGTTGAGCAGGACCAAGACAGAATACTTGTAGTGCAAGCTCAGTAACGCGAAGGGAAGAGGGCATGGACGTGAGGCTTGATTCACAAGTCATCCTCAAGAGAGGAAGTTCCACGTATCTTGGGTCAGTTATCCAAGGAAATGAGGAGATTGATAAGGATGTCACACATTGAATAGGGGAGAGGTGGATGAAATGGAGGTTAGCATCTGATGTCTTGTGTGACAAGAATATGCCACCAAGAATTAAAAGGTAAGTTCTACCGACTATGATGTATGGGACAGAATGATGACTAGTCAAGAACTCCCACATCCAGAAGATGAAAGTAGCAAAAATAAGGATGTTGAGATAGATGTCCGGGCATACTAGGTTGGATAAGATTAGGAATAAAAATATTCGGGTGAAGGTGGGCATGGCCCCCATGGAGGAAAGCGAGGCTTAGATAGTTCAGGCATGTGAAGAGGAAAAACTTAGATGCCTCAGTAAGAAGATGTAAGTGGTTGCCTTTTGCGAGCATGAGACAGGGTAGAGGGCGGCCTAAGAAGTATTGGGGAGAGGTGATCAGGCAGAAGATGGCGCGACTTCAGCTTATCGAAGACATGGCCCTTGATAGGAAGGTATGGACGTCGAAAATAAGGGTAGAAGGTTAGTAAGTAATTGAGCGTTTTTCCGTTCCGTACCGGATTTTTAGGGCTAGTATGTTGTTCTTAGATTACTAGTATTATGTGTTATTTTCTTACTATCTTCCACTTCGATCTCCTACAATCTTGTTATTGTTATTGCTTAATTTCTATTAGGTTTGTTGTTGTTGTTGCTACTACTGTAGTACAATATGTTTATATTTACTGAAATATCAACGCATGAGCACAAATTTTACGTGTCTACCGCATCAAATTTTAGAAGCAGCCTCTAATGACCAAATGATTATAGACCATCAACCAAGCTTGTGAGAAAGTGAAAGTGAGAATTAAAAATTGAGGGGAGAGAAGAAAAAACAACTAACAATCCCTCAGAGAAAATAAGACAAGAGTCCTCAAGATTGCATGGTAAATTATGTCAGACGTCTAATGACATTATTGTGGGTAAATTCAATGGTTTAGGAGACAAATGGAGGAGATGGAACAAATTATGCATTTCTACTATTGTGTTCTTTATTCTGCTAAATGGGAGTTCATGTTGTTTCTTTGGGAGTTTGAGGGGGAGTGAGACAGGAAGATCTATTATCTCCCATGTTATTTATATTAATGATGGAAGCGTAGAGCAAAATGATGGATAGGGTAGTCTCTTGAAGTCTTTTGAGGGGTTTCTTAGCTTCGTTTAGAGGGCATAGCAACGTGATCGTCACTCACCTTTTATTTGTAGACGACATTCTTTGTGATGCAGAAGTTTCCCAAGATACCATATTTATGGCAAATTCTTATTCAGTTCCACCTTGTCACAAGACTCGAGATTAACCCTAGTAAGTGTGAGATCAGTCTTGTAAGACCAGTAGACACTATTGAATATATTGCACGTATGATGGACTGCAAGGTGAGTACTTTACCTATTACCTACGTTAGATAGTTAATATAATGGTAAATAAGTATAGTCCCACATGAAATAATAGTAGTGTATGTATTGTGTATTGTTATAAATAGGGGTCGATTAGTGTATGTATTATGTATTGTTATAAATAGGGGTCCTTGTATTATAGTTAAACGCATTAATAATATATTTTTATCGTGATATTTCTCACATGGTATCAGAGCGGTAGTAAGAAACATCTGGGGTAGAAAAAAATAATCACCGTACATCTTTCCGGTGACTCCTCAGATCAGATCTGCGTAAACACACTTTTGGTGAGTGTTGCGCAAAAATCAAGACCACCATTAGGTTCAAAAAGCAGTGGCGACCAAACCTTAGTCAACCTCTCTAGCAGCAAACCCCACACATGCTAGCAAAAGCTAGGGTTCCGATGAGCGCGTGTTCACGGGGCGGTGAGTGCAACCCTTTCCGGCCACATTTTGACAAAGCTCCTTCAGGACAGTTTGATCGTTCACTAATTTCGAGCCTACTTATACTTTTTTCTTTTTATTCCGATAACTTCGAGATTTTTCCGGCTACTACACTGATTTTCCAGCGGCTACAATGATTTTTCTGACGAAGCTTCTTTCGGACAGATTACTCACGAGGTTATTTCGAGTCTGTCCCTTGAAGTCTCATCAAATTCTGACAACCTTTTTTATTTTCGACAAGACTTGTGCAAATTCCGGCGAGTGATCAGTTTCCGACGAACTACAGGGTCCTTTTCCTTAGTGTTTTTGTGAGTTATCATTGTTCTTGATTGTTTTGCTATTTTGTCCAACAATGTCTTTGGGACTAGATTTTTTTGTTCTAAAAGCACGGGTCCTGGAAATCCAAGTTTGATGATTACTTCGGAATGTTTAATGGGAAGTTCAAACTACTTAGCCTAGGTTTCTTCTGTTGAGTTGTAGTGCAAGGATCAAGGTGTTCAAGATCACCTATCCAAGAAGGCTAGTGATGGAGATGAAAACACCAAAGCACAGTGGGAAAAGATCGATGCTCAGTTATGTAGTATCCTATGGCGATATATTGATTCAAAGTTGATGCCTTTGTTTCGTCCATTCTAGACATGTCATTTAGTTTGGGAAAAGATTCGGACTTTATACACTACTGATATATATAGTTTCTATGATGTGATATCGCGGATGACAAACTTGAAGAAAAAGGAATTTGATGTCCACTTACCTGGGACAAGTACATGCAGTCATGGAGGAAATTGAGAAATTGATGCCAATTTCGGCTAGTATTGAAAAGCAACAAGAGCAATGACAAAAGATGTTTCTAGTTCTTGCACTTGCTAGACCTCCTAATGACCTTGATTCGGTACGTGACCAGATTTTAGCTAGTCCAACTACCCCTACAGTTGATGAATTATTCTATTACTTCGCCTTGTTGCAGCAACCAGCCACCCAGTGATCTCATCACACTCATCACACGGACAGATGACTCCTATGTTCTCCATTAAAAACATTAAAAAATCGGGCATCTCAAACTATGGAGAAAAGACGATAAGGAGGTCGTTTTGAAAGATCTCGACCCAAGTGTTCTTATTGTAATAAACTTGGACACATTCGTGAACTATGTTATTCTTTGGATGGTCGACCACCAGAAATACTCATGTTGCTTCGATTGAAACTACAGGTAACCAGAGATTTTCTTTATCTAGAGGGAAGTATAACGAGTTACTTCAGCACCGCAAAAGTAAGCAGACATCTCCACAAGTAGCCTCGATTTCAGACAATACTTCTGTTGCTGGTAATTATTTTGCTTATGTTTCTCAGTCCAGTACTCTTGGACCGTAGATCATGGACTCGGGCGCTTCTGATCATATCTCTGGTATATTATGCATTCACCGTCTTTTCACGCAATTACTTTAGCCAATGGGTTACAAACTAATGCAAAAGGAATTGGACAAGCTAATCCCATATAAGTGACATACGATTGGTACAGGGCGTGAAACACAAGGCCTTTACTACCTTAAGTCACTCAATTCCTCCATGGTATCTCCAGTTACAGATCTTCCAACCCTAATTCATAGAATATCCGAGTTTATCCAACCTTCAGAAGATGGTACCTGGATTGTCTAGTTTGCCTACATTAGATTGTGAGCCATGTCACATTGGGAAACATACCCGAACCACCTTTCCCCATAGTGATAAGGATCATGCAGAGTCTATTTTGCCTTTAGTACATTCTAATATATGCGGTCCTAGTAGAGTCAGTTTAACCTTAGGATTTTATTTTGTTAATTTCATTGATGATTATTCAAGATGTATTTCGGCTTTTTTTAAATGAAAGGCTGTTCTAAGTTGTTTTCTATATTCCATAGTTATTGTGCTGAAATTAAAAAGTCAATTTGATGTTTCTATTCGCGCTTTTCGCAGTGATAATGCCTCAGAATATTTATCCTCTCAGTTTCAGTAGTTTATGATTTCTCAAGAAATTATTCATCAGACATTTGTCCTTATACCCCTCAACATAATAGGGTTGCAGCGAGAAAGAATAGGTATCTCATTGAGATTGCTTGCACAATTCTCATTGAATCTCATGTTCCGTTGTGTTTTTTGGGCAATTCAGTTCTCACAGCTTGTTATTTGATTACTCGGATGCCTTTAGCTTCCATCCAGAATCAGATTTTGTATTGTAATGTTTCCTCGGTCACCTTTATACTCCCTTCCCCCTCGTATTTTTGGAAGCACATATTTTGTTCATAACTTAGCCCAAGGGAAAGATAAGTAAGCTCCTCGTACTCAAGCGTGTCTTCCTTAGTTATTCACGTGTTAAGAAAGGATATTGTTGTTTCTCACCTGATCATCGTAGGTACCTTATGCCAGCTACATTTTTTTAGTCTAGAGCTTACTTTACCTCTTCTGACCACATTGATATATCTGAGGTCTTTACTATACCGACTTTTGAGGAGTTTACTATAGCTCCTCCAACACTCTCAGCCATAGAAATCTTACCCATACCAACCGTTAAGGAGTTTAGTGTTGCTCCTTTTAGATCCCTAACAAACTCTTGACTTATCATTGTCGGCCACGCCCAGCTGATTCACGTCCTGCACCTAGCCCTGCTCCTACTGCAAACTTGCCTCCTCCTAGTCCACCAATTGCACCTTGGAAAGGTATACAGACCAAAATTAATCCTAATCCCCATTATGTCGGTTTATCTTGTCATTGTCTGTCATCACCCATTATGCTTTTGTATCTTCTTTGTACTTTATTTCCATCCCTAAGTCTACAAGTGAAGCAGTGTCTCATACAAGATGGTGATAAGCTATGATTGACGAGACTTCTGCTTTGCATACGAGTGGTACTTGGGAGCTTGTTCTTCTTTGTTCAAGTAAAATTATTGTTGGTTGTCATTGGGTTTATGCAATCAAAGTTGGTCCGGATGGCCACGTTGATCGACTTAAGGCTCGTCTTGTTGCCAAAGGTATACTCGGATATTTCGGCTCACCTATAGTACTACTTTCTCTCACGTGGCTAAAATAGCATCAGTTTGCCTTTTTCTATCCACGACTTCTATTCGCTATTGGTCTCTTTATCAGTTGGACATTAAGAATGTTTTTCTTCACGGTGATCTTAAGGATAAAGTTTATACGAAGCAATCGCCTAGTTTTGTTCCTCACGGGGAGTTTAATGGCCTTGTATGTCGCTTGCGCCAGTTACTTTATGGTCTAAAGCAGTCTCCTCGAGCCTGGTTTGGTAAGTTTAGTAAAGTTATCCAGAAGTTTGGCATGACTTGTAGCGAAGCTTATCAATCTATGTTTTATCAGCACTCTACTTCAAATTTCTGTATTTATTTGGTGGTTTATGTTAACGATATTGTTATTATCGACAATGATCAGGATAGTATTACTAAGTTGAAGCAACATTTCTTTCAGCAGTTTCAGACTAACATCTAGGCAGATTAAAGTATTTTCTGAATATGAGGTCACTCAGTCTAGCTCAGGTATTGAGATCTCACAACGGAAATATGCCTTTATACATTCTTGAGGAGACAGATGTAAAGCTTAAGAGTAGAGTGAGAAACGGCACAACTTGCAAACAACTGTGATACCTCAGCCAAGGGGTATATTTTCCCTCCAATTTCCAGATGATCACAATGAAAGTAGCACCTAAATGAAAGATGAAACCAGGGAAAAGGAATAATTTGTCCCCATATGTGATACCTTAGGAAACCTTGTTGAGTGATAAGTCTATAAGCACAATATGTGATACCTTAGGAAACCTTGTTGAGCGATAAGTCTATAAGCACAATATTCTTTCAATTATCACAGATACACTCACCTTGAACAATAGAAGTTGCCATATAACTTTATTGTAAAATCTAACAAATCCACATGCCAGTTAATGAAAAGAGAGGCCAATAGAGCAATTTGTGGGATGGAAACTGAATAAAAAGACAATATGCACTACAAATGCATGCAAAATAGAAGCTAACCTGAGAACGCAACAGAAGAGCATCCAACAACGCCGAGAAAACAGGAAAAAATAAGACCTTGACGCTCTTAACATTTTCTCCACTATCTACATCCAGGCCCAGGATGAAGCTGGCAAGACTGCACCTGCAAAGCGAGAGTGTTCTTGGATAGGGGAACCGTTTGAACTACACATTTCATTTCAGCAATCTGCTCTGGACCCTGTCAATAGCTAAGTAACAGGCCCCAGTTTGTACAAAAGTAACTTTATCAGGAAAAGGTAAAAGCACCAGAACTGCAAAGTCGAGTCTGCAATCTCCCAACCTTCACTTGGAAATGAAACACAACTGCCATCAAACAGGGCATGTCAGATACTGAGATGTATTAAAACTGCATAATTTAGAATAAGTAAAAAATGTTTTATTAATGTTCTATTGATGTTTTATTAGATGGACCATGAAGGTCCCAAAATTATGTACATCAAAATAGAACTTCCCTATCCCCCCATGATCGAAGGAATTCTAGGAGATTTACAAAAACATCTTGTAGCTTCATATTACACCAGGTATTATATGTGAAAACTAGACCTAAGACAAACGTATGATGTGTATTTGTCTTCAAAGCATCTCTTGCTTCTTCTCCCCAAATTATCAAAAAAATGCAAATGGGAATCGTGTTCCAGATCTGCCGGAGATGCTTCCTGACATTCTGTCCTTCCATGCCAACAGAGCTTCTTTAATAAATTGAGGCATCAGTCATTGAATCCCAAAATACTAATAGAGTAAGGCACCGTACCTACAACGTGTATGTACAACGAAGGAGAATATGATTAGTAGATTCAATCTCGTTGTGCACATGTAGCACCTACTACAGATAAGCACCCTTTTTCTTGTATGTCTTGAGTTAAACATGCTTTTGACATTGCTAACCAGCCAAAACAGGCTGCTCTAAGGGAGGCTTTCACCTTCCAAATCAACCTCCATGGCCATTTGTAATCCTGCTGGTTTGCATAAAATATAAGCAAGACTTCATGGTAAACTTTCCTCTGCGATCAGCTTTCCAAAATAATATGTCCTGCTCTTTTGCTAATAAATGGAAGCTGTCAAGTTGCAAAAAAGATTGAGCCAGCCTTTCTATTTTCCAGTTGAAGCAATTTCTTCTAAGCACTAAATTCCATCCATCTCCAAGTCTATCTGCCACTATGGCTTGTTGTTTCGGAACTAAGCTGTACAAATCTGGGAAGGAAATCATCATGGGGATTCCTCTAGCCAAGGATCCTCCCACATTTACTTCTCCTTCCCATCATCAGCTGATATCACTGTCAATTATTTAAATTCTCCCCATAAGTTTCTTATTTGTTTCCGTAGTGCAAACCCAGAGGAACATATCACTTGTTTGGTACACCAACAGTTTACCGTTCCATATTGTGTAGCGAAACTTTTTCCATAAAACATCTTGATCACTGCTAAACCTCCACAACCATTTAAAAGCTTTGTGATTAAGTTTCAAGTCCCTTTCCCTATTTCACCACACTGTTTAGGAGTGGTGACTCTGGACCACTTCACTAGATCAAATTTATGGCTCTCTGAATTCCCTGACCATAGGAAATCCCTCCTTAGCTTGTCAAGCAGACTTGCAATTTTTTAGGGCAATACATGTAGAGACAAGTACTATGTCCGCATCCCCTACAACAACAACAACGACCAAGTAAACTACCACAAGTCAGGTTTGGGGAGGGTAGTGTGTATGCACACCTTCCCTCTACCCCGAGGGGGTAGAGAAGCTTTTTCCGATTGACCTTCAGCTCAAGAAGACGAAAAGAGACAATATATCAGCACCTTCAACAAAAGCATAGCAATAATAATAACATCACAAGAACCAGTAAACAGATGGAAAGCAAAAACAATAACCAGTAAATACGGACAACACTATGAAAACGGAAGAGTAGTCTGAACACAACATTGACCACTAGCAGTCTAAGACAAAATTCCATCAAACTAGCCTCACAGCGATACTAGTTAGAAATATGCTCAACTACCTCCTAACCTACAACCTTAATGCTCGACCTCCACAGCTTCCTATCGAGGGCCATGTCTTCGAAGATCTGAAGCCTTGCCATATCCCTCCTGATCACCTCTCTGCAATACTCCTTAGGCCGCCCTCTACCTCTTCTTGTACCCACCAACACCAACAACTCGCACCTCCTTACCGGGGCATCTGGGCTTCTCCTCTGTACGTGCCCGAACCATCTGAGCCTCGCTTCTCGTATCTTGTCATCCATGGGAGCCATGCCTACCTTATCCCGAATATCTTCATTCTTAATCTTATCCATCCTAGTGTGCCCACACATCCACCTCAACATCCTCATTTCTATTACTTTCATCTTCTGGATATGTGAATTCTTAGGTGGTCTTACGCCTTTTCCAAGTCTAATTTACAAACTATTCCAGCTTCTCCTTACCTCATTCTTGAGTCTTAACACTCATTGGCAACTAAAATTGCATCCGTAATTTTTTTGCGATGGATAAATGCATCTGTGTGCCTGAGATCAATCTGCCCATTACACTTTTTAGCCTCTGAATGAGGACTTTAGCTATGATCATTTTAGACACTGCCTAAAAGGCATATTGTCTAAAAATCCAATGCTATGTAGCCTCTTTCTTTTTTGGAGATAATGCAATGAAGGTGCATTTAGACAACAACAACAACAACAAATCCAGTATAGTCCCACAATTGGTAGAAGGTTGCATTTAGGCTCTTTTCAAAATTCTCTTCCAAGTGTAAATATTCGAAATTTCAGGAGCTTTATCTCCTGCCCTGTTTCTTAAGGTCATGAGAACTTCTTCCTCTGGAAAGGATTTCTGCAGCCATTCCCTGTCTGGCCCTGAAATTTTTCTCAAATCTTGGTCCATCCAATCTGAGCTCCAACTTTCTGCTTCATGGAACATATTTTTGTAATAACTCAAGATTTCCCCTTTTATTGCATCTGGATCCTCAGTTTCTGTTCCATCAACCAGCAGTTTATCAATGTTGTTATACCTTCTGTGTGTTTGCCATCATCTCAAAAAATGTTCTTGTCCCATTCCCTTAACCATAAATTTCTGGATTTTTCCCTCCAAGATGTCTCTTCAACTTTACCATTCACTTCCAATTTTTTTTCCAGTGTGTTCTTTGTAGCTATTTCCTCCTGTTTCAGATTTCTCTCTTTTGTAACTCTTGTCAAAAAATAATAACTACGCCTCAATCTCAAACAAGCTTGAGGTCAGTTATATGAACCCTCATTGACCATGTTTCTACTGTAACTCTGTCCAGTTGATGTATGTTTTACAGAATAGTAGCTGTTTCCTGACTTCAATTCTGCCAAACACCTCAGAGCTCCATTTTTATATTATCATTCTTTAATATTCTCAGTTTACTGGCTAATACCTGGGTTCTAAAGATCCCTGCACCTTATAGAAGTTCCACCATTTTTCAACCAGATCCCCAAAACCTTCAACTTCAAGCCACATGATCTCAAAATTAAATTAAAACTGTATTTAAATGGGGAAAAGTACACAGAACAATGCTATCGGCAGTGAAATCGAAAAGAAGCTTCACAACTTCTAGATAATAGCAAAAACAATGTTGACAGTATCCCCAATAATCTACTCTAAGATTGATTCTCAAACAGCCTATTCCTTATAAAATACAACTGGAGAACATATCAGGATAGACAGTGTCAACTAGACAAAGGAGCATTAACTTAACTTGGGACCATACTGATTCTTCTACTTTATATCTCAATTTGAATTCATTAATGCAAGCGCCTCTCTTGGTGAAAGAAGCCAGCAATAGGGGAAGTATAAAGAAAGCTTCAGATTTACAGTCAACTATGCTTACGATGGAGTCAATCAATGATGATAGAACCAGGATTTTAAGCTTTCATACTTTGAACCTATGTAAAAGAGTTGCTTGCAACACATAAAGCAAATATTAGAAATGGCATCTGACCTCAAGAGTGCATCAGTCAGTACAAATGCTTCAGGACTTGCTTCAGCAATCAAAGACGGAGCCTATTATAAAGGGAAAAAATAGCTAATTAGTTTCGCAGATCCTTGATGCTAAGTTTTTGAAGCATAGTAGGACTCATTAGTCTATTTGACTGCAAGAATCAATAGAGTAAAAGACCCTTTTCCAGTTCGGAAGTTTGAAAATACTTACAGCATGACCAATTTCTGACAAAAAACAAGCAAGACCACTTATCACAGTCTCGTCTCCACTGTTAAGAGCTGGGAGAAGAAGTATATCTCTAAGAAATCCAACTTTGCATAACAAAACTTGTGGTATACACTGCAAACGCAAAAGTACAAGAGGTCCGTTTAAAATCCAAAGATGAGAACTAACTTGGACCAATTTTGCTTGGTGCAAATCTTCTAGATGGATCCCATATTAGTTACTTTTTGATGAAATAAGTAATTTTATTGTTTAAAAGGGAGAATCCCGCATACAATATGCACAACAAAAGTAGAAAATATTAACAAGTATGATTCGCTACTAATAGCACTCAATCATGCACATATATTTTCAATTATTCAAATGCACTTCTCTTTCTCGCATTTTCCCACAAAACCTTCTATCTCGCATCAAAAATAAAACCCTCTTCTTTTTCCCCAATTCCTCTGCCAGCACCACTTCATCTTCATTGTCCGACACTCACCTTCCCATTGCCTTGCCGCCGCTGCTACACCAGAGACTGTCAGTCCGCAGCCCCCAGCCACTGTAAGCCTCTATCCTGTTTACTTTTTGACACCCGGAAAATCCTGGCCACCTCTGGTACCAATGGTGTAACTTGGCCACGGTCAATGTTTTAAAGCCCCTCATCTTGATAGATTTTCTAAGCTCTTTACACTCGATGTAATGTTTGATTCTCTTTGGATGTAACTACTTCAACTTCTGTTGCTATACATCAATACAGTCTCTACAATTACTTATCAAAAAAAGCCCTTACACAATCCACACGAGATGACTATATAAGTTAACACATTCCAGATGTCCAACCCTAGAGGGTGGGTGTTAGAATGTCAAGTAAGTTAAAGTTTGGAGTTAAGTAAGGCTTAAGGTCCATTTTCTTAACAGCGTATCAGGCCAGCTTTTGGCTACCCAATTCTCAAAATAGTAAACTTACGACTAAATTTGTGTGTGAACCCCGAAATTAAATACGTCTGAGATGAGCTATAAGGGCTTATAAAGATCTTGGTCACTTTACATATAGTTTTAAGGTTTTGGGTTGGATATTTTTTTTAAATGGCCAGAGCCGGACTCATCTTTGTAATTGGTCTATCCAATGTTGGACCACCCATGATATGTTACTTCACGCTCCAAATGTCCAATTCATGGGGAGAGTATATGTATTTTCCCATCCCTTTTCTCTGTTTTTCTTAAAATAAATAAAGAATCCAGTGGAGAATCTCACATAATTTACTATAGAAGATAATGAATCTTTTACCTCATGTCGACTCACAAGTTCAGTGAGAACTTCAATGGCTAGATCAAATGAAGACGAAACCTGTTAGCCATTTAAGTACGTAAATGGGCATCAATAACTTCTGAACCTGAAGCAACTTGAAGGAACCATTAGACCATTACCCATGCATGTTAGGTTTAGCAATACATATTACCTGTAAAGAGTTGAAAACGAAACTCAGAAGTGGATGTCCAGCCAAAGAGCTAGGGGGAATCTCCGAGAAACAACCAGCTCGAACCTATTAAACAGAGGTAGGCATTAGAGACATACAAGAGAATACAAGAAATACCTCTACCTAATTCTGGTACCACTCTCACTCAATGACAAAATGTTGTTAGATAGTTTATGTATATATTAGTATGCTTAGTCCCACATTGGAATAGTAGTATGTATTTTCAGAACATAGATATAAATAGGCTATACTTGTATTATAGTAAATAAACATGAATAACATATATTTTCCACGCTAACAAAGCAGCCAAAGATTCATCATTGTGCAAAAATACGAGCGATTCCAGGAAGAAGGAATCAGTTAACCAGAAAATTTTCCGGTGAGTCTATCCGCGTGAAAGTTCATTTCCATCAGTTGATCGGCTTCCGGCTAAACGGTAAAAATATATCCAGCAGAACCACTCTCATGCGCCCTCACTGGGCAGAATATTTTCCTGCGAGATTCCAACTCACGGGCCAGCACGTGAAGCTTTTTCCCGCCACTTTTTGGCAAAACTTCATTAGGACAGCTAATTCAGGAGGTGATTTCGAGCCTACCCATCCAGATTACACACAATTTCAACCACTTTTTTTTTCCAGCGGAGATTTCCAGATTCCAGCGACTTTCTTTTTTTTGATGAAATAAGGTGTTTCATTAGCAAAAGGCATCAAGGAGATGCAAATTACAAAAGAGATGTAATGCACAAAAAAGAAAAATTAAAACTTGTAGCACCCATGTCAATCTAAGACCAGGGAGCTAACAAAGTCCAAAAAATGGTCAGTGCTAATTTCAGAAGTTAATTTAGTCCAACAAAAAAGATTGAGTAGGCAATTAGCTTTGAGAGTGTGAATTGGAGTTCAGATTCCATCAAAACATCTTCTATTCCTTTCATTCCATAGACACCAGAAGATAGCACCAGGTATCATCAACCAGATTTTTTTGATGGTTTTGTCAACTCTCCATAGACTCCAGCTCAAGTGTGCCTCTTTCATATTTTGTGGCATGACCCAAATCAATCGGAGAATGCAAAGGAACATATTCCAAAGGTCAAAAGCCACAGGGCAGTGCAAAAACAGGTGGTTGACAGTTTCTGCATCTCTCAGAAATAGATAACACCTGTTGACCAGCTGGAAGCCTCTTCTGTTGAGGTTGTTTTGAGTTAAGCAGGCGTCATTAAGGGCAATCCAGTTGTGACAAATGACTTTGATAGGCAGTTTGGTCTTCCATATTAACTTCCAGGGCCATGCATCTAACACCTGGTTCTGGGAGTCAGTTTGCCGGTAGCATTCTTTTACTGTGAAGGCGCCCTTGCTTCCCCAGCATATGGTATCTAGTTGGCTCACATCAATATTGTACCCCTCCACTTTTTCTAGCAAGTCAAATAGGCTATCAATTACCCAGTCTTGCACTGCTCTTCTAAAGTGAACATCTCAGTTGCTATCATTTCTTTTTTTGAGCTATAGAGGAATTCTGGTGTAGAGCAATACGATATAGGCTAGGAAACTCATCCATGAGTGATGAGTTATTTAGCCATTTATCTTTCCAGAATCTTATGTGAGCCCCGTTGCCTGGTTTGAAGTGGATGCATCGGGAAAACTCACTCCCCAATTTACTGATGTACTTTCAAGGACCCACACCATAGGGTGCATTAGAAATTTTAGTGCTCCAGTTATCTCTTTTCCCATGCTTGGCAATGATCACTTCCTTCCATAGGCTTGGTTCTCCCGTGCCAAATCTCCAAAGCCACTTCATTAATAGGCATTTATTATGGGTTGCTAGATCTCTAACTCCCAATCCTCCGTTGCATTTTGGCTGAGTGACTGTGTCCCACTTTATCAGATGAATTTTGTGGGTGTTGCTATTTCCCTCCCATAGGAAGTTTCTCCTGATTCTATCCAATTGCTTTAGTACTTTCTTTGGAATGGGAAACAGTGACATGAAGTATGTTGGTATGCTGTCAAGCACACTGTTGATGAGAGTTAATCTGCCACCCATGGATATGTATTGAAGCTGCCAGGAGGTTAGTCTTTTCTCAAATTTTTCAATGATCCCATTCCATACCTCACAGTTTTTGAACTTAGCACCCAATGGCAGACCCAAGTATGTTGTAGGTAGAGTCCCAATGCTGCAACCCATAATGCCTGCCAGCTCCTCCACATTAGGCACTTGATTTATAAGGTAAATTATGCTTTTCAGCACATTTACATGTAACCCTGACAGAGCTTCAAAGAGCAGAAGAGTGAGGTCCAGGTACATAACTTGCGATTTATTTGCTTCACAGAAGATCAAATTATCATCGGCATATAACAGGTGAGAAACAGTGACCGAGTTCCCAATATTGGAGCCTACTTTGAATCCCTGAATCCACTGCATTTCTCTGGCTTTTTCAAGCATCTTGCTTAGTCCCTCCATGGCTAGAATGAACAGGAAAGGGGAGAGTGGGTCTCCTTGCCTGATCCCTCTTTGAGGGGAGAAGAAGCCCACTGGTTCCCTATTGACTAAAACTGAGTACTTCACTGTTGAGATGCTGAATGTGATCCACCTTATCCATTTGTCACCAAACCCCATCTTCCTCAATATAGAGATTAGATAGGCCCAGTTCAGTTTGTCAAAAGCCTTCTCAATGTCCAGCTTGCACATAATACCAGGATCTTCGGATTTAATCCTCCAATCTAAAGTCTCATTGGCTATAAGAGCTGCATCTGTGATCTGCCTATGTTTGATGAAGGCATTCTGGTGGCTGGACACAAGTTTACCAATAACCTTCTTCAGCCTTTCTGCTAACAACTTGGCCACAATCTTATAAACACTTCCAATAAGGCTTATTGGCCTATAGTCTTTGAGCTCAATTGACCCTTTCTTTTTAGGAATCAAGGCAATGAAAGAAGCATTGCATGATCTCACCATGTAACATTGCTGATGGAAATGGTTGAGAGCCCCCATCACCTCTGATTTGATAAACTCCTAGGATTTTTGGAAAAAGGCCAATGTGAAGCCATCTGGTCCTGGAGCTTTATCTGGGGCACATGAAAGAATAACATTATGCACTTCTTCTTCGTCAAAAGCTTTCTCTAGCATCTCCCTGTCTTCCCCTGAGAGTGTAGCAACTTCTTCAAAATTAGTTGTAGGTCTCCATCCCTCATTCTCTGTGTACAGGTTCTGATAAAAGCTCAGAATCTTTTCTTTCATTTTTGCCTTATCTTCTATTAATTCATCATCCACCTGGAGCTTGTCGATATTGTTGAATCTTCTGTGATAGTTGGCAATTGATTGGAAGTACTTTGTGTTCCTGTCACCCTCTTTTAACCATTGACACCTTGATTTTTGTCTCCAAGATGTTTCTTCAGCTTTGGCTAGTTCCTCGAGCTCCACTTTTAAATTCCAGATTTTCTGCTTTTTAGGTTGTACTGCGATTATGTTTGCTGTGATGTGTTCTAATGCAGCTAGTTCTTCCAATGCTCTGTTTCTCCTGACTTCCAGCTTGCCAAAGGTTTCTCTGTTCCAATAGGAGATGTCTTTTTTCAGGTTCGTCAATTTCTGAGAGAGGATGAAATCCGGACTACCCCTTATCATGTAACTCTGCCACCAACCTTTCAACATGTCTATGAACCCATCTTATTGTAACCACATGTTTTCAAACTTGAAATAGGAATGTGTAGAATCCCATTCTCCACACTCCAACAACAGTGGTCTATGGTCTGAAATTGGTCTTGGAAGAGCAAGTTGCTTGATTGCTTTGAAGCTCTCTTCCCACTCTGCAGAAACAAGAAATCTGTCTATCCTCGATGCCTGTAGAATGTCTTCTCCCCTTGACCAAGTGTATTGTGCCCCGTGTAGAAGTAAATCAATTAATTGGAGATCCAAAATAGTTTATGTGAAGTTCCTCATAGCTGTGGATCTTCTGGAACAATTGAGTCTTTCAATCTCATATCTACATACATTAAAGTCGTTCCAATCACCCATTTGTCCTCCCAAATACCCCTTATTGCACCCAGTTCCTGCCATAAATCTTCTCTTTCAGGATTGGTATGTGGGCCATATACTCCAGTAAAGGACCACCTAAAATCTTCCTGCAAGCTTTCAAACATACACGTGATTGTGTAGATGCCTTGATGAGAGTCAATGCATTTCCACAAACGTTTATCCCATAGTATGATAATGCCACCTCTAGTATCACAAGCTTTTAATTCTACCCAATCATCCCACCTGTTCCCCCAAATATGATGAATGATACTAGTTGGAATGTTTTCCATTTTGGTTTCCTGTAAACACAGTATATCTGCCCTCCATTTTCGAACTAGTGATGCTAAAGTGCTTCTCTTTTTCCTTTTATTGAGGCCCTGTATGTTCCAACTTAGGATTTTAACTTTCATCTTGATACAATCTTGCAATGCCTGCCCCTTTTACTACTGCACCCGTCATAGTTAACCCCACTAAATAAATTTTGCACCTCTATTTCCCCTTTTTTTCTTCCCCTTTTTACTTGTTGAAGCAGGTGACCCTCTCTTCTGGATTAGAGTTTGCCGATTCTGGTCCATCCTCAAGATTAAATCCAGGAGTTCATGTTCGAACCCAACTGTATTGATCCCAAAGGCTTTGCATGCTTTACCCATAACCAATTTTGCCCATCTAGAAGTATCTATTGCGTTGGGATGATGAATTGCTTGTGATTGCATGAGATTTTCGTCATGCCAAGGTAGAAAGAATGGCTCACTACATGAATCAGTGTCTGAACAAACCAGAGTTGTAGAGGCAGCATCTGACCAATTTAGACGATTAGAAAGACTCATGAGATTGTTTGCAAAAGTTTCAGCTTCATCATCTGCTTCGTTGTCAGCTTCAGTTTCGTTGATGGTTGCATGCGAAGATGACTTTGCCCTAGCTCCATGGATGTGAGTCTTCTGTGAGTTGTCTGTTGGCAGAGCTTCGATGGTATTTAGAGAGTTATTGATATGAATTTGGGGGCATTGGTCTATTACTCTCCATACAGAGTGGGCCTTCTTTGATTTGTCGTTTGTTTGGGCCTTCAGTCTTGGGCCTTTAAAATAATAGGGCTGAGTTTCTATTGGGCCCAAAGATAATGGACTTTTAACTCCTGAGCAGCTTGCTTGACTAGGCCGGGTCAAGAGATGTTTATTCCCAGCCCTATTGGCCAAATAACTTGGAGTGGGTCAGGTAAATTTGAATTAAGGTTCTCCTCTGTCACCTGACTCCCCACGTGGTACGATAGTACTTTCTCTTCTGCTACAATCCCCGAGATTTTCCCCAATTTCTTCTCCCCTGCATCTTCGGTGCTTCTCCCCTGTGACTGGACTCGAATTGGGATTGGCTTAGGGGTAGCAGCAACCTCCTTTAGAATCGAGATCTCAAACCTCCAATCCTTCACATCTAGCTCAATTTTGTCCGGGCATTTGTTCCTGCTAGTATTAACACAAATTCTCGCCCAAGTATAGTGACTGCGATGCTTTGTGTCTTCATCAATTCCAACGAAACCACCACAAAGATCACCAATAGTCTTGAAGGTTTCCAGTGACCACGCGTGGATGGGAATACCAAAATCCTTGACCCATTTGTATTGTGATCTCTGGCAGCCCAAATCAGTTCCTGCCACCGGTGACCACCAGTCAAGAGACAGGCGACGGCCGTTCCAGAACCATTCACCAGCATGTATTCTCGCTGCTTCTTGTCTTGAAGGAAACTCGAATAGAAACTGGTTGTGAGAGAAGGGGGTGACTCTCAGACCAGCACAGATCTTCCACCTATTCAAGAACCACTTTTGAATTACTTCTTGATTAGGGCTGTAGTTGAATGGGTCGTTGAAAATTCCGACCAGACACCGCGAGAGATTGGTAATTCTGGTCAGCTGCTTCTTCTGTGTTGTTCCCTGCCTTCGTTGCTGAGATCTTTCGCCACTGATTGATCTTAGTTGTATCAACATATGATCTTGTCTGAGGAGCATAAGCATGCCTGTATCTGTTTGTGGGTAGCTCCTCCAGAAAATGTAAAATCATATTAGCAATGTCACCCCATCCCCGTTGTAAACTGTTTCAGGAATAATTATTGCTTTTTTCCTATCCCCTGTCCACGTTTCTATTCGGATGAATCTGCCATATGTGTTGAAATTTTGAAACACTCTGTATGCAAATGCTTGTGACTTCCATCCCCATCGCCTGTAATGATCCCCTTCAATTGTTGATGCTTGCCTGAACGCTCCACACACCCGACGAAGGTTCTCCTCGTCTAAACTGATTTTGGCCGTGAATCGTCTGCCCCTTTCAATTAACACGAACCAACCTTCTCCTGAATAGACCAGCTCAAAAGATTTATCGCCTGCAATGAAGAAAGTCTTTTTTTCCATGTGAGCCCAGTGAAGAATGGAGTGATATTAGTGAGAAAAGTTGTCGGAGCATGGTGCTAGGAGAGAGAGAATGGGCTCATTTCCCAAGAGAGAAAAAACTCCATCCAGCGACTTTCTTTTTCATATTCCGGTGACTGCTCCTATTTTTTCTTCACTGTCCGAGCCTACTCACTCAATAACAGTGAACAACGTTTTCTGGTACCAGTGCTTTTTTATTTTTCCCAAAATTCAATAGAGTTTGCTGCTTGAGCAGTATTTCCCGGCGTGAACAGTAGCTTCTCATATTCTTTGGGATTCAGCTAGGACTCACAAGTTAGACCTGAGAATTTCCGTAAAATCAGAATTTTCCAGCAACATATTCCAGCAAGTTCAATCATCTTCCAGTTTTTTGCAAGTGCTTCTGGCCATATTCTCTCTGGACATTGTTACTTGTCTATACTAAGAAGTAAGTTGAATTTAAACGTAACAAAATAGGAACTAATACTTCTAGTAACAAATCTTTTTTCATTAATATTTCGTATTCTCCATCTTTCCAACCATCACAATGGCCAAAGGGTCTCAACCATGGCAACACGAATAGGTCAAGCAAGTCCACTTCCTTACTTACCTTTGCATTCAGTTCTTTTTTTTATTTTGCACCGGGTGTCCGAGTCTCTTCGAGACCCGACTAATCCCGGGGGTGCACAAGGCCCTCGGCAAGGAGTTTCCCGCAAGTGCACCACGGTTAATTCAGGTTTTACCCAGTCCGATGGCCCTCAGAAATTGTTTGCACCCGGTGGGTTTTGAACTTGAGACCTTGAAAGGGAGCAAACCCCAAGGCTCAAGTCAATTGCCACCAGGCCAACCCCTGAACCTTGCATTCAGTTCTTTATGTTCCCGGTAGTCCTTTTAATCTCATAGTCATTAGTCGCTTAGGCAAATCACTTAAATACTCGGTTTTATTTTTTGATATCCTTGTTTTTGTACAGGAACACATGACGAAGTAGATTATTAGTACCGGGCATAAATCAAATGGACTTTATCACCTTATCCTTGCTAAATCATATGGACTCATGTTTTGTCTTTCTTCAAGAGCTTGCCTTGTCAATGATTCACCAGGTTTATTACATAAACGGTTGGGACATCCCAATTTATCAAAACCTCAAAAATGGTACTTGGTTTGTCTCACTTGTTCACTTTTAAAGTGTAAGTCAAGTCAGCTCGATAAGCATACTCGTTCCCATTTCCCTAGAGTATTTGTCTTCCCTAGCGGTTTATGAACTCTCATGGAATCATTTATCAAACATTTTGTCTATACACATCTCAACAAAATGGGGTAGCTAAAAGAAAGAATAGGCATCTCATTGAAACTGCTCGTACCCTATTCATACAATTTGTTACACAGCGCATTCTTGAGATTTCTTGTAAAGGCGACGTAAGGCTAAGCAACCGATGTATGTGTGGTTACTTTCCACCAACATGGGTCTCCTTCGTAAGCTAAACGAGACTGTCAGTGCCATATGGGAAAACCGATATAAAAAACAATTGAGAGAACAAAAAAAAAGAATGAGAATGAAATAAAGTTTGATTGCATTAATAAAAACTATTAAAGAAAGGCAATACGGTGCCGACGGGGGAAAAGCACCAATATAGAGAATTGTTTGCTTGCTTAAAAGTTTGACTACTTGATCCCCTTAATAATGCTTAAAAAAATTAACCAAAGTTACAAGACTAGACATAAATAAGCTAAGAGAATCATAATGAAAATACGTGAAGTACTCGATATTTACAACAAAAGGGACCTAGACTCATATAAGGTAAAAGCAAGTCCACTGGCGTAACTTGAGGGGATGCAACCTCATCTTTAGCCGCACGGTTTGCGCTCGAGGGTTTGCTGCGGGGCATGGGTTGATTGCACTTCCAACGGGCACGCGCTGGGGCGTAGCCTGCCAAGGGGTGATGTTGGCATCTGCATGCGACTGGACGTCGACGAGAGCTATTGATTGGGGCGACATAGACACAGGCGCACTTGTCACATGGCGCTAAGCGTTGGGAGGCTTGCTAGGACGTCATGGGTGCGTCCAAAGGGTCATGGGGTATCATGGTTGGAAAGCTTGTCTTCCTTCTATTGATTCACCAGATTTATTACAAAAATTATTGGAACATCCCAATTTATCAAAACTTCAAAAAATGGCACCTGGTTTGTCTCACTTATTCACTCTAGAAAGTGAGTCAAGTCAGTTCGGTAAAACATACTCGCTCCCATCTCCGTAGAGTATTTGTCTTCCCTATTTCATCGGTTTATGAACTCTCATCGAATCATTTATCAAACATTTTGTCCATATACATCTCAACAAAATGGGATAGCTGAAAGAAAGAATAGTCATATCATTGAGCAAGCTTGTACCTTACTCATATTATGTCATGCTCCGTTGCTTTTTTGTTTTTGGTCGGGATGGGAGGGAGGGGTTTGTAGTTCTCACATCTTATAATCTTATTAATCGTATGTCATCACCAGCGATCCAGAATCAAGTTTCATTCTTTGTCATGGTTCCCTACTCGCCTTTGTTCTCTTTTCCACCCTGTGTTTTTAGGAGCACGTGTGTTGTTCATAACCTTACTCAAGGGAAAGATAAGTTAGTTCCTCGTGCTCTTAAGTGCATCTTTCTGAGTTACTCAAGATCGCAAAAAGTATATTGATGTTATTCACCTTACCTCCAATGATGTCTTATGTTTACTTATGTTATCTTCTTTGAAACCCATCCATACTTCACATGTCCAGTCATCCAGGTAATCACTTAAATATTTTTAAGGTGTTACTTCCATCTTTTGGAGATTCAATCACTATCTCTCATTCATCTTCTTCCAAACACCAAGTCCAACGCCTACAGCTTCAATTCCACCAACTACCGCTCTAATTCCGTCTCCACCACCAATAGCTCCAGTTTTATCACCTATAGCTCAAGTTCCATCACCTAGTCCAGTTCAATATTTTACAGCTCCACCACTCCTAACTTATCTTCGTCATCAAGTCCAGTGTACCGGATCCTTCACCTACTGTGGACTTGTCTCCTTCTAGTCTACTGATCACACTTCGAAAGGTATTAGATCGATTCTTAATCTCAATCCCTATTATATTGGTTTGAGTTACTATCATTTATCATCACCCAATTATGCCTTTGTGTCATCTTTGTCCTCTATTTCTATCCCTAAGTCCACAAGGGAAGCGCTATCTCATCCTGAATGGCGACAGAATACGATCGAAGAGATAACATCTTTACATGCTAATAGTAAATGGGAACTTGATTCTCTACCTTTAAGGACTTCCTAAATGAAGGCACCAGCTCACTGAAACAAACACAAGCCACCCAATGTAGGACGAATTACCTCCCATCCGTTTTAGTTACTCCACACTGGCCATAAAAGCGCCCACTTTTCTTTCTTTTTTGAGTGGGAGCGAGGCACCCTCGAACGTTGTATGGGTTGTGATATTTGTGGTAGCGGGGGTAGAAGTCGAAAGGCTGAGCAAGGTTGTGTCCTTCCGAGCGGACGAGGTCAGCTCAGTGACCGAGGTCTTGTGGGGGGCAGCATGCTAGTGGGTGTATGCAGTCAAAGTTGGGCCAAATGTTCAAATTGATTGCCATAAAGCCCACCTCATTGCCAAAGGTTATACTCAAATAGTTAGGCTTGATTACAGTGATACTTTATCTCTGTGGCTAAAGTAACATTTGTCGCCTTTTTCTATCCATGGTTCTTGTTTGCCATTGGCCTATCTGTCAATTGGACATTAAGAATGTTTTTCTCCACAATGACCTTCAAAATGACGTTTACATAGAACAACCCCATAGTTTGTTGATTAGGGAAGTCTAGTGTCCTTGTATGTAGGTTGTGTTGGTCACTCTATGGTTTGAAACAGTCTGCTCGAGGCATGGTTTGGTAAGTTTAGCACAATTGTTCAGGAGTTTGGT
>JASVEL010002542.1:0-81348 GCA_032618575.1 Nicotiana noctiflora
CGGAGACAACCAGTCCATACCCAATATAACATCAAAGTCCACCATCCCCAACAATAACAAATCTGCCTGGGTCTCCAGACCCCCAATAGATATAACACAGGATCTATAGACATGATCCACAACGATCGTATCACCCACGGGGGTGGATACATGAACAGGCAAATCAAGACTATCACGAGTCGCACCCAAATAATGTGCAAAATAAGAGGACACGTAAGAATATGTGGACCCTGGGTCAAATAGAACAGAGGCATCTCTGTGACAGACAGAAATGATACCTGTAATCACTGCATCGGAGGCAACTGCATCACGCCTGTCAGGAAGTGCATAGAACCGTGCCTGGCCTCCACCAGATCTCTCCTCGCCCCTGGGGCGTCCACGAGAAGACCGACCTCCACCTCTACTAGACTGAGATGGTGCTGAAGAGGAGGGCTGATCCCTCTGCTGAGTCCTGCCCCTACGTAGTCGAGGGCAATGTCTCCTCATGTGGCCAAACTCACCACACTCATAACATGCACCCGGTGCTGGAGAAGTAGGTGCTGCACTCTGGGCTGGGAGGGCACCAAGCGATGACTGACCCTGCTGAAACCCCTGTCGACCACGACCATAAGAACCTCCGCTCTGCTCTGGGCGGCCTGAATGAAAAGGTCTAGATGAGCGACCTCTGCTCTGCTGGGAATGCCCTCTAGATGGAGCACCACTGAAACTGCCAGAACCACGAGGCCTCTTGGCCTCCCGCTCCTCTCTCTCTCGGCGACGATCCGCCTCAATGGAGCGTGCCATATCGGCTACCTGCTCAAACGATGATGACAGAACTCGCTCGCTGGTCATAAGAATACGGATAGAGTAGTTGAGGCCATCAATGAACCTCCTGATCCTCTCCCTCTCAGTGGGGATCATCCATGTGGCATGCCTAGCCAACCGAGTGAATCTAAGCTCATACTGAGTCACAGACATGTCGCCCTGAATCAACCACTCGAACCGGCGACGTAGCTCCTCGCGACGAGACCGAGGTACATATTTCTCTAGAAAGAGAGTAGAGAACTGCTGCCATGTGAGAGGTGCTGCTCTTGCCAGGCCTACGCCTCTCAAACTCCTCCCACCAATCAAATGCGGGACCAGTGAACTGAAATGTAGTAAATGAAACTCCGCCGGACTCAAGAATACCAGCCGTACGCAACATCTTCTGACACTTATCCAAGAAACCCTGGGCATCCTCGCCCTCAACGCCACTGAAATGGGGTGGCTGAAGTCTACCAAATCTCTCAAGGCGACGCTGCTCGTCCTCGGGCATAACCTGAACCATATGCTCTGGAGCTGGAGCTGGTGCAGGTGGAGGAATAACCGGTGCTACCACCTGAGCGGGGACTGCCTCTGGCGTCTGAAGTCCCTGAACAACCGGATCAGGTGTGCGAGCTGCAGGGGTCTGCTGACCACCCCCTGACTGAGATGTCTCTATAGTAGCGGTAGCTGAAACTACCTAAGCCATACCGGAACACACTGATAATATTTGAGCAAGAGTCTCCTGAAGACCAGGAATAGCAATAGATACAGTCTGGCCCTGAACTGGGGCTGCTGGAGCATCAACCACTGGGGGCTGCTCCTGAATTGGTACAACGGGCGGGTCAGCTGGCATTGCCTCGGCCGCCCTACCTCTACCTCTAGCACGACCGCGCCCACGACCTCTAACAGGTGGCAATGGAGGTCGTCCACCTCGTCCTGATGCTCGTGTTCTCGCCATCTGTGAGTGAATAGAATATAGAAGTTTAGTTCTCAGAACAACAAGATCGCACGACAGAGTTCAACAAAAGTGGAAGTTTTCCTAAAGGTTCGCAGCCTCCCGAGGATAAGTACAGGCGTCCCCGTACCGATCCACAAGACTCTACTAACCGGCTCAAGACTCATGAGGCCTAGTAAACCTAGGCTCTGATACCAACTTGTCACGACCCCAAATCCGGCCGTGATGGCGCCCAGCACATTGCTAAGCCAGCCTGACCAATCAATATTCACAACAGAGCTAGAAGCTCTCTTTAACCCATTTAAGCATTTCAAACTATGAAACAATAGCGATACCAATAACGAAAACGGGAAAACCAAGTCCTATAATACATCAACTCCCATAGACCAAGGGTCAAGAGTCATGAGCCTCTACTGAACATGAGTGTATAAAGGTTTACAAAATACCAAGTGCGGAAAGAAATGTCAATACAAAATCAAAAGATAGTAGGAAGGAATATCGGGTCCTGCGGACTCTGCAGCTACCTCGAATATCCACAAACGTCGCCTCGCACAGCTATTGGATCACTGCTGAGAGGTACCTGGATCTGCACACAAGGTGCAGGGAGTAAAATGAGTACTGCCAGACTCAGTGGTAATAAACAAGGGTAAGACAACGCAGATAAGAAATCCGCAATAAAGCACTATGTAAAGCTATAATCGGCTACCCTGTCATAGAATCAATCTTCACTGTACCTGTTCCAACAAATACCAATAAATAGCATAACACCTAGCAGATGTAGCTAAATGCAATGCAATGCATGATATGACCGCTACGGCGCGTAGCTCGACTCCAATTTTGGGTACCCGTGCTCACTGTGGGGGTTCAGACTCCGGAGGGGCTCCTACAACCCAAGCACATCTCATAGAGATATTCATGCGGCGTGCAGTCCGATCCAACATACATCTCGCTGCGGCGCGCAACCCGATCCACTACTAGTCAGCTAATATGCAGATACAGCCTCGCAGGCTCAAAAGTAGTTTTTGAAAACTCTTTTATCATTTTTCGATTGGAAAACAGTAATATCAAGTTCCAGAGATTGGAATTGGCATAATAACAAAATAGCTGCGGACTAGTAGTAAACTAGCATGTCTATATGATAAGACAATGATAACGATCCTCGCGGGATCCAATAACCGGCTCACGGCCCACATGTATAATCAACCGCCCAAGAAGGGGGTTCCTCGGCTCAAGAGTGGCCGTCATTACAATATATATATATATGCGACCATCCGAGAAGGAGGTTCGACGGCTCTAGAATAGCCAATAATACAGTATCAACAGGTTGGACTAATATATAGTCTCCAATTCATGATCGACCCCGCACTCTCGAGAGTGTGCGTGTCTCGCCGCTATACAGCGTCACAAAGTGGTATACCGGGGTTTCGAACCCGCCGGTCATCACCCACATCTATTACTCACCTCAATACGGCGCGACGACTACTCCGCAATGCCCTTGCCACGAGAATCAAGCTCCGCACGCGTAGAATCCGATCAAATACAGTAGAAATACAACAAATTAGGCCAATGGGACGACACCCAATCAATATAGCTCAATTTACATCAAAATTCCCAAAGTTGTCAAAACTCGACTTCCGGTACGCTTATCGAAAAATCACGAAAGTCACATATTCGGAACCCTCATCTCAATACAAGTCTAAGCATATCAATTTTACCAAATTCGGACTCCATTTGCCCATTCAAAACCTTGATTTTCTAAAGTTCAAGACTAGGGCTAAATCCTCCATAAATTACCCCAAATTCCTCCATTTTCATGATATAATTGCATAATATTACCAATACTAATCATAGTTTAAGTCCATAGATGATTACTTGATGATTTCCCTTGAATTTCTCTTCAAAATCGCCCAAATCGCCTCTAAAGCCGAGACCCAAAATGTGTGAAATGTTCTGAAATTTTTCTAACTTCTGATACACTTACTTACAGCGATTTTCGCTTCTGCGGAACATTTTCCGCTTCTACGCTCCCGTATCCGCGACCAAAGGGTCGCTTCAGCGGTTCCAGGCCTAGCCGGCCATTTCCGCTTCTGCGAACAAAGGGCCGCTTAAGCGGACCCGCTTCTGCGAAGAAGCTTCCGCTTCTGCGGACACATCCGCCTCTGCGCATCACTGACCGCTTCTGCGGTCTCGCCCAAGCGGAAAAATGTCCGCTTCTGCGGACCATGCCCAATTTCCCTCGTCCGCTTCTGCGATCACTGGCTCGCACCAGCGACCCCGCTTCAGCGGAAAGGCTTCCGCTTCTGCGTAACCACCCGCTCCTGCGCATCTCGTCCGCTTCTGCGGACACGCTCCTACGTCCAAAATTCCGCAGGAGCGGAAACAACAGAAGCAGGATCCCAACCTGCAATTTTTCCACAATTTTCTCCCGTTTAACCATCCGAAAACACCCCGAGGCCCCGGGACCTCATCCAAACATACCAACACATCTTAATACCTTATTCGAACTTGCTCCAATCCTCAAAACACGTCTAACAACATCAAAACCCATAATTCGCATCGAATTCAAGCCTAAATTCCTTAAAACATTCCGAATTACACATTCAATCAAAAACCCGACCAAACGACGTCCGAATGACCTGAAATTTTGCAGGCACATCCAAAATCACCTAACGGAGCTATTGCAACTGTCGGAATTCCATTCCGACTCCCGGATCAAAATCTCACCTACCGTTCGGATTTCGCCAAAGTTCAACCTTAGCCAATTCAAGCCTATTTCTACACCGGGCCTCCAAATTCAATTCCGATCGCTCCCCTAAGTCACAAATCACCTTCCGGAACTAACCGAATCATCAGAATCCGGTTCCGAGTCCTCTAACCAAATAGTCAACTCCGGGTTGACTTTTCCTTATTCAAGTTTCCTTCACAAAGGCTATATGCCTCATTTTCAATCCAATTCACTCCTAACTCACCCGATAGACTTTAACACCTGATATAAAATCATAAAACATGTATTTACAACATAACGGGGTGGTAATTCTCGTGACGACGGGCCGGGTCGTCACATTACATTCCCACGACTAAAACTTATATTGAGTTCTCGATTAATTCGGATTTGTATCACGTAAGATTCCTTAAAGGAGGAGGAATATTTTTATCACAATTTTTACAATCCCACGACTAAAACCTAAAACCTATGACTAAGAGTGAATGAATCTATTGATTCCACCACAACCCTTGGTAGTGCTTTAATTGGCAAGGAGCAAATTGATGCCACCCACACAAACTTTGTTTGCTTAGTTTTTGCTATTATTATTATTATTATTATTATTATTATTATTATTATTATTATTATTATTATTATTATTATTATTATTATTTCTTTGATTTTTGGTAGACTTTTCATTATATATATATATATTTTCGGTTGTGTTTTTGCAAAATACACTCAAATTTATTGATTTTTTTATAGTGGTGCTGTAACACAAGGTGAGTATGCTGCCCATCCAAAGTTTCGAAAAGTGTTAGGCTTCAGACCCTGTTAGGACAGATAAATTGGAAAGTTATAACGTCCAAATTCGACCTAAATTTTAGAGGGATTTTTTTTTTACTTTTAGCTCGTGTCAGAAACTATTTATATTCGATAGTCGAAAAAGTACATAATATATATATATATATATATATATATATATATATATATATATATATATATATATATATATATATATATATTTCGATTATTATTTTGAAAATGGCTATACAATATCAATTTTCGAATTAACAAATGGGTTGGTCAATCCTTTTTGCTGCCCTAGCTTCTGTTGGTAATTTGTGTTCGAAATCAGAAAAATAGATAAGAAGATAAATATTAGTTTAATAAACAAAATAGAAAAAATTAATAATTTCTAGCCCACAAGTTGCTTGTGTGTCCTTAAGGAATTTAATCCCCTCTCTGTTGCCCAAGGTTTTGGATTAATTCCTCCCAGGATAGAACGGAATAACTATTCTGCAACACTGGCAATCGAAACTACAGAATTTCAGCGAACTCAACAGTCGGAGCAAATCACACTCGACACTTATGTTTATTTAATAATAATGCAACAATATAGAAAAGAGGGGAGATATTTTTAAATTTTTCCATCATATAAAAATGAGGCCAAACCTCCAAATTTATAGAGAAAGGAGGGTGAGATGGAAAGGTGCAATCCAAAAGGCGCCTCTTCCATTTCCCATTCACACCCTTTAAAAAAAATACAATAATCCCCCACATGAATGGGGAATGGGCATATGTGGCAAAACATGCATGAAAATACTGTGTGATTCGCAAGTAGGATTAATCGCATCTGGATAAGTAGGTTTCCCTTTAAACTTTCCGTAGTGAACTTATGTCGAATATACTCGGTCAATCGGTAGAATTGATATCTTTGAACCGTCGAGCTTTGGTGTATACCTAGACAACCATAAGTCACACAATCAACCTTTAACCGTCTTTGGTTCTCATTGTTGTGTTCGTTTCAGCCATGAACACCACCTGGTTCATAAGTGCGTAAAGTACTAGCCTTACAAAATTCTCCTTGAAGCGGCTTACACTACACACTTACATAGGTGATTCCTAAATGTGATATCCTGTAGATACACTATTTGATATACCCTGTATCAAACTTAGAAACCATTAAAAAATGTCTTAACATTTTATCCTTGTTACTGAACACTGTCTTCATCACGAGAATGGACTAAAATATTATATTTGACAATGTTGAACCGGTCATGCATAACTTTGTTTTCTCCTTGAACCTAGATCTCGGACCTCCAAAATTCTAGGTAGAGTTACCGCCATGATAACTTGTCCTCGGCCATAGTCTCATTCCCTTAGATGAATTCTCAACTCCCTCTCTAGTTAGGCCTTTTATAAGCGGATCCGCCACATTATCCTTTGATTTTACAAAATCAATTCTGATAATTCCACTAGAAAGTAGTTGTCTAACGGTTCTATGTCTGCATCTTATGTGACGAGACTTTTCGTTATACATAACGCTCCCAGCTCTTCCTATTGTCGCTTGACTATCACAATCTATACATATAAGTGTCAAAAGATTGGGCAAAAATAGAATATCTTTCAAGAAATTCCGGAGCCATTCAGCTTCTTCACCGGCCTTGTCTAAGGCTATAAACTGAGCCTCCACTGCAGAGCGGTTAATGCACATTTGTTTGGACAATTTCCAAGATATCGCTCATCCATCGACTGTCTAGAATCGGTTGAACCAGTGACCTAATTTGCATAACTATACCCCCTATTATCGCGGGATACTTATTGTAGTGAAAAGCATAATTTGAAGTATATTTCAAATACTTCAAAACTCATTTCATTGTCATGAACATTTAATGCAAACTTCCTTATGTTGTAGACTAATACGTCTCGACTTTCGATTGCATATCAGATTATTGACTATACTTAATATAGTATATTATAACAACAACTGGAATGATTGGCATGAATTGTGACCATAACCTTTTAATATATAACACATTTCGCAATCACTTCGCCATTTCCAAGTATGTGTATGCTATTTATTCATACACCTATATGATATGCAAATTATAGCACCTTTATTTATGAAACAAATCCAACCTGCAATGGATTTTGGTCATGTTCATTGGTTGGTTCACCAAAGTATTAATACATTCTTTCATGAATGGTTATGTCTATACAAAAACGTACAGACGTATCTTTCTATGAAAAGTCAGAACCTTCAAAGTGACATCATTTCATAAAAGAACTAAACAATATAAATTTTTCAATAAAGAAAAATGATCTTTCAAGAAAGGCACGTGACCAATTTCCAAATTAGTAGTTTCTATCAACTAGTCTTCATTAAGACTAAACAACTGATGAATTTATCAACTACTATATCAACGAGTTTTAAAAATTATATCACGTAGACATTACGTCTAACATTTGCTTTTGTCATGCATAAGATAAAAGCCCCCACATTTTAAATATTTCATCAACATATAATCACAATAACGACTATATGAATTCAAGTATTCTTAATGTAAATACTTTTATTTACACCATTTGACAATATTATTTGGTCAAATCTTGCATGTCATTGTTTGGGTGACTTAATAAGTCGACACACCTTCGTTTCTTTTTCAGGAACCATGAACCCTTTAGGTTGTTCCATGTAAATTTATTTCTTTAAATCTCCATTTAAGAAGATTTTCTTTAATTTCATCTGATGGATTTCAAGGCCATACACCGCGGCTAACGTTATTAACACCTGAGTAGATGTAATCATCGTTACCGGTGAGTATGTATCAAAATAAATAAGACCTTCTCATTGTCTTAACCCTTTTGACAACTGATCTTGCCTTATATTTGTCAATAGTACCATAAACTTTCATTTTACTTTTTGAAAATCCATTTAGAATCCAAAGGTTTATTTTCTGGAGGAAGATCAACCATTTTCCCAAGTATGATTACTTAATATGGATTCTATCTTACTATTGACTGCCTTTTTTCAATATTGTGCTTCCGAAGAATACAATGCTTCTTTAAACGTTTGAGGCTCATTTTCCAACAAGAATGTTAGAAAATCCTGTCCAAAGGAAGTAGTTATCCTTTAAAGTTTACTACGTCTTAGATTCACCTCAATAAGTGTACTTTCTTTTTCTTCTTCCCGAGTTCGCTTAGATTTTCACTACACATTTCTTTTTAGGAACTTGCATTTTAGCTAAGTACACCCACACTTAAAATATTTAAGTTGGGCTTCCTTTCATTCATTTCTCACATGAATGGATTGCGTTTTGTTATGGGAAATTCAATTGAGTATTCAGTTAGCTGTAAGAATAACTTCTCCTCATAAGATCCGGGGTAAACCCGAACTTACAACAACACATTTTATCATCTCCTTTGATGTTCTACTCATTCTTTCCGCAATTTCATCAAATTGCGCTAAGTCATCGTTTGAAAAATAATACCACATTTCAAACATATTTCTTGAAAAGGAGATTCACATTCACCATCCCTATTATGTTGTAGAGTCAACCATAAGAATTGTTGTTTGTGTCACAACAAAGTCGGAATTAATAAATGGTAAAGTTTTTAATCTTCAAACCAATCTGACACATTCAGAATTAATAAACGGTGAAGTTTTTAATCTTCAAACCGAGTAACATATGATATAACTAGATCTAATAAATGGTAAAGTTTTTAATCTTCAAACCGAATAATATGTGACACAATCAAATTTAATAAACGATGAAGTTTTTAAGATCCGGGGTAAACCCGAACTTACAACAACACATTTTATCATCTCCTTTGATGTTCTACTCATTCTTTCCGCAATTTCATCAAATTGCGCTAAGTCATCATTTGAAAAATAATACCACATTTCAAACATATTTCTTGAAAAGGAGATTCACATTCACCATCCCTATTATGTTGTAGAGTCAACCATAAGAATTGTTGTTTGTGTCACAACAAAGTCGGAATTAATAAATGGTAAAGTTTTTAATCTTCAAACCAATCTGACACATTGAGAATTAATAAACGGTGAAGTTTTTAATCTTCAAACCGAGTAACATATGATATAACTAGATCAAATAAATGGTAAAGTTTTTAATCTTCAAACCGAATAATATGTGACACAATCAAATTTAATAAACGATGAAGTTTTTAATCTTCAAACCGAATAATAAATTGGAGTAAAAAATTACTAAGATTTTAATCTCCAAAACAAGTAGAAAGTCGTAGTCTTTACTTTACTCCATCAAATGAGTAGAAAATCACAAAGACTTTAATTTCAATGAACGAGTAGAAAATCATGCGAATTTTAATGTCGAAACATGAGTAATTTCAATGAACGAGTAGGTCACGGAGGGCCTGATTTTCGCTTTCCATTTCCATCTTCCTTAGAATGGAGGCCAATGTGTCGTCGTGTGTTTGTGTTTCAATGGGTTGGCTGTTCGTTCGTTCTCCTTCCTGTTCATCTGCCGCGGTGGTGTTGCCTGTTGTTGGTGCTGCATTTTCATAGTCCCGTGGTGGCTTTTCCACTAAGCCGCTCAGGGTGCTGGTTAACCATTCCTCCAGTAGCTTCCTGACCGCTGGGGGTGCTTCTCTTGAAGTGGAGGTGTCTTTCTCCTGCGGGGTTGCAAGATTCCCGAAGGGGGAAGGTGAGACTTCTGCCTCGGGTGTGATATCAGGGGTGGAGTTGATGGCAGCGCTACCACCATCCTCGTTCATGGAACTCAGGAGGTTGGTAGTAACTTCTATCATAGCTTTGGATCGGGTGTTGTTTTCGGCCATTTCCGGGCTCTTCCCGATGATCGTATCTTGTGGATGTATACTACGAGTTTGATTCTCGAAATCCCCACAGACGGCGCCAAATTGTTTGACCCAAAAGTTATCGGTTGCTTTATGAGTTAGGGACAATCAAAGATTATAAAAGGGGTAAATCAGAATCATTGGTAATATATCCAAAGATCGATCTTTGGATTCGTATAAAAGTTGTTCTTATAAAATTGTAGTGGATCTTGATGAAGTGTTTAAGCAAGTTAGTAACAGAGAGATAAAATAGAGAGAGAATGATAGATAAAGAGAAAATTGTATTATTATTGACTAATAACACTTGCCTTACAAATGAGGGAGACACTTCCTTATATAGAAGGAAGGTCCCCTCGCCAATACATTACATCATTTCTGTAACGACCCGGCCGGTCATTTTAGAAAATTACGCCCCAATCCCCAATTTAACTGTTCCCCTAACTTCATTTATGCTATTGTGGTTTGTCGGGAGAGTCGGTTCTGAAATTTGGAGTATTTTGGGACACTTAGTCCCTAAATGAGAGCTTTAAAGTTAGGAAATGGCCCGTAGCCGGAACAGTGTTAAGACGACCTCGGAACGGAAATCCGATGATTCCATTAGCTCCGTTAGGTGATTTTGGGGTTGTGAGTGCGTTCGGAAAGTATTTTGGAGGTTCGTAGCTCAATTAGGCTTGAAATGCCGAAGTTTGAAATTTTGGCGAATCCGAACGATAGGTGAGATTTTGATCCGGGGGTCGGAATGGAATTCCGACAATTTCTGTAGCTTCGTTATGTGATTTTGGATATGTCCGCAAATTTTCAGGTCATTCGGACGTCGTTTGGTCGGGTTTTTGATCGAATGTGAAATTCGGAAAGTTTTAAGAAATTTAGGCTCGAATCCGTTGTAAATTGATAATTTTTGTGTTTATGGACGTGTTTGGATGATTGGAACAAGTTTGAATAAGGTTATAGGAAGTGTTGGTGTTTTTGGTTGAGATCTCGGGGGGCCTCGGGTGAGTTTCGGGGTGGTTTCGGACCATTTCTAGGCCATTTTTCACTGCTGGTTTTTGGCTACAGCAGTACTCTACGCGATCGCGGGGTATTGGTCGCGATCGCGGTGAGTAAAATCTGAGAAATGAACTAATGAATCGCGATCGCGTAGATGGCTTCGCGATCGCGAAGAAGAGATTTCTGTCGCGCAGGCCCTACTTTGGAAGATCATATCTTTTTATCTAAAATGTATTTTGAGGTGCTTCAAAAACGAAAGTTGTAGCTCATCCTGTCTACTTTTCCGAAAGCTAAAGAAATCCTCATTTGGAAATTTGTAGAAAGAGTTATGTACGTTACACTCTATGCTGTCCGAGAAGGATATCTAAAATACATAAATGGATTTGGAAGCTTGTATCTCGCAATTTATAAGGATTCAGGAAATGATCAACAAATGAAAGTTATAGCCCTGTGTGTCTAGTTTCCAGAACATCAAACCATTCATCATTTGGAGTTGTGTGTAAAGAGTTATGGCCATTTTACCGAAGCCTGTCCGGAGGAACTGGAACTTGTTCACCGCGATCGCGAGGCATTTCCCGCGATCGCGAAGGGTAATTTTTGGCCAAGAATTTGTTCTCCGCGATCGCGAAGCATCTCCCGCGATCGCAGTGAACAAAATACCTGGGCAGAATGTTTAAAAACATTTCATCCGCGAACCAAACCCATTTTTCCACCATTTTTGGTCATTCTTGAGAGCTTTTGGACGAGAATTGAAGGGGTTTTGACAAGAAGTGATTAGAGGTAAGTCCTACGAACTAAATACATGATTTTATTGAAGAATCATCCTTGAAATTTATGAAAACATAGCAAAATTGTAAGAAATTAGGGCTTGGAGCAAAAACTTTAAATTTGGGATTTGAAGGGCCATTTGTGGTCCGATTTGGGAAATTTTTATATGGTTAGACTCGTGAGAGTACGAGGGTTCTGAAAACGTAAAAATATTTCAATTCCGAGCCGATGGATTCAGGGGTATTTTGGTCATTTCACCCACTTTCGCGCCGTAGCTGTAATTTTATCATTGTAGTTAGTTACTTGCGATGTTATTTATACTGTGTAATTGGTTTGACTAGATTCGGGCCACTCGGAGTCGGATATTCGCGGCAAGAGGGTTGTCTCTTAGCGGTTTTGTACCGGAATCGAGGTAAGTGGCTTGTCTAACCTCGTGTGGGGGAACCTTTACCCCTAGGATATTATGTGATAGTTTAAATGCCTTGTACGCGAGGTGACGGGCGTGTACATGCGCTGGTTGTTGTAACTCACTTTACTTGAATTGTTCAATTCGTGATATTCCTCTTCTTAATTTATTAAATTGTGACATTTACCTGGTATTCGTTAGGGAAGCATGATTAGGTAGGATTTATCTGTCTAATTGCCTAATTGTCCTACTTGAACTTCTTGATAATTGTTGGCACTAGTCCTCGGTGTAGTTGTAGTTAAGCATATTATATTTTCCATGTGCGTTTTCTTTATTTGTTGTGTTGGTGGACTGCGGGTTCAATTCCCGGAGATCCCAGGGCTGTGGGTTCGATTCCCAGAGACCCGGATTTGCTATTTGTTTGTGGACTGCGGGTTCAATTCCCGGAGATCCCAGGGCTGTGGGTTCGATTCCCAGAGACCGGAGTGATATTGTTGTGGACTGCGGGTTCGATTCCCGGAGATCCCGAGTTAATGAGATATGGACTGCGGGTTCAATTCCCGGAGATCCTAAGATTTATTGAGATGTGGACTGCGGGTTCGATTCCCGGAGATCCTGAGATTTACTGAGACATGGGCTGCGGGTTCGATTCCCGGAGACCCATGGGTACTATCAATGGGACTGTGGGTTCAATTCTCACAGGTCCTGGACTTGTTTTATTGAGTTGGTTACTTGTTGTTATCTTAATTGTAGACGGTTGCGGTAATCATTTTATTGTTGCTATTTCGGAATTATTATCATTTAAACTGCTTATTATTGCTATTTCCATCATATTATTGTTTTTCTCAGTAGGGCCCTGACCTTCCTCGCCACTACTCCATCGAGGTTAGGCTTGGCACTTACTGAGTACCGCCGTGGTGTACTCATGCTACTCTTCTGCACACTTTTGTTGTGCAGATCCAGGTACATCAGGACAGACTCATATTAGGTAATTCAGCAGCATTTTGGGAGACCTCGAGGTATGATCTGCTACGTCCGCGGATCCGGAGGCCTTCCTTCTATTCTGATAGTATTAGTAGATGTTTTCTCTCATGTCTTTGTTAGATACTCTTCACACATAGAGCCACAGTTGTATTCTCTCTTTTAGTCTGTGTTACCCGTGGGATTCCGGGTCTTGGTGGTGTTTATACAGTGTGTTTGACGGGTGTATGTGCCAAGCGGCACAAATTACATTCTTATTTATATCGTTTTCCGCTATTTCTTATTTAATGTTCATAAACTTGTATATTCCGCAACGTGTTAGGCTTACCTAGTCGTGGGGACTGGGTGCCGTCATGACATGTTCACGATTGGTGAACTAGGGTCGTGACAAGTTGGTATCAGAGCTCTAGGTTCATAGGAGTCACGGGACACAGACCGGTTACTTAGAGTCTCGCTGATCGATACGGAGACGTCCGTATTTATCTACGAGAGGCTATGTAACTGTTTAGGAAACTCTTCAATTCTTTGAATTCCTTATCGTGCGTCATTTATTCAGTTGAAGCCTATGTCATATGTTCTTTTGTATCCACTCGTGTATTGAAATTGCGCACTCGGTATCAAGTATGCACCGACGGTTCGTGACGCTGCAGAGAGATTTCAAGGGAGTCAAGAATTTACTCAACTATTGTTACCGCGTGTCGTCCATATCGATAATGCAAGAGAATTGAGAGATCTTCAATTGTGCACATGGGGGTGCACTAGGTTCTGGCATTCGGTTGATAGTACGGTCGTGACAAGGTTTACTTAACTGCCAAATCGTCACAGCAATGGTAGAATCACAAGGTGGATGTAGATTTAAAAATAGTTGGTGGCAATAAAGACTATATGGTTCATATGAGATATCTATTTAGCGAAGGATTCAGCCAGCAGAGATACTGGGGAAAATGAGTTTAACTGTCTTAAGAAGGACATGTACCAAACGAATGCCTTGGGCTTGTTTTATGATGAAGACATACGAATGTTAAGGGCTAGTATCATGGATTAGCAAGATGTATCTTAAGGCTTCATGTCAAGTGAAAGGATTTCACTATCAACGATGTAATTATGGGTCATGTGTCATATCAGGTTTGGCCTGCGATGTATTTAGGTGCTATTCAAAAGTTCTTGAAAACTTGCGGATGGGCAAGAGTTGAGGCTCGTATGGTATAATGTTGAAACTTTAGATGTTCATGTGTCCCTAATAAACTCTGCATTTTATTATCAGCAGGGAAATATTTGACAAAGGCTACATGGTGCTTCGTAGGCGTGTGTGAATCATAGTATGTTTTAAGATGTTGTTGGTAGAGAATGCTCGGTGCATGGAGCGAGAAGATGTTTGGTTGTATTGGGATGAGGTCATACCCTATGATGTTAGAGTGCTAATAGAGCACATGTGGTTATATTTGTTGGATCAAGTCAGTTGCAGTTGAATAATAGTAAATGACTCGAGAGAATGGTTCTAATGTGTTCGAGAGTCATGTAATAGTGGCGTTGGGCTAAGTGGGAGAGTCCCACCACTTAAGATTGGGTTGCATGGTTAATTACCTGTGTGAATTCTGGATGTTAGCATATATGAATTGTTGAATGCATGTTATGGTTAGCCTTACTGGCTCATCTTCAAACTTGAGGGAAAATTTATGATTTATGCCTCGTATAGGTGCAGGCTTCACGGGAAGTGAATCCGCTGGGTGCTTTATCGAGAGGGTATTCATATGTTATAAAGAAATTCAGTAGAGTTGGTTGCGTACTGGGGCAAGTTAGAACCGGATGGTTCTCAATAGCGGTCCTAGTGAATTCAAGAGGTAAAGTGTGGTGCCTGATAATTCTGAGCCTATAAGTACAGTTGAGGCTCAAGCTTTGAAAGCAACTTATGAAGAAAGGCACAAAATGATCTATGATGTTTTGACTTGTGGTGTAGTATTTGAGAGACATGAAATGGTCGTCGTTCTTGAGATAGCATGGCCTCATGATTTAAGGTCACTCGGGGTAAGTGCGGTTGGAATAAGTTAGGTATTGAAGGAAGATATTAACATTTCTAAGGCAATCAAGGATAACCTGGAAGGAAGTAGATTGATCAGCCATAGTTGAGTTGGCGTATTGGTGTCAATGGTCGATTCATGCAACGTGATCGAATTATGCATGTGATTTGTGGCGGTGCATTTGAGACTTGTCGATCGCAGTGATTGATGTAATTCTGAAGTATTCTTCTGTTAAGGGCCTGTTATGAGTAGGCAGATCTCGGGAAGGGTTATGTTGGCTTGGACCACTACTTAGAGATTGGCATATTCGATGGTTATGAGAATTCGCCGTATGTTGTTATAGTTCTCCTGCAGTGAGCTAAATGGAAAGTCTTATGTGATGTAATATTAGCCTATCGTCAGTTCTAGAGCTATGATGGAAATTGTGTCTATCGTATATCGGCACGTGATATGCGGTGAGTAGTATGAAATTTGAAGTAAGGACCCAGGGTCACAGTTTGGTCAATGAATGTGATATAAAGAGCTCGAATGAGCAGGAAAGGAGTTTCAGTGTTTTGAGTAAGATGGGTATTAACATCAGTATCATTTGAGATCGGTGTTCTATGAGAAAGGCTTTACATCCCGGTTAGGGACTCCCGATCGCTTTTTAGTGTTAGTGCAGCCGGTGGGTTGAATGTGCAGGCCCGTTTAATTATTCGGAGGATAATGGGAGCTTGACCCACAAGAAGATTGTATAGGTGTGACTTGTAGTCACTTGATTGGTTAGAAATTTAAACCAAGTATGAGGATTTTGGTGATATCATCCATTTGAGAACTTATGCCTGGAGGGCACTCTGCTTAGTGGGTTATAGACCTGTGAAATATTATTGACTTAGCTTGGCACGACCAGGATAGACTTAAGGTCGGTGGTTAGATTTAAATGTGGAAGTGAGCCTTGCGTCAGGCCAGTTATGTTTCTTCCGGCAATGCGCCCTTTATGGAGGGATAGTCGCGGTCTTATTTCGCGGTTAGTTAATTCAAGTAAAGATATATTGCGCCGTATGAGTGTGCGACGGCTTGGTAAGTTCCTTATGTGTTGAGGTTCCGCTCGGCGGTGATGTTATATGAGCATGATGGCTCTTGAGGCTCATATCTTATGTCGCACCTCAATTGTGCTTGAGTTCATAGCCTATAGCGCTATATGTTTTCATTGAGTCTGATATCATGCACCTTAGTGTGCTTATGATCGATATTCAGTATTTTGATGTGATGAGCTATTCAGCTCGACATATGACTCTTTGTGTGAGTCTATATTGTTGGGATCGGGTGGCACGCCGCCATGGTTATATTGTTGGGATCGGGTGGCACGCCGCCATGGTCATATTGTTGGGATCGGGTTGCACGCCGCAACAGTGTGATGTTTATTTCAGTGTCTATAATTGCTTTTATGTGTTCCGTTTCCTATTTTCTGAGGAGGTACATGTTAGTGTGAGAGTTGAATAGTTCTCTCTAGTGTTCGCATTCCTTTTGTAACACGTACGAATTAGTAGCCTACTGGCACATTGTGTCATCTTGTGGGACTTTTGATTATGTCTGATGTGGCTTATCGCCTGAGCAGTTCGTACTGGGTGAGATGAGATTATGTGATTTGGGGTCGGTGCAAACTGATTATATGAAGTATATTATAGAGGAAAGGATCATCCTCTAGTTTAGGACAAGGTAATGGATCCTGTCAGGAGTATAGACCCAATGAATTGTTGATTCAGTAGTTGGTTATGGATATCGGCACATCTCTTCCGTCGTGTCAGTATTGTAAAAGTTGGAACGAGACCTATGTAGATCGTGAGGTGCAATGGGAGCATCCGATTCGTTGAATTTTTGGCTAATTTGATCATGAAATATTATCGTGGTCCTGTGGATTTTGTGTTGCAAGGTAAGAATCCAGCAAGGTTATGCAGTCATGTTTGAGGACGGCGTTTGAGGAATATTGAGTGATCTCTTGATGAAAACAAGCCTGACATAGAATTTCGGATGTTGGAATTAGGCTCTAAGACTTAATTGTTGAACAAGAGGGAATATCTTCAGATTATATCAAGCTAATGTGCCCAGCTGAGTCCTAGATATATTGGCCCTTTTAAGATTTTGAGACGTGTTGGGGAGGTCGCTTATGAGTTAGCCTTACCTCCCAGCCTAGCCGGAGTCCATCCCGTATTTCATGTCTCCATGCTCCGGAGATACCATGATGACTTGTCGCATGTGTTAGATTTCACTTCTGTTCAGCTAGACAAGGATCTGTCTTATGTTGAGGAGCCAGTAGCCATTCTAGACAGGCAGGTCAGAAAGCTAAGGTCAAAGAACATCGCTTCGGTAAAGGTTCAGTGGCGGGGCCGGCCGGTCGAGGAGGCGACTTGGGAGACCGAGCAGGATATGCGCAGCCAGTACCCTCATCTTTTCACTACTCCGGGTATGTTTTCTATGCCCGTTCGAGGACGAACGAATCTTTTAAGTGTGGGAAGATGTAACGACCCGGCCGGTCGTTTTAGAAAATTACGCCCCAATCCCCAATTTAACTGTTCCCCTAACTTCATTTATGCTATTGTGGTTTGCCGGGAGAGTCGGTTCTGAAATTTGGAGTATTTTGGGACACTTAGTCCCTAAATGAGAGCTTTAAAGTTAGAAAATGGCCCGTAGCCGGAACAGTGTTAAGACGACCTCGGAACGGAAATCCGATGGTTCCATTAGCTCCGTTAGGTGATTTTGGGGTTGTGAGCGCGTTCGGAAAGTATTTTGGAGGTTCGTAGCTCAATTAGGCTTGAAATGCCGAAGTTTGAAATTTTGGCGAATCCGAACGATAGGTGAGATTTTGATCCGGGAGTCGGAATGGAATTCCGACAATTTCTGTAGCTTCGTTATGTGATTTTGGATATGTCCGCAAATTTTCAGGTCATTCGGACGTCGTTTGGTCGGGTTTTAGATCGAATGTGAAATTCGGAAAGTTTTAAGAAATTTAGGCTCGAATCCGTTGTAAATTGATAATTTTTGTGTTTATGGACGTGTTTGGATGATTGGAACAAGTTTGAATAAGGTTATAGGAAGTGTTGGTGTTTTTGGTTGAGGTCTCGGGGGCCTCGGGTGAGTTTCGGGGTGGTTTCGGACCATTTCTAGGCCATTTTTCACTGCTGGTTTTTGGCTACAGCAGTGCTCTACGCGATCGCGGGGTATTGGTCGCGATCGCGGTGAGTAAAATCTGAGAAATGAACTAATGAATCGCGATCGCGTAGATGGCTTCGCGATCGCGAAGAAGAGATTTCTGTCGCGCAGGCCCTACTTTGGAAGATCATATCTTTTTATCTAAAATGTATTTTGAGGTGCTTCAAAAACGAAAGTTGTAGCTCATCCTGTCTTGTTTTCCGAAAGCTAAAGAAATCCTCATTTGGAAATTTGTAGAAAGAGTTATGTACGTTACACTCTATGCTGTCCGAGAAGGATATCTAAAATACATAAATGGATTTGGAAGCTTGTATCTCGCAATTTATAAGGATTCAGGAAATGATCAACAAATGAAAGTTATAGCCCTGTGTGTCTAGTTTCCAGAACATCAAACCATTCATCATTTGGAGTTGTGTGTAAAGAGTTATGGCCATTTTACCGAAGCCTGTCCGGAGGAACTGGAACTTGTTCACCGCGATCGCGAGGCATTTCCCGCGATCGCGAAGGGTAATTTTTGGCCAAGAATTTGTTCTCCGCGATCGCGAAGCATCTCCCGTGATCGCAGTGAACAAAATACCTGGGCAGAATGTTTAAAAACATTTCATCCGCGAACCAAACCCATTTTTCCACCATTTTTGGTCCTTCTTGAGAGCTTTTGGACGAGAATTGAAGGGGTTTTGACAAGAAGTGATTAGAGGTAAGTCCTATGAACTAAATACATGATTTTATTGAAGAATCATCCTTGAAATTTATGAAAACATAGCAAAATTGTAAGAAATTAGGGCTTGGAGCAAAAACTTTAAATTTGGGATTTGAAGGGCCATTTGTGGTCCGATTTGGGAGATTTTTATATGGTTAGACTCGTGAGAGTACGAGGGTTCTGAAAACGTAAAAATATTTCAATTCCGAGCCGATGGATTCAGGGGTATTTTGGTCATTTCACCCACTTTCGCGCCGTAGCTGTAATTTTATCATTGTAGTTAGTTACTTGCGATGTTATTTATACTGTGTAATTGGTTTGACTAGATTCGGGCCACTCGGAGTCGGATATTCGCGGCAAGAGGGTTGTCTCTTAGCGGTTTTGTACCGGAATCGAGGTAAGTGGCTTGTCTAACCTCGTGTGGGGGAACCTTTACCCCTAGGATATTATGTGATAGTTTAAATGCCTTGTACGCGAGGTGACGGGCGTGTACATGCGCTGGTTGTTGTAACTCACTTTACTTGAATTGTTCAATTCGTGATATTCCTGTTCTTAATTTATTAAATTGTGACATTTACCTGGTATTCGTTAGGGAAGCATGATTAGGTAGGATTTATCTGTCTAATTGCCTAATTGTCCTACTTGAACTTCTTGATAATTGTTGGCACTAGTCCTCGGTGTAGTTGTAGTTAAGCATATTATATTTTCCATGTGCGTTTTCTTTATTTGTTATGTTGGTGGACTGCGGGTTCAATTCCCGGAGATCCCAGGGCTGTGGGTTCGATTCCCAGAGACCCGGATTTGCTATTTGTTTGTGGACTGCGGGTTCAATTCCCGGAGATCCCAGGGCTGTGGGTTCGATTCCCAGAGACCCGGAGTGATATTGTTGTGGACTGCGGGTTCGATTCCGGAGATCCTGAGTTATTGAGATATGGACTGCGAGTTCGATTCCCGGAGATCCTGAGATTTATTGAGATGTGGACTGCGGGTTCGATTCCCGGAGATCCTGAGATTTACTGAGACATGGGCTGCGGGTTCGATTCCCGAAGACCCATGGGTACTATCAATGGGACTGTGGGTTCAATTCTCACAGGTCCTGGACTTGTTTTATTGAGTTGGTTACTTGTTGTTATCTTAATTGTAGACGGTTGCGGTAATCATTTTATTGTTGCTATTTCGGAATTATTATCATTTAAACTGCTTATTATTGCTATTTCCATCATATTATTGTTTTTCTCAGTAGGGCCCTGACCTTCCTCGCCACTACTCCATCGAGGTTAGGCTTGGCACTTACTGAGTACCGCCGTGGTGTACTCATGCTACTCTTCTGCACACTTTTGTTGTGCAGATCCAGGTACATCAGGACAGACTCATATTAGGTAATTCAGCAGCATTTTGGGAGACCTCGAGGTATGATCTGCTACGTCCGCGGATCCGGAGGCCTTCCTTCTATTCTGATAGTATTAGTAGATGTTTTCTCTCATGTCTTTGTTAGATACTCTTCACACATAGAGCCACAGTTGTATTCTCTCTTTTAGTCTGTGTTACCCGTGGGATTCCGGGTCTTGGTGGTGTTTATACAGTGTGTTTGACGGGTGTATGTGCCAAGCGGCACAAATTACATTCTTATTTATATCGTTTTCCGCTATTTCTTATTTAATGTTCATAAACTTGTATATTCCGCAACGTGTTAGGCTTACCTAGTCGTGGGGACTGGGTGCCGTCATGACATGTTCACGATTGGTGAACTAGGGTTGTGACAATTTCAGAGCTGCTATTATTACAATAATGGCATAGGGGAGGGGAATTCGGGGCGTCTGTACGGACAAGTCTGCTGATACACCTCTATGGTTGGGGGCGTGTCCCTTTCGTCGTATGGACGCGAGAGAGGATATCGTCCGATGTCTACGGCCGTATAAGGATACGTGCTCGACCCGCATTACATCCGATTTGACCCCATACACACATAATAAATATCTACCCTAACATTTGCAAAATTAAATTTTATAAATCACAAGGGTAGAGAATAATAAATAAGTTATAATTTAAGTGAGAGAAAGTAAAACCCGTTTAGTTTCAATCGCTCCAAATAATAACTTGACACAGTAAATTCTTTGCCACATCATGACCCTTTTCTTATAATGCAATATTTCTTTTATATATTGCACTCGATAAGTCGTGTCATATCGCACCGTTTGAAGACAACTTTTCATGATTGAACACCGTTGGTCATCGTCTTCAGAAGGCTTAACAACTTCTTAATTGTCGTATCAAAATGACCAAGTGGCAAGAAGATACATCTATTGTGTCTTTTCCTTCTCACGATAACAATTAAAGTTCATAGCAGATTGTTTTATGCACCATGGCAAGGCCATATACTTAAGATGTAGATGAGAGAAGCGGACAATTCTCTGGTGCAATAGATTTTAAACCAAATCTTCGTTCCCTTTAATTTATGCATTTTTATGCATATTGCACATGAATTTTCTTGTTTGGAAATTCTCAACCTGTGAATACTTCTAGATAAATATATATGATTTGTGGTTTTAATTAATTTCTCGAGTATTTTATCGACCTATGAATGCTTCTAGAAAATATAAATTTTTGTTTTGGATATATTTGGTTGAGTGGTTTGAATTTAGTACTACGTATAACTTGTGGTTATAACATTTTCTAATTACCAGTTTCACATAGACTTCGTGGAGATATTCAACAATTTTATGTAAATGTTCGATAAATAGATATTCTTAAATATTCTGTAGAACCAATTAAATCATTTTGATTGGGAAAATATTAGAAATAGACAGATTTATAATTGGTATTGAAAAATGCTACAATTTCGAAAATAATCAAAATATTACTATTTTTTCATGTAAAGATAAAATCTGAACAAAAGCACCCTTAAAAATCGAGAAATATTCTATCATAATATGTTGGAGTTAGAATTTTCTACATATGGATTCCAGCATAATATATTGGAGTCGCAACATAATATGCCGAAAGTTTATATGCATAAGTTCCAAAATCCAACATATTACGCTGAAAACATTCCATATGCTAAGTTCCAACATTATACGCTGGAAGTTTATATGCTGTAACTCCGTAATCCAGCATAACATTATGCAAGAACTTTCTGTGTTTTAGCAAAATAGTGCCTATGTTTTACCGACTTTGCAAACGCTAACTATTTTTAGTTACCAGACCAAAAAATGACGAGTCCGTGCTATTTTACATGTAAATGGTTATTAAATAAGTGATAAAATAATTCAATTCCGTTTAAACTATGGTAATTTATTAGTTGAAAGATAATCTTTTTAAATTTTCACTGTATCATTCAAATTTCAGTTAATCGGTTCTGTGTCTAGCATACCGACAATTTTCAGAAAGCTGTGATTAAATTAAAATTCTAATTTATTAAATTAGTGTCTTCATATATATATATATATATATATATATATATATATATATATATATATATATATATATATATATATATATATATATATATATATATATATATATATATATATATATATAGGGTCGATGTAGAAACGGAGCAAAAATTTGAAGTTTATGAGTTCTGAATTTATCACTTTTTTTTTGGTCGAAAGAACTTATCACTTAACACATAACTAGTTTTAATTATTGGGTTCATAATTAGATATTTATATAAATTTAATAAAAAATCCACTACAAATACAATCGTTCGATCCAGCAGTGAATGATCATCTAGCTTCGTCTCTAAAGCCAAACTTCATATATATATATATATATATATATATATATATATATATATATATATATATATAATAAAACAAGATAGAATGAATTGAGTTCATTCGAACCCGCAATGAATGATCATCTAGCTTCGTCTCTAAGCCAAAACATCATATATATATATATATATATATATATATATATATAAAACCCAATAATTAAAACTAGTTATACATCAAACGACAAGATCTAAACAAAACTTATTGAGCTCGTTCGAACCCGCAATTAATAATCATCTAGCTTTGTCTCAAAAGCCATGACTATATATATATATATATAGTACCTTTTATCAAAACGAATCTAATTTTAAATTAATATTTGTTTATTAGTGTCGCACTTATACTAGTTGCTCTTATTCCATGCACGATCCTAGTTCCACTTTAGAAAACTAAAATGCACCCCATTTGATCTTTTCCACATTTTAGCTCATTATACAGTCTATAGGTATATACGCACAATAGTTAAATTATTTTTGCTTTTTGTAGGGGAACAAAAAGGCTAGTTTTTTGGTGTTTCACTACACGTAAGAGCTGAGTGCATAAGCATATGATCTCACCATCAATACAATGTATAACTAACCTGAATGTGCATCAAATTCTAATTAAGTGAACAATGTTAAAACCAATTCTTTTGATTTTCAAAATATTCCTCTTCTTTCATTTATATTTGTCACGATCCGACTGGTCGTTTCGAGCAATTGCACCCGGTTCGGTAATTTGAGGTCTTGAGCAGTTTCACATTATGTATATCGACTTGTGTGCATGGTTAGATTAAGTTTCTGGATGAATTGGAATTGAGTTGGAAGAATAAGTCTAGTTTTGGAAGTTTAAATGATAAAAATTTGACCGAAAATAGATTTTTCAGTAAACGGCCCCGGAATGGAACGTGGGTGATCTCAACAGCTTCGTATGGTAATTTTTACTTATCTGCGCGTCCAGATTCAGATTTGGAGGTCCCTAGGCTAATTTGAGGTGTTTTGGCGAAAGTTGGAAAAGTTGTTTGGAAAATGGAGAGGTTTGACTCACATTTGACTTTTGTGATATCGGGGTCGGAGTGTGATTATGAGAGTTGGAACAGCTCCGTTATGTCATTTTGGACTTGTCTGCAAAATTTAGAATTATTCCGGGTTGGTTTGATAGGTTTCAACCCGAGTTTTGAAAGTTGGAAGGTTTGAAAGTTCCTAAATACGATTCTTGGTGTGATTCGACATTTTGGCGTTGGTTGATGTGATTTGAGACCTTGAGCGAGTCTGTGTTAGGTTATATGATTTGTTTGTGTGTTTAGACGGGGTCCCAGGGAGCCTCGGGTGTATTTCGGATGGGCTACAGGTCATTTTCCATTGTTTGGACAGTTATATTCTGCTTCTAGTATTCCTTCTCCGCGATCCCGAACAGCCTTTCGCATTCGTGATGTGTTGTTGCTGGTAGCCTCATTTTCATTCTTCGCATTCGCGTAATGCGCCTCGCATTCGTGAAGCTCTGCCTTATCCTTCTTCGCATTCGCAGCCACTCCCTCGCATTCGTGAAAGCATATGTCCTTTACTCTCCGCGTTCACGTCCCTTAGCTCGCGTTCGCACTGGGTTTTCTTGGAAGCTTCAGTTTCCCTTCTACGTGAACGCGATTTTCCTTCCACATTCGCGATGCATAAGATCCGGGCAGACATAATATAATTTCCAAATCGAGGGTTGCACCATTTTCACCAAAACTTGACTTGTGGAGCTCGATTTTGAGCGATACTTTGAGGGCTTTTCACACAAATAGATTGGTTAAGTGTTCTTACCTAGAATCAAAGATATTCCATGATTTTTTTTCCTTGTCATTATTTGATTTGTGTTTTGGTTTGGGAGAAGCGTTGATGAAAAATCACGATTTGAGGGGCCAAATGGTATCGAAATTTAATAAATTTTTTATGGTTGAACTCATATTGGAATGTGTATTTGATTTTTGTAAATGTTTGTTGGGTTCTGAGCTGGGGGCCCTAGGGGCCGACTTCTAGACCGATTTTTGGATGTTGTTAAAGATTAAGACTTTATGATCCAGAATAGTTTCTTATGTGTTTTGTTTGTGCTTTGAAGTTAATTTGATTAGATTTGAGCCATCCGGAGGTCTTTTCACCCTAGAAGTGCATTTTAGAGTACCGTTTTATCGTCTTTGAGGTAAGTATCTACCTAACCTTGTGTGAGGGACTTTCCCTTAGGATTTGAATTTTCTATGCTAATTGTAGACCGTGCACACGAGGTGACGAGTATGTGCTCGGACTTATTTGTGGGAAACTTGCTCTAGTGTTCTTAGGTCCTTATGTGGAAGGTCTCCTGTTATGATTGGGTTAATAATTACCTAAATTGCCTCTATATGCTCCATATGATATTGTTAGCTTTCCTCTAATTCTTACGTGTTACATTTACCCTTAATTGCCTTAATTGAACTGATATCCTTCCTTATTATTTTGATACTTCTTGATTGCGAGTTCCTCTATCACTTCGTGCAAATTAGGTTACATGTCCAATTGTTGTGGTTACCGGTGTAGTTATCACGAACTTATTATGTCTTGTTATTTTGTTGAGGTTATCGTGCTTCTTGGTTTTTTCGTGACCCTTATTATATACTTGTTGATTCCCTTGCGGGGATGTTATTGCTTATCATAGCGTTTTCCTTGTCGGGATATTGTTATTATACTATTGTTCCCTTGCCTGCATGTTATTGCTTATGATATTATTTTCCTTGCTGGAATATTGTTGTTATACTATTGATCCCTTGACGGGGATTCTTTTGTGATTGGTGTTTATTTGTATATTGGAATCAGGTTGTACACCGCAATAATATTATATAGGATCGAGTTGCACAGCGCAGTAATATTATATGGGATCGGGTTGCTTGCCGCAGCAAGGAGTAATAAGGGTGGACATATGGGGTCGGATTTCATGCCGCAACAATATTATATGCTTTGGATCGGGTTGCACGCTGCAACGTCATTATATGAGTTGGATTGGGTTGCACGCCGCAAAAATATTATATGATTGGGAACGGGTTGCACGCATTAACAAGAAAGAATAAGAGTGAATATTGATTCATGTGGTGAGAACAAGAGTAAAATCACGAAGGGTGATACCGTGCACTTGCTGATATTGTGTTTCTTTATTGTCATCAATTCAAGTGTGTTTAACTATTGAAATTTCTTTACTGCTGTGATCCCTTGTGTTAGAACCTGTAGTGTTTTCAATACCTCACCGTACATATATATGTGATGACCTAAAGGGTTGTCACCTATTTCCTCACTCGTTCCATGCTTCTGAGGCCTTGAAAACCTCATTTTTACTCGCCTCGATTTGTGTGACAGTCCGAGCACGTAGTCGGAAAACTTTTATGTTGAAATATGTGAATTCGGTAAAATTTGACGATTTTTGATATTATATGATTACAATTGACTTTTGTCAATATTTTTGGTAAACAGACCCGAACCCGAAATTGGACGATCCCGGAAGGTCCGTAGAAAAATATGAGACTCAGGCATGTGCCAGGAGTTGAATTCCAAGGTCTCGAACCCGAGTAAGATAATTTTTCTGTTAAATTATTTTTTTGAAATTATTAAGGAAAATGGAAATCAAAATTGATTAAAAGACTATGATATCGGGCTGGTTCCCATGCCCGATACAAGTCTTATATATTGTTTAAGCTTTTTAATAAAGTTTGGTCGAAATCGGACGTCGTTTGACGTGTTCGAACCTAAATATCTAAAGTTGGAAGTTTATGAAGTTTGAAATGATAATGATTATTTTGAGGCGTGATTCAATAATTTTGATGTTATTTTGGCGATTTGATCGCTCGAAAGTTTGTTGGATGTTGTTGAGTTAGTGTGTGTGTTTGATTAGGAGCCTTGAGGGCTCGAGAGTGTTGCAGAGGTGTTTCAGAGGTGTTTTTACACTTAGGAAGGGTCAGGTTTTTGCTGCAATTTTTATACAGTATGCGATCGCATAGGGTTAATCTTCAGGAGGGTCAGCTGTTGTATGCGATCGCAATTAGCCTCTGCGATCGCATAGTGCTAGCCTGAGAAGCCTTTATTTCTTCTATGCGTTCGCAATGAATCAGTATAACTTACTGAACTGGTGGTTGAACTTGTTCAGGATGATAAGGGTAAAGCTAAAGTGAGTGAACAAGCTGCAGAACAGGTGGTACCTCCTGTGCCACAAAACCCCAACAGAGAGAAGCCAACAAATAGTGCACAAAGGGTGATACCTGCACCATTCCCTCAGAGACTGGCAAAAAAAAAGAAGGAATATCAATACAGGAAATTCATAGAGATGATGCGTCGAATTCAATTGAATATTCCTCTGATGGACGCTTTGAGGGAGATGCCAGGCTATAAAAACATGATGAAGGACCTAATGTCATGAAAGTTTGATTTTCAGGACCTATCCACAGTAACTCTGACACAGATTTGCAGTGCAGTAGTGGCAAGACCCATGACCCAAAAGATGTCTAACCCACCTATGACCCAAAAGATGTCTAACCCAGGTAGCTTTACTATTCCGTGCGCCATTAGGAATTATGCCTTTGAAAAGGCATTATGTGACTTAGGAGCTAGCATAAACTTGATGCCTCTGGCCATATGTACCAAACTGTGCATTGGCAGAGCTAGACCGACTTTGATGCTTTTACAACTGGCTGACCACATGGTGAAAGGGCCGACATGATGATGCGTTGGTACAAGTAGGGAATTTTGTATTCCCATACAGACTTTGTTATTCTGGATTTCCAGGTAGATAAGGAGAGACCCATCATTCTGGGTAGGCCATTCTTAGCCACTGGGAGGGCATTGATCGATTGTGAAACTGGAGAATTAAAAATGAAGTTGAACGATGAAGAATATATTCAACGTTTAGCAATCAATGAGAAGACCCCGTAAATATGTGAATTGCTCCCTAGTAGAGGCAGTGGATGTTATACTACATAAAAATGATGTGACCCTGACTGTTAAAGATCTATTGGAGGCTTGTCTGACAAATTTAGAAGAGATAGATGGTGAAGGGTTGGCAGAATTGGTTATGGCACTCGAAGGTCAAGGATTCTGGAAAAGGGAACCTCACTTCGAGTCTCTGGAGTTAGAAAAAAGGGCTACACCACCAGCAAAACCATCAGTAGAGAAACCACCCAACTAGAGCTGAAACTACTCCTAGTTCACCTCAGGTACATTTTCTTAGGGCCTCATTCTACTTTGCCTGTTATAATATCATCCATTTTGCTAAATGTGCAGGTAGAGCAACTCCGACAGGTGCTACATGAATGTAAGACTGCCATTGGTTAGACTATGGCGGACATTAAGGGTATCAACCCAGCTTTTTGTATGCACACGATTCTCCTGGAAGAAGGGTGCAAACCCTCTAGAGAACATCAAGAAGGCTGAACCCAAATATGAAAGAGGTAGTGAATAAGGAAGTGATCAAATGGTTAGATGTCGGAATCATCTTCCCCATATCTAACATCAATTGTGATGTTTTAAATGTCAATACCACATGGGGGGGGGGGGGGTTATTTGTGTGGTACCTAATTTTCGCACTAGAAGATCCTGATTTTTCTAGGTTTTCTAACTTCTACTGTTTGTGGAATTAAAATACAGAAAATAAAGAACAGAGAGATTTTTATGTGGAAAACACCTAGCACAAAAGGTGAAAAAATAATTACCTACTACTCAGTAGGATTTTCCCAAACTTCCATTAAAATCAATGAGCCAAAAACAGCATTTACAAAACTCTTTGTAAACCTAAGGATTAACTCTAATCCCAGTGTGGCACACAACCTCAACTGTTGCGACACCTTCAAGTTAACTCTAACTTGAATACTTAATGCACCCAATACAATTGCTTCTAAGAAAGCTGGAAAGGTACAATATTAAAACACGTACTACAATTGAAGTAGAATAAAGAAAGACACAATGGAATTGGTTCTTCACACTTAGTTCTTGTAGCTTCAGATTTGTACACTTGTATCACACATAAATTGCTTGCAAAAATCGCCTAGCTCTTTTGCTCTCAATTTGGTTTAACTTCAGCTTATGTGCAATCACATGTAAAAGAGAATAATAGTTATATTGATAGAGTTAGTAATCAGAGTTTAATAAGAACTCGAATTGTGGATCATTTGTCAATTCGAGTCCAAGAACAACTCTAACTCTAATCCATTTTCTTGATCCGGATGTAATTCTCTTTTCATAAGGAGACTTCAACTCCTTATCCTATATGCAATCTTTTCGATAAGTTCAGAAGATATTCATCAAGATATTGCTGTTTGACTCCAATGACTTATCTTCTTCACGTGCATCACATGTGCATGGGCCATAACAACTGTGTCTCCTAAGATGAACCTGGCCCTTCACTGAGTTCATTTGTAAGTCTTTTCAACTTATCTTGGGCCAACAAATTCCCCCTTTTTGATGATGACAAACTCTGTGTTTTTACTGATTATAGAACATGTAGAAATCAACTGAAATATCATTACTCGAAAAAATTTCTTATCATTAAGGGCCAAATTTAATTAGGCCATAAACATCACTTGTTCAGAATATAATTTATTTTAAAGCAGAATATCTTCCCACGGTTGGCATCATCGAAAAGCTGGATAAAAAATGTGAATTCCAGAATATCAATTAGTACTCATGGCCAATGAGGTAACTGCAAGTGAAAGCATGCTTTAGTTAATAAAAAATCAACCTGACAAAAATAACTATTAATACTAGAATTAGCACAAAATAAGAGAAATGCAAATAATTATTGATAAGGCAGTGCTTCTACAGTATAGTCCACAAAAAGAAAGAAGAAAACTACCAACCATGATCAAAAAGAAGAAAAATCCCTAATCTGGGTCGCTGGGGGTTTTCTGGACTGGACAAGGAAACCTAAGGCTTTGAGGAACTAGAGTATTGGGTTTGTAGCAGATTAAGCATAGTGTGGAGCATCCCTTCACTCTTTTCTTTTTCCTTTGCAAGTTCAGCTCTCAACCGATTCCTTTCTTCTTCTAGTTAAACAACTCGAGCTTGAAGCCTTGCAATCTTAGCATCCTTTGTTCCTACCTCCTGAACCAAAGCTCTAACCTTGCTACTCACTGGAGTTTTCACAGATGAACCAGGTTCAACAGGGCCTATATTGACAGGATAATCAGAGATCTGAAGAGTGTTGATGCCAAAGTGCTCTTTGCTAGAAGCCATTTCCCATTTCTTCAAGGGAACTTTCAGCTTGTCTAGCACAACTGTCAGAATAAACCCATAAGGGATGGAATGAGCCTTTGAACTATTGAGCACCCTGTCCAGCAACTTAACAATAAAAGCATGCCAATTTATCTGCTTTCCATCCACCAAACACTGCATGAGAACCAGGTCCATGTAGTTTGCAGTGTGCCTCCTTTCCTGTCGAGGTAGCAGACATTTGTTCACAAATTCAAAGAGAACTTTATGGGTTGGCCTCATCTCATTCTTTTGATCATCCCTTGCTTCAGACACCTCCTCAGCATTTTTAGTGTCACAGAAGTTCCTAGTGATTTGAAGGTCAGTAGGCAGACCATCCAAACAAGGCCATCTTTGTCTTGTGTAATCATCATAGCCTTCACTTGGAATATTAAGAATTTTTCCCAACTCAGATGCATCAAATCTCACCTTCACTCCCTTCACTATACTGGACACCATTCCATTCTTCACAGTCCCATTAGCCATGAATTCAACAAGTTCTTTCCTAGCCAGTTTTCCATCCATCTGAAGAAGCATGTCCTTCCAACCTTGTGTAGCTAAAGCTCCTACTAGCCTAACCATGCGTGGATCCTCCAGGTCTTTGAGCAATCTTCCCTTCATAATTTTTCTGCTGCCAAAATTGGCAAATCTATCTTGTTCTTGTTTTGAATTTTCCCCGTCTTCTTCTCCACTCCACTCTTCATCTTCTTCTACAATAATTTTCACTTGTTTTCCCTTTGATAGATACCTAGTCCCTTTTTCCAAAGAAGATTCAGTAGGTACAAATTTTGAAGACTTCTTTGTAGGAGTCTTGGTTCCTTTTGGTTTGACAATGGGAACCTTCTCAGTTGTACCTCTCTCTTGATGGACCAAGTCCATCTCTTCCTCCTCTTTTACAGCAACCTCATAACTTTCTACTACCTTTTTCTTTTCCTTTTTCCATCTTCTTTCTCTTACTCTTCTCTAGAGCCTTTTTGCAGTTCGGCTTGACTTTGTCTCACCTTACTTCTTGTTGCTCTAGCCCTAGGTGCAGCAGACATAGGTAATAAAGCTTGGCTTTTCTTGATAATTTGTACGCAACTGGGGTCCTTTGTGAGAAAGCCTTCCATTTCTTGGGATCATAACTGGATTCAACTTTCTTGAGCATATCAGCTAAGGTCTCCTCCACAGATGAGCCAAGTTCATCTGTTTGTGCACACATATTTATCAGTCTCTCAGCAGCTTCACCTGATCTGCTTCCCCTGACTTCAAGCCACCTTCTTCTCCACCACCACATATAGCAAGAATCTCCCATTTCTTTTTCTTTCTCCTCCTACTAGTCTCAGTTCCTTCAACATTTTTCACAACACCCACAAACATAAACCTACTATCTACCTACTCAGCTATATCAGAAACTACATAACAGGTGTTTACCTCTCTTGGATTTTCTTGACTATTAGCATTGTTAGATGACCTAGTTTCTTCTCCTTCAATGACAGAGAAAACTTTCTCAGATTCAGAACTTGAGTCGCTTTCTGTGGTTGTATCTTCCTTTCTTTGACTAGCCTGTATTTTTCATTCAAAGCTTTCCTCAAGGAACCAGATGTAACTTTTTTTCTTGCTAGCGTTTTCTGGCGACAAACTCTGGGTTTTGGGGGTTCATTAGTAGGGGTAGAAGATGAGGTGTTGGGGGAGACTGGTGGGGGAGTTCCAGGGTTGTCTTGAAGATTAGTTATGGCGGAGGATTTCTGGAGATTTTAGGGAATTTTGGAGACGAAAGGGTTTTTTTTAGAACGATTAGAGAAGGGAATTGATAGATATGGGTGATGAGAGTGGGTTTGGAGTGTATTTAAAGATGAGTCATGATTAAACCTGTAAAGACAACTTTTTCAGAGATCAAATAGAAGTCTAATCAATTTAAAGTTCTGATCTCATTAGAGATAAAAGAGTTATGCTAGTTTTTAGGAATAAACTCCCATTTTAGTTAGACTCCTAGGATAATGAAATTGGTTCAATGCTCAATGGATATAATTTATGAAATTTTGGTGTAATTGGACTTCTGCTCATGATTGATAATTTTATCTTTATAATTGTGCAAAGTATAGAAACATACCTTAACTTTCTTATGAGCATATACTGATGAACCAAGTTCTTCAAGTAAAACTTCCCTTGATCATGGCTCAAATGTCAGAACAGAAAAACTTTGTAAGAGATTAAGGATATATAAACACACGTCACAAGAGTATACTTAATCAAAGTATGAGACTAAGTAAGAATTAGTCTAGATATTTACATAGAATTTAGAACTCCTAACAATAATTTGTTTTCAATTTTTTTTCATTGTGAATTCTGAAATGGACCTATTAGGTGTTCTTAATCATCCCTAATTCCAACCTGTTCCTTTCAAAGATTTCTCTACTTAGTGCTTTAGTAAAGATGTCAGCTATTTGTTTATCAGTAGCACAAAATTCTATGGAGATCAACACTTTCTCATAGTTATCTCTTAAGAAGTGGTGCCTAACATCTGTGTGCTTGGTCCTTTTATGATGAATATGGTTCTTTGCCATACTTATAGCACTAGTGTTATCACATAATATTGGTATGCATCCCATTTCTATACCAAAGTCTACTAATTTTTGCTTGATCCACAGTAGTTGAGCGCAACAAGAAGTAGCAACCACATACTCAGCTTCAGTAGTAGATAGGGCTACTGAATTATGTTTCTTGGTGGCCCATGATACAAGAAATGAACCAAGAAAGTGAGCCATACCTGAAGTGCTTATTCTATCCACTAGGAAACCTGTATAGTCAGCATCAGCATAACCTACTAGATCAAAATTAATACCTTTAGGGTACCATAGGCATAATTCAGTACCCCCTTTAAGATATCTCAATATCCTTTTGACAGCAGTGAAGTGAGACTCTTTTGGATTAGCCTGAAAACATGCACAAAGTCCTACACTGAAAACAATGTCAGGTCTGCTGGCAGTAAGATACAAGAGTGAACCAATCATACCCCTATACAACTTTTGATCAACTGATGAACCGGGTTCATCAACATCTAATTTAGTGGCAGTTGCAATAGGTGTATCTATTTCTTTAGAGTCCTCAATTTTAAATTTCTTGATTAGTTCCTTTGTATATTTTTGTTGATGAATCATGGTTCTATTTGAGCTTTGTTTGATCTGTAGGCCTAGAAAGAAATTTAGTTCACCCATCCTACTCATTTCAAACTCACTTCCATTAATTTTGCGAGTTCCTTGCTCAAACTATCTTTAGTGGCCCCAAATATATATCATCAACATATATTTGTACAAAAAGAAGATCTTTACCTTTTTCCCTTAGGAACAAAGTGCTGTCAATTTTACCTCTTTTGTACCCATGGTCCAGTAGGAATTTTGGCAATCGTTCATACCAAACTCCTGGCGCCTGTTTGAGCCTATATAGTGCTTTGTCCAACTTGTACACATGCTCATGACATTCCTTGCTTTCAAATCCTGGAAGTTGTTTTACAAACACTTTCTCCTTGAGGTAGCCATTCAAGAAGGCACTTTTGACATCCATCTGCTGAAGAGTGAATTCCATATGTGCTGCAAAGTCAATAAGAAGCCTGATTACCTCTAATATTGCAACTGGAGCAAATGTCTCATCATAGTCTATTCCTTCCTCTTGGCTATAGCCTTGAACTACCAATCTTGCCTTGTTCCTAGTGGCAGTTCCATCTTCATCAAGTTTGTTTCTAATGACCCATTTTATACCAATGACTGATCTATCCTTGGGTCTAGGGACTAGATGCCAAACTTAACTTCTTTCAAACTGAATTAGCTCATCCCGCATTGTATTTATCCAATAAGCATCCTGCAAAGCCTCAGGAATATTTTTAGGTTCAATGATATATATGAAAGCATCAAAGGGACACAAATTCTTTAATTGTGATCTGGTTTTGACTCCATAAGTTGGATCAGTGAGAATGTTCTCAATGGGATAAAACTTTGATACTTGTGAGGTTTTACAACCAACTAGCTTCTACTGGATGTTTCAGCAATTTGATGAGGAACAGGTTCTTGAGCAAATTCTTTTAAGGGGTTTATTTCAATTCCCTTTTGATTTCTTCCCCCAGTCAGGCTGCCCTGTAAGGATGAACCTGTTCCATCACTTGTTCCTTCTGCATGAACCACTTTGACTTGAGCTGATGATTCGACCAGATCTTTGACTAGTTCGATGGCTTCATCTTATTGTTCATGTCTCTCAGAAAGAATGTTAGTTTCATCAAATACTACATGCACACTCTCTTCTACACACAATGTTCTTTTGTTAAAAACTTTATAAGCTTTACTATATGAAGAGTATCCTAGGAATACTCCTCATCACTTCTGGGATCAAACTTTCCTAGAGAGTCTTTTCCATTATTGTGCACATAACACTTGCAACCAAAGGCCCTAAGATGGGATATGTTTGGTTTTCTCCCATTAAGTAACTCATAGGGAGTCTTCTCTACTAGTGGTTGTGAGCACGTGATTTTTGCCCTAAGCAATAAATTCTAAAATTAAAATAAATAATATTTTTGGGTGAAATTATATGTTTTGATTGAAATAAGATGCATTTGTGTGATTGAACAATTAGAGATTAAAATTAGATAATTAAAAAAATTGGTTAAATATAAGTATCACAATTAAAGGAATTTAAAGAATATACCGGAAATAAAGGAAAAATATTAGAAAGATTGGGAAAAATAGGAAATAAAAAGTATTTGAATAATTGAAAAAGAATATAAAAAGAGAAAATGAAATACAAAAGAAAATACCAAGGAAATAATTAAAATACAACGAAAACACATAAAAAAACACAGAGTTGGGCCAAATACTAGCCCAAATACATATTGGCCCAAATTAAAAAAGAGGTCCGGTCCAGTCTTCATATAAGAACCAATATGAGCCGTTCATATATCTGATCTAACGGCTGAATTCAGATCTCTATTTTAAAAAAAAAACGACATAGTTTTTAGGAATTAATCACAGCCGTCCATTTAAAGAAATCTAACGGAGATAGGTAAGTCTCCACTTAAAATCAAACGACGTCTTTTTAAATATTCAATCCTGGCCATTGATCCTCAATGATCTAACGGCCAGGAACTGATCATTCATTGCATATATAAAAGCATGGTCTCTCAAGAGACCGGCTATTCTCTCAATTCACCTAACCCTAGCCGCCTCCTCTGTACTTCGTCTCCTTCTTCTCCAAGCTCACCGGCCATGGAGACTGTCCACTCTCCACGGCAGTCTCCGGCTATTCCCAGTCCCCAAACCCTTCGTCTCTTGCTTATTTACCCCAAACCACCATAGACCACCCAAGAAAACCCAAAAGCCCTAACTTCTTGAAATTCCGGTCATCGGAGTTCTTCTCCGGTGACCACAACCTATGAAACCGGCTCCCAAATTAACACCATAGAGCCACCATCTCCTGATCTTTCACCCCATGTAACTCTTATCTTTGGAATCTTCCCCAATCTCCTCGAATCTTTGAAAGAAAGTCGCCGGAACCCTAACTCCGGCCGACTCAAACAAACCCCCACCAAAAGATCTCACCTTTTCACCTCTAACACCCATCTCCAAATAAAAGACTTCAAATCTGAAGTCTTGGATCTGAAAAGAAGAAATCCAGAAAATAAGAAAAAAAGAAAGAAAAGAAAACTCGAAAAAAGAAAAATAAGAAAAGAAAAGAAATAACAAGAAAAAGGAAGCTCAGGAGACAAATCCTGAAAGCTAAGTCCTTTTCTCCCTTTCGTTTATGTTTTTCTATGATTTTCTGTTCTCTTTGCTTGCTTCTTCATCATTCTTTGTATGTTTCCTGTTAGATTTTCTTTCGTTAGCTGTTAAGCCACTACATGATAGATTAGCCTTATTTTTTCTGAAAAATCAATGTTTAGTTATGTTTCTCTGTTAAGTCGTGTCTTCTTTATTTTGCTTTTCTTCATTTTCATGGTTGTTAGCATGTCTTCTGTCTAGATTCTCTTCTTTAGTCGCATGAATCATTGCATGTTCAGATTAGTCTTTATCTTCTAGAAATCTCTGTTTTATCATGTTTCTCTGTTTAAACCATGTCTTCTTTTGAAGCTTCTTTTATAAATTCTACATGTCTATGCTTAGTCAAGTACGTTTGAGCATGATTAGGGTTTCAGTATTCTTTTAAACATAAGAAAAGTTCTAACTATGCCTGCTTCATGTTCAATTGATATACTCTGTTTTTGAAATCTGGATTATAAGTCATTTGATTCAACAATATTCAATCTCTTCTCTGAGTTTTGGTTAAATGATAAGTAACTCTGATTTCATGGCTATGTATGCAATTTTGTGTGAAAAGGGCTATGTTTGCAACAATTTTGTGTTAGGTGATTACTGTTAATACCTAGTATGCTTAGGTGGAATTGGTTATAGCTGCAGTAGTGTAGTAACCTGAAAAGTGGTTAATTTTGAAAACATGCTTTAAATAGTTAAAATTGGCTAAAATTGAAAACTACAAAAAAAGGTCACAAGTGAAATAAATAACAAAGAGTGGCCAGTCTTGTAACTGACCAACTCTGATAATTTTGAAAACACTAGCTAAGTGTTAAACATGCTAAGTGTGTAATAAATTGACTTAAGTCTAATAGGCAAGACTTGCAAGGTCCCAATTGGCCTGTGTTCACTAGTTGGCTAGACTTGCAAAGTCTTAGCCAGCTTGTGTTCACTAATTGGCCCAAATTGCAAGGCTAAGTCCAAACTTTGGACTGGCCAAGTCTTAAACAGTATAGTTTTGAATAACTAAGCAGGCTAGTCCTGCAAATTGGTTTTAATTACAGAAAATGAAACAAAAAGGGTTTAGAATTGAAACAAGTTGAGGTCTAGACCTGGCCAAGTCTTAAAAGATTTATTAGAAGTGGCCAAGAATTAAATAATAGCTAGAAATAATATAACCCTAACCTAGACAAGTCGGGTAAATAGTGAATGCCCTTAAGGGCATATAGGGAATAGAAAATGGCATAATTGTGGATTTAATAGAGCCTATAGGGACATTAAAGACATTTAGGCTTATGAATTCTGCAATATTGCACAAAACTAAGGGCACATTGGTCCTAAATAAAAGGTAACTTAGTAAATAACTCTAACAAGTAGGGGCACACTAGTCAAAGCCCCAAAAAGGAATCAAATAAACCCTTCTAGCACATGCTGGAAGGCATTTCATAACAGAAAATGGGGATTAAAGTGTAATAATTGGTAAAAATGAGGGGAGGGAACTAGAATTATTTTCCAGCTTTTCCTCCCAAAATATTTTCACCATCTCTCACCTATAAATACCCCCATTTCGAGCATGATTAAGGGCTGGATTTTGGAGTTTAAAATTTTCAGAAAAAATTCATACATAGTAGTTGAAGCTGCCTGGGTTTTACTAATTGAAATTTATACTTAGAGCTGGGTGGATTTCTTGTTTCTATTGGGTCTCTATTGCTTATTTCGTTGGATATTTGCTTGGTTGCTGTGTTGAGATTCAATTGTTTGCTGGGATTCACTCTATCTACTGTTGCATTGCTTGTGGTGATTTTAACTGTTGTACCTGTTCCTTCCCTTAAAACTCATTGGATTTCTTTTGCTGAATCAGGTACACAATTCGAACCATGTAATTGTAGTTGGAGTTGAATTGAAGAAATAAACTGTCTATTTGCTACAAATTTTTGCTACTGATTTCTGGATCTGTTTTTATTTTGTAGTTTAATTAGTTTAGGTGAATTTGTAATTTGGTAGGAAATATTGTAATTAACTCAATGTGGGATACGGATGAACTGAAAATGATGTAATAGTGTAGTTAGTGGATTAGTATAGTAATGTTAGTCAAAATCACTTAGATAATCAATTAGGTTAATCACTAATCTGATATATATAAGAATACAAGTAGATAGATAACAATATTAACGTGCAGTAGTTAAGTAAAATCAGTGTTACTTAGATCAATATGATCAGTATTAGTAATAGATAAAACATGCGGTTAAAAATGAAGTCACATTTCACAGGTTAATAAAGTTTTACGTTTAATCATTCAATTAGTTCTCTGAAATATGCAAATAATTGAGCTTAGTATGTTATTAGATAGTAATACTGATTAGCCTTAGATATTAAGTAATTAGATACAGTAAGTTTAAAGTGGCTATCAAATATAAGAACATAAACAATCTGCTAATTATATTTCATCTATACTTAGTGTTTAAAGTCGGTGTTTAGTATTGTAATCCGGTATTTCACTTCTTCTTATTTGAATAAAATAGTTTAAGTGCTTATTTTTCTGAGTATCGATCCTTTGTGTATTCAATGACTTCCGATTTATATTACTCTTCTATGATTGAGTCTGATCTGGGCCTAACATATCACGAAGGCCCAGAGATATGCAAGTACGACGTTGGGCTTTTGCTGAACGTATTTCGGCAAGTTCCTGGGTTTTCAGCACCCTGGAATACAAATTGATATGTAATAAGCCCAAAGTCCAGGCCTGTGTAAATAGAAAACAAGACCTGGACTTATGTTCGGAAAAGCAATGAATTAGGAGAAAAACCAAAAATAGAAACACATACTATATATATTAAGATTGGACTGTAAAATCAAAACGGGACGAGCCTCGCATTGAGAACAAAGCAGCTGGGCCCCCGAATAAATGAGTAAATTATATATATGCTAGACTCGGGAAGGTTTCTAGATAATTTCACAACCTTTCCAAAATATTAAAAGCCGATAGACGATTTAGGCACGACTTAAAATATACTTTCCCTAATACGAGTGCATATTTGATATGACTCAAATCATAAATCTCGGCGAAGCTGAAACATGTTAAAGGTCACAGGCGTACTGATTGCGGTGTGACTCGAAATACGTTTTCGTGACGTCTTAATTCGTAAAAAATAATTGAAACACGTACATATTGTTAAAAGGCATATAATAAGTCACATAAAACCGAGAACGACAGTTGAGCGACCGTGCTAAAACCACGGAATTCGGGAGTGCCTAACACATTCTCCCGGGTTAACAGAATTCCTTATCCAGGATTTCTAGTTTTGCAGACTGAAATACAGAGTCAATTTCCTCGGATTCGGGACTAACTGGTGACTTGGGACACCATTATTTTCCGAAGTGGCGACTCTGAAAATCGAATAAAATCCCGGACCGATTGTCCTTTATTTGGAAAAACTCCTTCCTCTTCGTTATTATATCCCTCCCGGGTATTAAACATTGAGGTATACCCTATTCTCTTAATCGAGAACTTTAAAAATGTGTAGTAAAAAGGGAGGTGTGACAGCTCTGGCGACTCTGCTGGGGATAAGTAACCCAAAAATTCGGTTTCAAGGTTTAAGATTCGAGCTCGTTAGAATTGCCGTTCTCGATATTATTTGTTATATGCTTTGAACAACATGCTACGTGTTTTACCGCTTTGATATTATATGGATTGTATATATAAATTATGCCGAAAACCCTTCTCTTCTTCACCTCCGGGGATATGCTTACTGGTTGAGACACCCCATTCTGTTAAGTCACACCCAAAATAAGAAATAGAGGCCGGATAAGTTACAAAGTCGATTGACCCCGCGGGTCACCGGTACGTTGCCCCCTACTCGATCCGAGTTGTCCACTCGGGTACACGGTCTAGCACTCTATGAAAATTATAAGATGTTGAACATAGGTCTAGGACGATTATTTGCATCATAACTGACTTAGGGGACTCAACACAGGGGTTGGGTCCGTCTAGGACAGGTGACCGGGTAATTGAAGACCGAGCATACTATATGTTGCATTTTCAATTGTCTTTGATCATTATGCGGACCGGAAAAATTCCCGAGAAATGGAAAAGGAATATTTGAAAAATGAAAAAGAGAGAGAGAGAAATATTGATAAAAGAGTTGTTAAAAATAGGAAATAGCTTTGTTGTTAAAATAATTGGTCAATTATTCTGACCGAACTACGCAGGTTTGATTCTCGCCATTAGGTGGGATACGTAGGCAACCCTTGAACGGGTCCAACCACCCTTTTAGAAAATGACCAAAAAAAAAAATATATTTTAGTTTCAAATAATCGAGGTGATCGCTATTTTTGGAAATAGCCGAATGTTCCGAAAGAACACCAGAAGACTGTTTTGGCAAAAATGGCCACTTCGAAAGTCATGTCTTTTCCTTTTTTTTCAAAATAAAAACATGAAAGGCTATAAAATGAAAATTTGCTTTGAAAAATATTTTCCTTTTTCTAAATAAAATCGCCTTTAGTAAATGTGCAGGATGAGCATGATACAGAATGAACCCTTCACTCTAATGAATAGAATCCCTTTGGAGCTAAGATTATGGTGGAATGACATGGGACAGGAAGGACAGAATTGGGTCAAATGTTATCTGAAGGACCTTACGGGATTAATGGACATAATTCCCCAAGGCGATATAATCCAAGCACTTGTTACATGCTGGGATCCTGCGCACAACGTTCTACATTTTTCGGACTTTGAACTCACTCCCACTCTTGAAGAAGTTGCTTACTATATAGGGAAAAATGAGGTCCCCTTAAAAGAGAAATACCCAATGGCTCCAAGAGCGATAACGGTGCACCGCTTCCTAGACTCTTTGAAGATTGCTCGGAATGTCCACAACGAGGATTTGGTTCATGGGTTTTTCTCCTTAAATTTCATCTATAGTAGATATGGACATGTCGGGGGTTTCAATGACCCTACAAACAAACTCTATAGTAAATCCAACCGAGCCAAATGGGAGGAACATCGACGATTTGCCTTTCTGGTGGCGTTTCTCGGGATAATTATATTTCCAAGAAAGGACGGGCACATTGATACAAGAGTCGCCAGGGTGGCCAGCACTTTGATTGTACAAGATAATTGCACTTTGGCCCTAATAATCATAGCCGATATCTACCGTGCCTTGACAACATGTAAAGCAGGGTACAACTTCTTTGAGGGATGTAACTTGATTCTGCAAATTTGGTTGATAGAACATCTATGCCATCATCCTTCGTTCTCAAGCTATGGGCCGTCCGAAAGAACGTGCCTTGAAGAACTCTATACGAGAATAAAAGAAGATAAGCTGCCAGAGGGAGTTAAAGGTTGGATTTCATATCTACAATCATTGACCGATAGTCAAATCGATTGGGCATACGGATGGTTGCCCCTCGATGAGGTGATTTACATGCCGACGGAAGGGTCACACTTCTTGATCATGGGCTTTAAAAGTATCCAGCCTTATGCCCCGTACAGGGTCCTGCGACAGCTTGGAAGATATCAAGTTATACCAAAGGATGGGGACCTCAGTTTGCAAGCAATAGAGATTAGTCCGGATGGGTAATTCCCGGAAGCAAAGGTCCGGCATATTTGGAATGAGTGTCAATATTTGAAGACAGAAACTTGTGTGGAAAACAGAGCTCGAGGAGAAGTATCGCCAGGGTACGCCGCATGGTATCGATGGGGTATTGAGCATGATAGACCATTAAAAAGACCTCACGTTCAAGATTTGGCCGAGCAGTCTAAGGAATACGGAAATTGGGTGGCCAAAGAAAATGAGTATAAAGCCAAGATCAGCTTGCTAGAAAAACAGTTGCGAGATCTCCAATTGGAGAGCAGTTTACAGGAAGCATCTGACGAAGGAGAAAAGAAGCAGCTGAAAAAGGAGAATGAAATTCTAAAGGCTCAAATTGCAAAAATGAAAATTGCACCCGATACCCCGGTTCTTAGCCCAAGACGAGAAGCTAATTGAAAATCTTCGGCGCAAAGTGAATGACTACAACTTCGATCTTGACAAAGCAGAAAAGGAATTAGTCAGGGTTCGGAAGCAACTGGCTAGGGATGCCGAGGAAAGAGCTAGAATGGTTCAGCAACAACAAGATAGAAATGAAGTTGAGGTAGCTCGATTGAGAAAGAAAGTCGTCACAGCCACTGTCAAAAGTAATAAAATAATCAAAGAGTTTGAAGAAGAAAGAGAGCATTGTTACATGACTATGGCTCGATTAGAGTTCGAGTTACTACAGCTATAGAAAGAGAACCAGCAAACCTTAGACGCTCGCGCCAAATAGATCAGCAGGTTACTTCAAGAAAAACGGGTCATTCGAGAAAGAATTGTCCATATTGCTCAGTACATCACTAGGAAATGCCAATTGTGTGAAGATATGTCCCAGGAAACATTTGCATCAGCCGTGAAGTTCTTTGTGAAGCAAGTCATGTCCGACCTAGATAGGCTCCAAAGTGGATTAACATATAGGCCCGCGGCAAGAACGAACGACGTCTCACGGACATTAGGAGCATTAATGTACTCTGGCAAATCATCATTACAACACACGATCAAAAACTATGACTAAGGCGGTGTCTTAGGAAATGGAGCCAACTATCATCGACCTAGTACAAGAAGAGGAGGTTGTGGATGTTGCGTGGATGAAGGAGGAGATGTATAAGCTCAAGCAGCAAATGTCGGAAATGTACCAAGCTTGGTCCAGGGGTCAACCTTTACCCATATATCCAGCCAACCCAGCATATGTCCCTCCTGCCAATCCTAATCCGAGCCACCTACCATGAACTCGTCCTCCACGTACCTAGATTACCATCACTACTATGCCACTACTTCACAAGCATCACCACCACCACTATCCAAGCAAATTCCACCTCAACCACCACAAGTCGCCCCGGTGTACGTGGCACCACCACCTGTTGCTCTGCATAAGTCGTCAAGTGAACCGGTGTTCAATGTGCAAGACACCCATTACTATCCGCCGGAGCCGACGTTCAGGCAGCATGATTCCTACACCCCACTGATGGAGACAACGGAAGAAAATCCCGTCAAGAATTTGGAGTAAGAGGAAATGGCACGGAAGATGAGGAGTTTAGAACAATCTTTCCGTAACATACAAGGGCTAGGAGGCCAAATGAGCGTAGCATACAAAGATTTGTATTTGTTCCCAGAAGTGCAGCTCCCGGTTGGATTCAAGCTACTTAAATTCGACATGTACGATGGACACGAGGATCCTGTAGCCCATCTCAGGGGTTATTTCAGCAAGATGCGTGGTGCAGGGGGAAAAGTTGAACTTTTGATGGCATACTTTAGTCAGAGTCTGAGCGGTTCTGCGCTGGAGTGGTATACACGTCGGGATCACACTAGATGGTTCATCTGGGATGATCTAGCTCAGTCATTTGCTAACCACTTCCAGTACAACTTGGAGATAATTCCAGACAGGCTGTCGCTTACAAAGATGGAAAAGAAGCCCGGAGAAAGTTTCCGGGAGTACGACTTTAGATGGAGAGAACAAGCGGCACGAGTGGATCCTCCTATGAACGAGACTGAAATGGTAGATTGTTTTCTGCAGGCCTTAGAGCCTACGTACTATGGCCATCTGGTGTCGGCTATTGGTAAGAATTTCAATGAAGTAGTGAAAATGGGGAGTTTTGTAGAAGAAGGATTGAAAACCAACAAAATCATGAGCTTTTCTACTATCAAGGCCACGAATCAGGCGATACAGACCGGAAATGGAGGATCTGTTGGTAAGAAGAAGAAGGAAGAGGTTTCAGTTGTAGAAAGTAGACCATGGAATCAGAGCCAAAATACATACCATCACCCACCTCGCCCATACCAATCATACCCGCCAGCACCTTACAACCCACCTCCACCATATTATCCACCCATTACCCCACATTATCCCATCCCACAAACTCAACATTACCTATCGCCTCCATATGTATGGCGAGCCCAAGCTCCACAAAACGTCTATCATACACAGAACACCTACCCTCCTTCCAGAACCTACAAGAACCCAAATAGACCCAGCTTTTGACTTGATCCAGAAATGAGAAACAGAGGCCAAACGAAGAATACATTCACCCCATTGGGGGAGTCTTATACCAGCCTCTATCATCGTCTGAAAGAGTTGGGAATGCTAAACCCGATTGAGCCAAAACTTCCAAACCCACCGCCCAGAAACATTGACCAGTCAGTCAGATGTGAATATTGTTCCGGGGCACCGGGGCACGATACTGAAAAATGTTGGCACTTGAAATCTGCTATACATGAGCTCATTGACAGTAGGAGGATCGAGGTGCAGGCTCCAGAGACTCCAAACATCACTCAGAATCCACTACCAACTCATCATGAGACACACATGATAGAGTTAGAGCAAGAAGAAAGCAGCAAAAAGTCGTCCCAATCAGTAATGATGATAAAGGCCAATAGTAAAGTGGAGAAAGTAGTTGAGAAAGAGAAAGCGACAGCCGAGTTTCCAGTGAAAAAGCCGCCGGTGGTTGAGACTATGAAAATTGTGGTGCCAGGGGCCAAGCCATTGTTGACAGTGAAAGGAGCACACATGGAACCGGTGGTCATAAAGCCAGTGGTGCAAATGCCGGTGGTAAATACTAAAGCCATACACTGGAACTACAACAAAGTCACAATAATGTACAGAGGAAAAGAAGTTACAGGGGAGGCCAATGAAACACATGGCCTCACTCGTTTCGGGCGGTGCTTTGCCCCCGAAGAGTTATGGAAAATGAAGGCGGTAAAGGAGAATCATGTGAAGAAGCCGGTCTCTGAAGAAGAAGCAAAAGAGTTTTTGAAGAAGATAACAGCTCAAGACTATTCGATAGTAGAGAAGCTGAAGAAAATGCCTGCACAAATTTCATTACTTTCATTGCTAATTCACTCAGAGGAGCACATGAAGGCGCTACTGAAGATTCTGAACGAAGCACATGTCCTCGAAAAAAACACAGTCTGCCATCTTGAAAAGATCACCAACTAAATTTTTGAGTCGAACAAGATAACATTCTCGGACAATGAATTGCATGTTGAAGGGACTGAACACAACAGGGCATTCTATCTCACCGTCAAAAGTGAAGAATCAGTGGTTACTCGGGTTTTAATAGACAACGGGTCGAGTGCAAACATTTGTCCACTTTCAACTCTCGGAAAATTGAAGATTAATCCTGACAGAATCCGTCGAAATAGTGTGAGTGTTCGGGGGTTTGACGGAGGAAGCAAAAACACCCTGGGAGATATTGTGCTGGAGGTCACCATTGGGCCGATAGACTTTACCATGGAATTCCAGGTGTTGGACGTCACTGTGTCTTATAATCTATTGCTAGGACGGCCATGGATCCATGCGGCCAAAGCCGTACCATCTTCCCTACACCAAATGGTAAAGTTCGAATGGGAACAGTAGGAAATTATGGTGCATGGAGAAGAAGACGCTTGTAATACCATAATGTCTTTTGAGGAAGTCGAAGGGGACAAGGGCCCATGGGTGTATCAGGTGACATACACTGTGGTAGTTAACAAGATAGCCGAAGGAGAGATCTTGCCAATTCCTGCAGTGACATCTACCGCAGTAATGGTAGCCAGAGAGATGATCAGAAATGGGTTCACACCGGGAAAAGGTTTGGGGATAGCTTTATAGGGAATAACACAACATGTCCATCTACCGGGAAACAATGATACCTTTGGATTGGGCTTTAAACCTACCTACACCGACATCCAGAAAGCCAAAAGAACCAAGAAGAAAAGTTGGACCCTCCCAAAACCAGTCCCAAAATTATCTGACACCTTCACTAAGCCTGGTACATTTGATGACTGCTGCGTCAAGATATGCTGAGATAAGGCCAGATGCGGAACTCCTCGCGAGGTTTGAAATGTTATTTAGGGATGTAAACATGTTGGAGATGGGCGAGGGGACCAGTAAGATGGATATCCAGTTCGTGGGGCCTAGTGTCGCACTCAATAATTGGGAAGCCACTCCTTTCCCAATCAGGAGGGAGTCTTGGTATTTAGCTTTTAAAAATATATCTTCCTTTCCAAAAAGCAATTTTATTTTTGTAATCCCCACACCCCACTGAAATCAAATGTATCCAACCTCTGTCATCTTTTTGAATCAATGAAATGCAATTTCTTCTTCTTTCTTCATTTTTGCCTTATTTTTATTTTATTTTCTTTCTTCCCTTTGTACAGTTCAATATGCGCTGATTCTGATGATATGTCATGCATGAAGGATTCCCGTCCCAGTTTTGACAATCGAATTATTATACAAGAAATTGAAAATGAGAGTGAAATAGAATATGAAGATGAAGAAATACTGGAGGAAATAAGTAAAGACTTGAATCAATACGAGGAAAAACCCAAACCGAACTTAAGTGAGATAGAATCTATTAATTTGGGGATGAGGATAATGTCCGGGAGACAAAAATCAGTGTACACCTAGAAGCTTCCCTCAGAGAAGAGCTAATAAAGCTATTGCATGAATACAAGGACATCTTTGCCTGGTCCTATGATAACATGCGCGGACTTAGCATTGATTTGGTGGTACACAAGTTGCCTATTTATCCCGAATGCCGACCGGTAAAACAAAAGTTGAGAAAATTCAAAACAGACATCAGCGTGAAGATAAAAGAAGAGGTGAATAAGCAGTTTGAGGCAAAGGTCATACGAGTTACCAAATAACCCACCTGGTTAGCAAATGTTGTGCCAGTTCCGAAGAAAGACGGAAAAACCAGGGTGTGTGTTGATTACAGAGACCTCAACAAGGCCAGTCCAAATGATGAATTTCCGTTGCCGAATATCCACATATTAATCGACAATTGCGCCAAGCATGAAATTGGCTCTTTTGTAGATTGCTATGCGGGTTATCACCAGATCCTAATGGACGAAGAAGATGCGGAGAAAATAGCTTTTATCACGCCTTGGGGAACATACTGCTATAGAGTGATGCCGTTTGGGTTAAAGAATGCTAGAGCTACTTATATGAGGGCAATGAGCACAATGTTTCACGATATGATGCATCGAGAAATTGAAGTGTATGTGGACGACGTCATCATAAAGTCCACGAAGCAACATGATCATGTCAAGGACTTGAGGAAGTTTTTCCAAAGACTCCGAAGGTATAATCTTAAACTTAATCCTGCGCAATGCGCTTTTGGAGTACCTTCAGGGAAGCTATTGGGATTTATAGTAAGTCGGAAAGGCATTGAACTAGATCCGTCGAAGATAAAAGCCATCCAGAGTTTGCCTCCGCCGAAGAACAAGAAGGAAGTAATGAGCTTACTAGGCAGGCTGAATTATATTAGCCGGTTCATCGCTCAGATGACATCAACATGTGAGCCTATCTTCAAGTTGTTAAAGAAGGATGCAGCAGTGAAATGGACCGATGAATGTCAGGAAGCCTTCGATAAAATCAAGGAATATTTGGCAAATCCTCCAGTGTTAGTTCCTCTAGAGCCGGGAAGACCTTTGATCTTATATTTGACAGTACTTGATAACTCCTTTGGCTGTGTATTGGGGAAGCACGATGAGACCGGCAAGAAAGAGCAAGATATATATTACCTTAGTAAGAAATTCACATCCTTCGAGGTAAAATATACTCAGCTAGAGAGAACATGTTGTGCATTAACCTGGGTAGTTTAGAAATTAAAGCATTATTTGTCAGCATACACTACATATCCGATATCACGGTTAGATCCTTTGAATTATATATTCCAGAAGCCCATGCCTATAGGGAGACTTGCTAAATGGCAGATTCTTCTCACAGAATTTGACATCATTTATGTAACACGTACGACAATGAAGGCGCAAGCAGTTGCAGATCACTTAGCAGAAAATCCGGTGGATGATGAATATGAGCCACTAAAGACATATTTTCCGGATGAGGAGGCAATGAATGTCGAAGAAATGGAACAAAGTAATAAGCGAGGTTGGAAAATGTACTTCGACGGAGCCGTCAACAGTAAAGGAGTTGGGATTGGAGCAATGCTTTTTTCAGAAACGGGTCAACATTATTCCGTTACCGCTCAACTTTGATTTTTCTGTACCAATAATATGGATGAATATGAGGCGTGTATATTGGGATTAAGGATGACAATAGATATGGGTGTTCAAGAGATTTTGGTCATGGGTGACTCGGATCTTTTGATACATCAAATTCTGGGAGAATGGGAGACAAGAGATTTGAAATTGATACCTTATCGACATTGTCTACATGAACTATCCCAAAGATTCCAATTCATAGAGTTCAAACATATCCCAAGAATGCACAATGAAGTAGCAGATGCTCTGGCAACACTATCCTCTATGTTACATCATCCGGATAAAGCCTATATAGATCCACTTCAAATACAGGTGTATGATCAGAATGCTTACTATTTTGCTGTGGAAGGAGAGTTAGATGGGGAACCGTGGTATCACGATATCAAGGAATACTTGAAGACTGGAAAATACCCAGAGCAAGCCACCGGAGATCAGAAGAGAGCTGTAAGATGCTTAGCAAATGGCTTTGTCCTTAGTGGAGGAATTATATATAAAAGAACACCGGACTTGGGCTTGCTGAGATGTGTGGATGCACAACAAGTAGATATGATTATGATTGAGGTGCACGTTGGAGCTTGCGGACCTCGTATGAGCAGATATATCTTAGCAAAGAAGATTTTAAGAGCATGATATTATTGACTCACCACGGAGCGGGACTGTATCAGGTATGTGATGAAATGCCACCAATGCCAAGTACATGGAGATTTAATTCACTCCCCACCTTATGAATTGCATACGATGTCCGCACCTTGGCCGTTTGTCGCCTGGGGCGTGGATGTTATCGGACCCATAGAGCCTACAGCTTCTAATGGACATAGATTTATCTTGGTCGCGATTGACTACTTTACTAAGTGGGTGGAGGCAAAGACATTCAAGGCAGTGACGAAGAAAGCCGTGGTGGATTTCGTGCATGACAATATTATATGCCGATTTGGAATCCCCAAAGTAATTATCACAGACAACGGGGCAAATCGGAACAGTCACCTCATGGCGGAAGCATGTCAGAGCTTTAAGATCCTGCATCTTAACTCTACACCTTACAGGCCAAAGGCAAATGGAGCAGTAGAGGTTGCGAATAAGAATATAAAGAAGATCCTCAGGAAAATGGTGAAAGAGTCTAGACAATGGCATGAGAAGCTGCCTTTCGCTCTTATGGGTTATCGCACAAAGTACGTACCTCTATTGGTGTTGCACCCTATTCACTGGTGTATGGAACAGAGGCTGTTATACCCGTAGAAATCGAGATACCGTCACTTCGAATCATAGCTGAAGCTGAGATCGATGACGATGAATGGGTAAAAGCCCGATTGGAACAACTAAATCTGATCGATGAGAAGAGGTTGGCAGCAGTTTGCCATGGGCAATTATATCAACAAAGAATGGCCAGAGCATATAATAAGAAGGTGCGTCCATGGAAGTTTGAAGTTGGACAATTGCTATTAAGGCATATCTTACCGCATTGGGCTGAAGCGAAAGGCAAATTCGCACCAAACTGGCAAGGACCGTTCATGGTATCATGGGTGTTGTCTAATAGGGCACTATATCTGACAAATGTTGAAGGGAAATGCGTAGAGACTGCTATCAATTCAGATGCGGTCAAAAGATACTATATATGATTCCTTTTCATTTGTATAATTGTATTTTGTTGTGATTTTGGAATTGAAATGATGAAGGCATTTTATTCTTTATCCTAACACTTTACCCATTGACATCCCCTTTGAGCCTTGTTCGATCTTGTGATGACCCGGTCCATCATCATGTGATTTATCACCCCGTTATCCCCGTTATATGCTTGTTAATGTTGCAATATGCATGTTGGGTAAGTTTGAATCAATCCGGGTCGAGTTTGGTTGGAAATGAGACAAATAGTCTCTTAGAAGAAGGAATAGTTGAGAAAAGTCAGCTGGATGTTGACTTGTGAGTTAGAGAGCTCGGAATCGAATTCTGATGATTTGGTCAGCTCCGGGAGGTCATTTATGAGATGGGAGAGCGATCGGAAGTGAATTTGGATGTCCGGTGTAGTTTTAGGCTTGAATTGGCTAAAGTTGAATTTTGGGGATATCCGATCGGTAGGTGAGATTTTGATTCGGGAGTCGGAATGGAATTCCGACAGCTTCAATAGCTCCGTTAGGTGATTTTGGATGTGTCTGCAAAATTTCAGGTCATTCGGAGGTCGTTTGGTCGGGCTTTTGATCGAATGTTGGTTGCGGAAGTTTGAATGGAAACTTAGGCTTGAATTGCTTGAATTCGATGTTTTTCCATGTTAAAGGATGTGTTTTTATCATTGGAGCAAGTTCGTATTGTGCTATGGAGTATGTTTGTGGTTTTTGTCGGGGTCCCGGGGGACCCGGGGTGGTTTCGGGAGGTTAAACGGAGGAATTTCAGGGATTTCGCAGGTCTGGATTTTTGGCTTCTGGTATTTTCGCTTCGCTTATGCGGGTCGGGGACCGCAGAAGCGGAAGCGTAGGGGAGAAAATGTTCTCGCAGGAGCGAGATTTGGCTAAGCTGGGAGGTTCCGCAGAAGCGGTCAAGGAGGCGCAGGGGCGGGCTCGCAGAAGCGAGCCCAGGATCGCAGGAGCAGAGGAGGCCAGGCCGGGGAGCTTCGCAGAAGCGGAGCCCAGTCCGCTTATGCGGTCTCGCAGGTGCGAGACCTGGACCGCATAAGCGAAACTAGGCGGCAAGGCATGGAATCACAGAAGCGACAGGGCGACCGCAGAAGCGGAAATCGCGCGTGTGATAAGAATAACAGAAGGGGTAAAATTTCATAAGTTATAAAACATTAGGGCTCGGTGTTTAAGTGGCGAATTGGGTGATTTGGACGGGAAATTGTTGGGAGTTCATCGGGTTATCATTGGAGGTGAGTTTTATGGTTCAATTACGTGTTTTTATCTTGAAATCCTCCTCTATTTTACTGAAATTGCATGAAATTATGGGGGAATTTAGCCTAAGCCAGGGCTTTGGTAAAATGTCAATTTGAGTGGGCAAACGGAGTCTGATTTTGGAAAACTTTATATGCATAGACTCATGTTAAGACGAGGACTCCGAACATGTAACTTTTGTAATTTTTTGAGAAGCGTACCAAAAGTCGGGTTTTGACAACTTTGTGGGTTTTGATGCAAATTGAGTTATTTCGAATGGGTTGTGTCTAATTAGCCTATATTGATGTATTGTCAATGATTTTGAGCAGATTCGACATTCGAGGCGGTTGAATTGCGAGGAAAGCGCAAGGCGAACTAAGGCTTCTACCGGGTCGAGGTGAGTGGTGGTAGTAAATAATGTACTGAGGGTTTGAAACCCCGTACCTGCACTTTACAGTGCTATGTTGTGATGAGACACGCGTCATGTGACGGGCGTGGTGACATTGTGATTGGGGGATTGGACCTGGTCCTTCCCGACTGATAGTGTATTGTGTATTATGACTGTGAATGAGATTATAACCGTATAATTGGGCTAGTAGCCATGTTTGGGGCCTTGTGCCAATCTGTAGAGCATTTAGGGGACCTGTAGAGCTAGGTGACCCTTATATCCTGTTGGAAACTTACACTCAGCCGTAAAATTAGCTGTATAGCATATCGTGGGTCAGTACTAGATATGTACTATGAGAGATAGACTACTTAGGGTGGAAATTCCCTGATTTAGCTGAGTAGGCCTGAAAGGCCAATTCTATACGGACTGGGTCAGGGTCGAGGACCCATTATGAGGTATTATATATATATATACCTATATTGGATCGGCCTGCACGCCGCAGCAGTATATGTGTTGGATCGGACTGCACGCCGCAGTAATATATATACATGTGGATTAGACTGCACACCGCAGTATTATTGCGCTTGGGCTGTAGGAGCCCCTTCGGAGTCTGAGTCTGCACACATTCTCGGTGAGCGCCGGAGTATATTATGGGATCGGGCCGCACGCCGCAGCGATATATATATATATATATATATATATATATATATATAGTATATATATATATATATATATATGTGGATCGGGCTGCACGCCGCAGTATCATAGCGCTTGGGCCTAGGGAGCCCCTCCGAAGTCCGTATACACCCCCAGTGAGCGCCGTCGACGTTAAATGGAGCGGGCCGCGCGCCGCAGCGGTATATGTATTGGAGCGGGCTGCACGCCGCAACATTATACTTATTCATATCCATATACATACTTAAATACTTATGCATTATAGACATATGTATATATCTACATACATTGAGTTGGCTGTACACCGTAGAGGTACGAGTGAGGATTTGGTCAGTGCGGGACCTTGTTGAGATAGATGTGGACTAGAAATCAGAGTATTCATTGTAGTGATGACTTACCTGTGAGGTTGCCTTAGAACTGTTTTGTGATAGTACAGGAGTTCTTATTTTCAGATATTGTTTATTATTATTACTCACTGAGTTGAAATATACGCACCCCTCTCCCCTGCACTTTTTGTGCAGATTCACAGGTGCCCGAGAGCAGTTGAGCCGTGTAGCTGCTTGCTCATATCTACTTTGCGGAGACTACGAGGTAGCTGCCGACGTCTGCAGAACCTGTTTTCTCCTTCCTTATCACTTTGTTGCTTTCCTTTTGCCTAGACTTGTTTGTTTAGGATGGTTATTCTTTAGAGGCTCAGACTTGTGACACCACGATTTGGTTGGGACCGTATTTTGTATGCTTCTACCATTACGTTTATCATTTTGATATGAACACTTGCTGTTTAAGTTTAACTTGATTATCTGGAATTAATAATTGGCTGGTTTAAGGGATAATACAGTCGGGCTTGCCTAGCATTGTGTTGGGCGCCATCACGACCAGGGTTTTGGGCCGTGACAGATCTATTCTTTCATATCCCTCTCTTGGAATTGTTTTTATGATGCAAAAAAATGAAAAAAGGCAGCAAAAGCAAAGCAAAATGCAAGCAAAATGCAAGCAAAAGAAAAAGACAAAGAAATCGGGAAAAGTCAAAAGAAAACCATGAATTAAATGGCGTAGTCTGAACTACGTCTGACTTGATCCCGAAAGGGTACGTAGGCAGCCTCACTGAGGTTCAGTCACAATAAAGAAAAAATCCAAAAATCCCCCACATATTGAAACTGGGGCAGAATTTATGTTTTATAATTCCGAGAGTTGTAACTATTTTTAAACCCTCGTAAATATTTGAGCCTTTATATCCTTCTTTCTTAACCCATCCAAAAGCCACATTATAGTCCAAAGAAAGTCCTTTTAATCAATTTCAAGAAAATAACAAATACAATGAGAATAAATGAAGAATGTGGCATGGATAACACCAGTGGTTTAGAAAAACAAAAGAAAAAAGAAAATATATATATATATTGAGAAAAAAAAATGAGAGAGTCTCATCGGTGAAAACCTTAATCAGCACCGTGAGGCGACTGTGAGGCTGAGAGAAATAAAATGAGAGAGTCTTGTCAGTGGAAACCTTTACCGGCACTGTAAGGCGACTGTGTGGTTGAGAGAAAATAAATGAGAGAGTCTTATTGGTGAAAACCTTTCACGGCACCATAAGGCGATTGCGAGGATTATTTTGGAAAAAAGAGAAAAGCAACAAAAATAAGATCGGTTTGGGTTGCAAGAAAGTTGGAGTTGGAATAATGGATTGAACAAACTGGGTCGGAGTTTAAATACAAGGCATGGTCAACGGAATCAGCCAACATACCCAGATAAGTTCTATCACTTCTCCAAAACACCCTTACCCCTTTTGAAATTCATTTGTTTCTGCATTTCATTGATTGTCCTTTGAAACCTAACTACCAGCTTCTGATGATAAGAGCTGAAATAACAATGGATCAGAAAAGAAAGAAAGGAAAAGGAGTTGAAAAGAAATAAAGAAGGATGGCAATCAGGGCCGAAAGAAAAGAAAACAAAAGGTGAAAAGCAAGAAAAATACAGAAGATGTTTACAAAAGATAGTCAACTGGAAGACTGCACACCAGGAGAAAAGCAAAATGTCACGACCCGGATTTTCCCCCAATCATCGGGATCGTGATGGCGCCTACTCGTGGTAGCTAGGCAAGCCACTGTATTCATACTATCCTATTTTTAATAATAATTCAAAAATTAATTTATCAACAAAACGATAACTTTGATTAAATAAGTGCGGAAGACTTTATCGAAATAGTATTAAGCAGTTTCAAGGTAAAACCATACTGAAATCCTCTACCCAAGACGTGGAGTCACCAACTCACGAACTATTACTGAATACTACACATAAAAGTCCGAAAGAAATATAACATAATCTGTTTGTCTCGGAACAAAGAGACTACAGCTAGTAACAAAAGTACAGGAAGAGGGACGCCGGGCCTGCGAACGTCTGCAAGCTACCTCGGTCTCAAATATGATCAACTCTCACGCAAAAGATTTACTGCTGCTACTCCTGATCGTAACCTGGACCTGTGCAAAAACGCACAGAAGTGTAGTATCAGCACAACCGACCCCATGTGCTGGTAAGTGCCTGGCCTATCCCCGCGAAGTAGTGACAAGCCTAGGACCAGACACCCACATAAACCTGTACAGTTCCATATATATGTATACCACAAAATAACGAGAAATAACCAAGTAATAACACAATAAGGAATATCTCAAAAGAACTCAACAATTAACAACAGTTAATAAGTTCACAAGGAAAACAAAGTATAATGGAAAAACGAGTAATATCAAGTCAAGGAATAGCAAGTAGTTGCACGACATCACCCTTCGTGCTTTTACTCTCATCCTCACCAAATAAGCAAATAAAGTGTACGGCATCACCCTTCGTACTTTTACTTTCATCCTCACCAAATAAGCAAATAAAGTGTACGGCATCACCCTTCGTACTTTTACTCTCATCCTCACATCCATGGTACGGCATGATCCTTCGTACATGGTTCAATAACAAGGCATGGCATGATCCTTCGTGCATAATCAATAAAACATGGCACAAGCATTATCCTTCGTGCATAATCAATAAAACATGGCACGACATTAACCTTCGTGCATAAATAATAAATCAAGGCACGACATCACCCTTCGTGCATTATCACTCTTCCTCACCCAAACAACAATCACAGTTAAGGGCAGAGAAAGAAAACAACAAATCATGAACCGTCCCGGCAAAGGACACAATAATCATTTCAACAAAGTCCCTGCAAGGGCAATCAATATCCCAATTCACAACAAGTCCCGACAAGGGAGAACAATAACAATTCTCCAACTCGGCAAGGATTCAACAATTTATCTTCAAATATGTCTCACAACAAGTATTAACAACGACTCACGGTCATGCTAGACGCCAGTGTATGGATGCTCGTCACCACAACCCATACACCGCACTCGATCACATAACACATAGCACATAATCCTATTCCCTAAAGCTAGGATAGAACAAACACTTACCTCGAATGTTTATGAACAATTCAATCCGTGGCAATGCCTTTTCCTTTCAAGTTTGGCTCCAATCCAATCGTATCTATACATAATTGATTTAATATCATCAATACTACTCAACAAACTAATTCATAAGGCCAATTACAACTTTTACAACATTCTGCCCGGAATAGTGAATTTCGACCCCGGGCCCACATGGTCGGAACTCGGGGTTCGGACCAAAATCCGGTTACCCATCCCCCCACGAGTTCAAGTATATGATTTGTTTCAAAATCGGACCTCAATTCGAGATCCAATTTCCCAATTTATGAAAAACCCTATATTCTACCAAAAACAAAAAATTCTACCATGAAAACCTTTGATTTCTATTGAAAAACATGTTAAATGTTGTTAGGAATTGAAAGAATTAAGTAAAAAGTGACTTACAATTGTTTTGAAGAAGAGGGAGTTCGTGAAAAATCGCCAATGGGTGTTTTTGGGTTGTGAAATGTGAAAATGAAGTTGGAAATCGTGATTTACAGGTCTCTGTGTTCGCATTTGCGAACATGGGTCCGCAATTGCGAACCCCGACCATTTTCTGGAGTTTGAAAAATAAGCTAAGGATGGGAAGTTCGCATTTGCGAACATTTGTTCGCATTTGCGAAGCCAAGGCAAATGCTGGGGGTTTCGCATTTGCGAAATAATGTTCGCATTTGCGAACAAGCTGGCTTCAGGGTTTTGTCGCAATTGCGACAAATGCTTCGCATTTGCGAAGCCAGGCAATATACTGAAGGCCTCGCATTTGCGAGGTTAAGTTCGCAATTGCGAACTCTGGCCCAGGTCTGCCAGTATCGCATTTGCGACACTTTGTTCGCATTTGCGAACTTGGCTGGTTTCTGGCAGACATCGCATTTGCGATAATGGGTTCGCATTTGCGAACCCAGCCTTGACCTGCCTTCTTCGCATTTGCGAGAAATTCTTCGCAAATGCGAAGCCAACAGCTGGGTGAAAAACCAGCAGTGCAAAAATTCAGAAATTGATCCTACGGCCTATCAAATCTTTACCCGAGCCCCCCGGGCTCCCAACCAAACATGTACACAACTTCAAAAACACTCTACGAACTTGTTCGTGCGATCACATCTCCAATATCACATCGTTTTCATCAAATCAAGCCTCAAGTTCATGTTTTTCATACTTTTGGTTTTCAAAACTTTCAAACTTGGAACTCAATGTCCAAAACATATCAAACGACATCCGAATGTCACCAAACTTTGCAGAAAGCACATATATAATATTTAAGACTTGTACCGGGCGTCGGAACCAAAATACGAGCCCGATACCAAGGTCGATTAATTAATTTTCCTTTAACAATTATATCAAAAAATAATTTCACAGAAAAATTCATAATTTGGGCTCTAGGCCTCAGAATTCGACTCCGGACGCATGTCCAAGTCCCATATTTTCCTACGGACCTTTTGGGACCATCCAATCTCGGGTCCGGGTCCGTTTACCAAAAATGTTGACCGAAGTCAACCATATCAATAGTAATATCATTTTTATCCAAATTTCTCATAGAATTCATTTTTTTCTATCATAAAATCTTTCCGGCTACATGCTCGGATCGTGCACGTAAATCGAGGCAACATAGAATGAGGTTTTCAAGGCCTCAGAAGCTCGAAATGATTAATAAAATAAGTGATGACCCTTTGGGTCGTCACAATCTCCACCTCTAGAACAACCATTCGTCCTCGAACGGACGAGAGAAGGAAGTACCTGAGTTGGGGAACAAATGAGGGTAGCGGCTCCGCATATCGGACTCGGACTCCCGGGTCGATGCCTCAGGAGGCTGACCTCTCCACTGAACACGCACAAAAGTATAACTCTTCGACCTTAACTGTCGAACCTGCCGGTCTAGAATGGCCACCAGCTCCTCCTCGTAAGATAGATCATTGTCCAATTGGACAGTGCTGAAGTCTAATACATGTGCGGGATCGACGTGGTATCTCCGAAGCATAGATACATGAAAAACTAGATGCACGGCTGATAAGCTAGGCGGCAAAGCTAGTTTGTAAGCCACCCCTCCCACTCTGTCTAGAATTTCAAATAGGCCAATATACCTAGGGCTAAGCTTGCCCTTCTTCCCGAACCTCATCACGCCTTTCATCGGCGACACTCGGAGCAATACACGCTCACCAACCATGAAGTCTACATCTCGAACCTTACGATCCGCATAAGTCTTCTGTCTGGACTGAGCTGAACGCAATCTCTCCTGGATAGTCTTGACCTTATCCAAGGCCTCCTGAACTAAGTCTGTACCCAACAACTGAGCCTCTCCCGGTTCAAACCATCCAACCGGAGATCGACATCGCCTACCATACAACGCCTCATACGGGGCCATCTGGATTCTGGACTGGTAGCTGTTGTTGTAGGAAAACTCTGCTAATGGCAGAAACTGGTCCCACAAGCCTCCGAAATCACTAACACAGGCTCGAAGCATGTCCTCTAGAATCTGAATGTAAGACCCCGTAAAATTTTTGTGCATAAAACCTAGTAGCTATAGTGTCATGGTCCGAATAATGTGTGGTAGTGATTTAAGTTTCAAAAATGTAGAGAATTAATTTTTTCGAAAAGTGTCAATTTTGCGGTCAAGAATGCGACCGAAGATCTGCAATGCGGACTGCATTCTTGCCGCAGAGCTTAACAGAAGTCTCCCAAAAATCGTGTTGAAAATGCGGTCGATATGCGATCGCATAGTGAATCTGCGGTGCACTTTGCGATCGCAGATCAAGAATGCGGATCGCATATTGGTCGCATTCTGTAACAGAACTTGAGTGAATTTTGAGGCCATTCCGCGGTCACTATGCGGACCGCATGTTGATTCTGCGGTCGCAAAGTGCACCGCAGAATTGACCCGGCCCAGATTTTTGTAACATTTTGACCCGACCTCTTCTTTAATATAACACCTTTCCCCTTCATTTTATCATATCATCTTACCAAAATTAGAGAGAGAAGAGAGGGGTTTTAGAGAGAGAAGTCTTCCATCTTCAAAGATTGTTCCAAACATCTAGTCCAAATGATTCTAGGGCAAGGATTCAACTTCCCCAAATCATTCAAGGTAAAACCCTAATTATTTTCTTTGATTTTCAGTTTTAAAATGGGTAAAGGAAGGTTTGCATATGATAGCTCTTGAAAATGGAATTTTACACTCATGCATGATTATTGAACTTGATTCTTTTTAGTAAAAAGAAGTGAGTAGAAGTAAGAGTCTTCAAGAACAAGGTTGGAAAGAGTAGGATACCTTGGGTAAGCATAAAGTAGGAAGTTAAAGGAAGAAAACTCGATACCAGGTATGTATGGCTAATTTTGATTCTTGTAAAATCGCCCATATGTGTGAAATTATTTGGCATGTGTTAATTTGAGAGATTTTATGTGATTCTTCGATATCATTGTTGGGTATTCAATTGATGATTGAACTACATGTGGTATGGTATGAAATATGAATTGAAAGATGACAAAGGAATTGGAATTGGTAAAGAACTGAGAACAATTGTTGTTGTGGCATATATGGTTTCTTGTGGAAAGATATGAAACACTTGAATTGTGGAAAATTGTTGAACATACTTGTGTGAATATTCTTGATTATGGAAATATTGTAACTTGGTTGTGATATTGGCTTGATAAGTAATTGAGAACATGAAACAATGTGCAAGTTGCTTATTTGAACTTGTTGAAGTTGTGTGTAGTGCCTTATCTGCTGTTTGAAATTGTTGTGTTTTAAACTGTAAGGTGGGATCGGGTTGCGCGCCGCAACATGAGGAAATAAGGTGTGGGTTGGGGTGATAAGGGTGGCCGAGGTAATAAGGGTGGTCAGGGGTAATAAGGATGGAAAGCGATCGAAATCGCTATTGAAAATTGATACAAAATCATTGATATGAAAATGTGAAAGGAGACAGCAGGAGAGTTTGCAACCTGGGGGGGGGCACTGATTGCCCCTATGTTTGACTACCTGCAATTTATGTGGTTGATTGGTTGTTGTTCTATTTGTTGACCTTAAACGTGCTTGTGTTGAGGCTTATCTGAAATGAGTAAAAGGTTGGAAACATGGTTAGTTAGCTTAATTGATTCTTGATGTAATCTATCGGCTGTCTTGACATTGTGATTCTTGTTTAACGGCTTGAGTTTACTTGGGACAAAGTTTGTCCATACATACCAGTACAATTCAAGTGTACTGGCGTCCCTTTTGTCGGGGACGCTACATTCGTGTTATGATTGTAGGTGGATCAGTAGCAGGCACTTTAGCTCATCGGCAGTAGTATCCTTCTCCTTCCACTGCCAGTTTTGGTGAGCCCCTTTCTTCCTCTCGGCCCTGTGTGGTTCATGCCACTTTTGTTAAGATTTCATTTTGGTTTTGTAAGGTATAGCCGGAGCCTTGTTACCGGCAAGTATTGTATTCCCCTTTTTGTATCCTAGAGGCTCTGTAGACATGTAAACCGTGGGACTCCAGTCTTATGTATATATTATGCTATGTCGGGCGTTGTAAAAACTGCAAACTTGTTAATAAATTACTCGTATGGTTTTATTTGTTTATTGTGAAATCATTCATGGTTAGTAAGATAATTGGTTAATGAGAAACAATCAACACAGGGGTAACACGTGGGGACGAAAGGCACCCAGGTCCGCTTGACTGGGGCTACCCGGTCGGGCGCCGGTCATGTCCCTCGATTTGGGGCGTGACACTTAACATAAACTTTTTTAATTAAAGGTAGAAATGTTCGAACTATTTAACCAAAACTCTTAATTAGTTGATAATGTTTACCCTCAAAATGCGTACCCCGATCAGAGATAATAGATACTGGCACCCCATGAAGACGAACAATCTCCCTAATGTAAACTTCCGCTAACCTCTCCGACGAGTAGGAGACGGATACTGGAATAAAATGTGCTGACTTAGTCAGCCTATCAAAAATGACCCAAATAACATCAAATTTCCTCCGAGTCAAAGGAAGTCCAGTAACAAAGTCCACAGTGATCCGATCCCATTTCCACTCGGGAATTTCAATCCTCTAGAATACACCACCAGGTCTCTGGTGCTCATATTTCACCTGCTGACAGTTTAGACACCGAGCGACATACGCAACGATATCTTTCTTCATTATGCGCCACCAATAGTGCTGCCGCAAGTCCTGGTACATCTTCGCGGCGCCCGGGTGAATAGAATATCGTGAACTGTGGGCCTCCGCTAAGATCAACTCTCGAATCCCTTCGACATTGGGCACACAAACTCGACCCTGCAATCTCAATACCCCATCATCATCTAGATTTACCTGTGTGGCACCTCCCCGCTGTACTGTATCTCTCAAATCACGCAAATGAGGATCGTCAAATTGCCTCTCACGGATACGCTCTAATAAAGAAGAACGAGCGACCGTGCAGGCTAACACCCTGCTAGGCTCAAAAATGTCTATTCTCACGAACTGGTTGGCTAAGGCCTGGACATCTAGAGCTAATGGACTCTGACTGACCGGAATGAATGCAAGATTACCCATGCTGGCGGACTTTCTACTCAATGCATCGGCCACCATATTGGCCTTACCTGGGTGATATAGGATAGTAACATCATATTCTTTCAGCAACTCTAACCATCTCCGCTGTCGTAGATTCAATTCCTTTTGCTTGAACAAGTACTGTAGGCTTTTGTGATTAGTGTACACCTCACATGTCACACCATATAGATAATGCCTCCAGATTTTTAAGGCATGAACCACTGCTGCTAACTCAAGATCATGAACTGGATAATTCTTCTCATGTATTTTTAACTCCCTCGAAGCATAAGCAATAACCTTACCATCCTGCATCAATACCGCTCCAAGCCCTGTACGAGATGCGTCATAGTAAACTGTATAAGGCCCTGCACCCGTAGGTAATATCAACACTGGTGCCGTAGTCAAGGCTGTCTTGAGCTTCTGAAAGCTCGCCTCACACTCATCTAACCACTGGAACTGGGCACCCTTCTGGGTCAACCTGGTCATCGGGGCCGCAATAGAAGAAAACCCCTCTACAAATCGACGGTAGTAACCTACTAATCCCAAGAAACTCCGGATCTCAGTCACTGAAGCTGGTCGAGGCCAATTCTGGACTGCCTCAATCTTCTTTGGGTCTACTTGAATACCTTCCACCGATACAATGTGACCCAGAAATGCTACCGAACTCAGGCAGAACTCACATTTAGAAAATTTGGCATATAGCTGATTATCTTTCAGAGTCTGAAGAACCACTCTGAGGTGCTGCTCGTGCTCTTCCTGGCTGCGGGAGTATACCGGGATGTCGTCTATAAAGACTATCACGAACAGATCTAAGTAAGGCCTGAATACTCGATTCATCAACTCCATGAATGCTGCTGGGGCATTGGTCAACCCGAAGGACATGACCAAGAACTCATAATGCCCATATCTAGTGCGAAAGGCTATCTTAGGAATGACAGCCGCCCTGATCTTCAGCTGATGGTAGCCTGACCTCAAGTCTATCTTAGAGAATACCCTCGCTCCCTGGAGCCGGTCAAACAAATCATCAATCCTCGGCAGTGGATACTTATTCTTTATTGTCACTTTGTTTAATTGCCGGTAATCAATAGACATCCACATCGAGCCATCTTTCTTCTTTACAAATAATACCGGTGCTCCCCAGGGGGAAACACTAGGCCTGATAAAGCCCTTCTCAAGAAGGTCTTGCAACTGATCTTTCAACTCTTTTAACTCCGGCGGGGCCATACGATAGGGTGGAATAGAGATGGGCTGAGTGCCCGGTGCCAGATCAATACAGAAATCAATATCCCTATCGGGTGGCATGCCCGGCAAGTCTGAAGGAAAAACCTCAGGAAACTCCCGTGCAATAGGGACTGACTCAATGGAAGGAACCTCTGCGCTGGAATCACGAACATAAGCCAGGTAAGATAGACACCCCTTCTCGACCATGCGCCGAGCCTTAACATAGGAAATAACGGTGCGGACGGAGAGGCTTGAGGTACCTATCCACTCTAGTCGGGGTGATTCTGGCAAGGCCAAGGTCACCGTCTTAGCATGACAATCTAGAATAGCATGGTATGGGGACAACCAGTCCATCCCCAATATGACATCAAAATCCACCATATCCAAAAGCAACAGATCAACACGGGTCTCAAGACCCCCAAATATAACTACGCACGAACGATGTACCCGGTCGACTACAATGGAGTCACCCACCGGTGTAGACACATAAACTGGAATATCCAGAGCATAACTGGGCACGGCCAAATACGGTGCAAAGTAGGAAGACACATATGAATATGTAGATCCAGGGTCAAATAATACCGAAGCACCTCTGCCACACACAAGAATGGTACCTGTAATCACGGCATCTGATGCCTCTGCCTCTGGTCTGGCCGGTAAAGCATAGAATCGGGGATCTGCACCTCCCATCTGAGCTGCGTCTCTAGGACAGCCATCAACTGGCTGACCTCTACCTCTAGCTAGACGATCTCCACCTCTACGGTCTCGACCTCCACCTCTATAATCTCTACCCCCGCCTCTGGCTGGCTAGGCAGGCTGAGGGTTAGCTGGGGCCTGAATCATGGGACGAGGGCCCCGTTGCTGAGAGTTGCCCGTTGCTCGAGGGCAGTTCCTGATAAAATGACCTGGGTCACCAGAACCGTAGCAACTCTTAGACTGATAGGGCTGCTGGCCCTGACGACCTGAATGGCCTCCACGAACACTCTGAAGAGGCTAATCATTAATAGGGGGCTGATCTGAATAATGCCCACGAAATCCACGAGCACCTGGTCCATCTTGTGAGGCCTGAAGGGCGGAATGGAAAGGCCTGGAAGACTGGCCTCTGTCAAAAGATTCTCTGCCACCAGAAGAAGAACCACTAAACCTGCCTGAATGACGAGGCCTCTTGTCTGAAGAATAACCACCTCCCCGAGCAAGAGCCATCTCAACTCTACGTGTTGCATTAGCTGCCTCCTGAAATGAAATATCACTCCCCATTCCCATCGCCATCTGAAGTCTAATTGGCTGATTAAGCCCATCTATAAACCTGCGGACCCTCTCCCGCTCTGTGGGAAGTATCACCACTGCATGACGAGCCAAATCAACAAATCTCGTCTCATACTGAGTGACCGTCATAGTGCCCTGATGGAGGCGCTCAAACTGCCTCCGAAGTGCATCCCGCTGAGTAGCAGGGAGAAACTTCTCCGTAAATAGTTCCGCAAACTGATCCCATGATAAAGCTGGGGACCCTGCTGGTCGAGTCAGACAATAATCCCTCCACCAAGTCTTGGCGGATCCTGAAAGCCTGAATGTACATAAGTCAACTCCATTGGACTCCACAATCCCCATAGTCTTGAGAATCTCATGGCAACTGAATAAGAAATCCTGAGGATCCTCTGATGTGGCACCGCCGAAAGTAGTGGTAAATAGCTTGGAGAACCGATCAAGTCTCCATAAAGAATCAGAAGTCATGGTCGCTCCATCTCCGGCCTGAGTCGTGGTACCTGACTGGGTGGCCACAGCTGGCTGAACCACTGGTGCCTGAGGCTGAGGAGCTACTGGCTCCGGAGTACGAGCAATAGGAGTCTGGGCCCTTCCTCCAGCCTGAGAAGCGGCTGGTGCAACTGATAATAAACCCGCTCTGGCAATGCTGTCCATAAATCCCGCTATTCTGACCAAAGCATCCCGGAGATCCGGGGTAAATAAAGCCTTTCCTGGGACCTGAGCTGGGCCCACTGGAGCTGCTGGGACCGGAACCTCCTCGTCAATCTCAATATGAGGCTCCACCTCTGGAGTAGCTGCCTGGGGCTGAGCTCTACCCCTACCACGGCCTCTGATACGGCCTTGGCCCCTGCCCCTCACAGGAGCTGCCTAGGGCTCGGGCTGCTGGTCAGCGGACGAAGAAGCGCGTGTCCTCACCATCTACGAAAGGATAGAATAGAACTTTAATCAGTATTTGAGGAACAAGTCGCACGACAAAAAGGAACAAATGAAAGACTCTTTCCTAACTCAATAGTCTCTGGAGGACAAGTACATACGTCTCCGTACCTACCTCTCAAACTCTACTAAGCTTGTTCGTGAGTGGTGAGACCTATGTAACCTAGAGCTCTGATACCAACTAGTCACGACCCGGATTTTCCCCCAATCATCGGGATCGTGATGGCGCCTACTCGTGGTAGCTAGGCAAGCCACTGTATTCATACTATCCTGTTTTTAATGATAATTAAAAATTAATTTATCAGCAAAACGATAACTTTGATTAAATAAGTGCGGAAGACTTTATCGAAATAGTATTAAGCAGTTTCAAGGTAAAACCATACTGAAATCCTCTACCCAAGACGTGGAGTCACCAACTCACGAACTACTACTGAATACTACACATAAAAGTCTGAAAGAAATATAACATAATCTGTTTGTCTCGGAACAAAGATACTACAGCTAATAACATAAGTAAAGAGAGGGACGCCAGGCCTGCGAACGTCTACAAGCTACCTCGGTCTCAAATATGATCAACTCTCACGCAAAAGATTTACTGCTCCTGCTCCTGATCGTAACCTGGACCTGTGCAAAAACGCACAGAAGTGTAGTATCAGCACAACCGACCCCATGTGCTGGTAAGTGCCTGGCCTATCCCGGCGAAGTAGTGACAAGCCTAGGACCAAACACCCACATAAACCTGTACAGTTCCATATATATGTATACCACAAAATAACGGGAAATAACCAAGTAATAACACAATAAGGAATATCTCAAAAGAACTCAACAATTAAACAACAGTTAATAAGTTCACAAGGAAAACAAAGTATAATGGAAACACAAGTAATATCAAGTCAAGGAATAGCAAGTAGTTGCACGACATCACCCATCGTGCTTTTACTCTCATCCTCACCAAATAAGCAAATAAAGTGTACGGCATCACCCTTCGTACTTTTACTCTCATCCTCACATCCATGGTACGGCATGATCCTTCGTACATGGTTCAATAACAAGGCACGGCATGATCCTTCGTGCATAATCAATAAAACATGGCACGACATTAACCTTCGTGCATAAAATAAATCAAGGCACGACATTAACCTTCGTGCATAAATAATAAATCAAGGCACGGCATCACCCTTCGTGCATTATCACTCTTCCTCACCCAAACAACAATCACAGTTAAGGGCAGAGAAAGAAAACAACAAATCATGAACCGTCCCGGCAAAGGACACAATAATCATTTCAACAAAGTCCCTGCAAGGGCAATCAATATCCCAATTCACAACAAGTCCCGACAATGGAGAACAATAACAATTCTACAACTCGGCAAGGATTCAACAATTTATCTTCAAATATGTCTCACAACAAGTATTAACAACGACTCGCGGTCATGCTAGACGCCAGTGTATGGATGCTCGTCACCACAGCCCATACACCGCACTCGATCACATAACACATAGCACATAATCATATTCCCTCAAGCTAGGATAGAACAAACACTTACTTCGAATGTTTATGAACAATTCAATCCGTGGCAATGCCTTTTCCTTTCAAGTTTGGCTCCAATCCAATCGTTTCTATACATGATTGATTTAATATCATCAATACTACTCAACAAACTAATTCATAAGGCCAATTACAACTTTTACAACATTCTGCCCGGAATAGTGAATTTCGACCCCGGGCCCACATGGTTGGAACTCGGGGTTCGGACCAAAATCCGGTTACCCATCCCCCCACGAGTTCAAGTATATGATTTGTTTCAAAATCGGACCTCAATTCGAGGTCCAATTTCCCAATTTATGAAAAACCCTATATTCTACCAAAAACAAGAAATTCTACCATGAAAACCTTTGATTTCTATTGAAAAACATGTTAAATGTTGTTAGGAATTGAAAGAATTAAGTAAAAAGTGAGTTACCATTGTTTTGAAGAAGAGGGAGTTCGTGAAAAATCGCCAATGGGTGTTTTTGGGTTGTGAAATGTGAAAATGAAGCTGGAAATCGTGATTTACAGGTCTCTGTGTTCGCATTTGCGAACATGGGTTCGCAATTGCGAACCCCGACCATTTTCTGGAGTTTGAAAAATAAGCTAAGGATGGGAAGTTCGCATTTGCGAACATTTGTTCGCATTTGCGAAGCCAAGGCATATGCTGGGGGTTTCGCATTTGCGAAATAATGTTCGCATTTGCGAACAAGCTGGCTTCAGGGTTTTGTCGCAATTGCGACAAATGCTTCGCATTTGCGAAGCCAGGCAATATACTGAAGGCCTCGCATTTGCGAGGTTAAGTTCGCAATTGCGAACTCTGGCCCAGGTCTGCCAGTATCGCATTTGCGACACTTTGTTCGCATTTGCGAACTTGGCTGGTTTCTGCCAGACATCGCATTTGCGATAATGGGTTCGCATTTGCGAACCCAGCCTTGACCTGCCTTCTTTCGCATTTGCGAGAAATTCTTCGCAAATGCGAAGCCAACAGCTGGGTGAAAAACCAGCAGTGCAAAAATTCAGAAATTGATCCTACGGCCTATCAAATCTTTACCCGAGCCCCCGGGCTCCCAACCAAACATGTACACAACTTCAAAAACACATTACGAACTTGTTCGTGCGATCACATCGCCAATATCACATCGTTTTCATCAAATCAAGCCTCAAGTTCATGTTTTTCATACTTTTGGTTTTCAAAACTTTCAAACTTGGAACTCAAGGTCCAAAACATATCAAACGACATCCGAATGTCACCAAACTTTGCAGAAAGCACATATATAATATTTAAGACTTGTACCGGGCGTCGAAACCAAAATACGAGCCCGATACCAAGGTCGATTAATTCATTTTCCTTTAACAATTATATCAAAAAACAATTTCACAGAAAAATTCATAACTTGGGCTCTAGGCCTCAGAATTCGACTCCGGACGCATGTCCAAGTCCCATATTTTCCTACGGACCTTTCGGGACCATCCAATCTCGGGTCCGGGTCCGTTTACCAAAAATGTTGACCGAAGTCTACCATATCAATATTAATATCATTTTTATCCAAATTTCTCATAGAATTCATTTTATTCTATCACAAAATCTTTCCGGCTACATGCTCGGATCGTGCATGTAAATCGAGGCAACATAGAATGAGGTTTTCAAGGCCTCAGAAGCTCGAAATGATTAATAAAATAAGTGATGACCCTTTGGGTCGTCACATAAAAAGAGGAACGCAATAAAAGGCAGGAACGGCAGATGCTAGTTGCCAGCAGCTTATAACTAACAAGATTTTGTTTTGTGATTTAGACAGGAGCAAATCGTCACTAATCACTTTAAAGTGAATGTGACCAATGTGAAAAGAGAGAAAACACTAAAAAGAAAGTTCAGCAATAAATTGTGGAATCCATGGATGGAGGAATCACAATCAAGAAAATACCAAAAACAACCGAAAGGTATCATCTTTTAAATTCACACCCCAGTTATCAAACTGAGGGAATACTTTTCTGCATTCGCATTTCATGCATCATGCGCCCACCTGGATAACAAGGGAATACTTTTTCTGCATTTGCATTTCATGCATCAGGCGTCCACCTGGATAACAAGGGAATACTTTTCTGCATTCGCATTTCATGCATCGGCGCCCACCAGGATAACAAGGGAATACTTTTCTGCATTCGCATTTCATGCATCAGGCGCCCACCTGGATAACAAGGGAATACTTTTCTGCATTCGCATTTCATGCATCAGGCGCCCACTTGGATAATAAGGGAATAATTTTATGCATTCGCATTTCATGCATCAGGCACCCACCTGGATAACAAGGGAATACTTTTTTGCATTCGCATTTCATGCATCAGGCGTCCACCTGTATAATAAGGGAATACATTTCTGCAATTTTAATTTCTGTTCAAGCGCCCACCTGTATAACAAGGGAATACATTTCTGCAATTTTAATTTCTGTTCAGGCGCCTACCTGTATAAGAATACATTTCTGCAATTTTAATTTCTGTTCAGGCGCCCACCTGTATAACAAGGGAATACATTTCTGCAATTTTAATTTCTGTTCAGGCGCCCACCTGTATAACAAGGGAATACATTTCTGCAATTTTAATTTCTATTCAGGCGCCCACCTGTATAACAAGGGAATACATTTCTGCAATTTTAATTTCTGCAATTTTGGTTTGTGTTAGCTAACATAAGTGATATCGTAACACGAAAAGCCCACACTAGGGCAGAAGAAAAAAGTTTGTTGTTTTGTTTTGTTTTGAGCAGGTATCAGTTTGAAGGCGAGAAGTATCATCGAAAATCACAAAAAAGAAAAAAAAGAAAGGAAGAAAGAAAAAGAAAAATCAACGAAAAGAAAGACAGCCGCACGGAAAATCAAGGAAAAAGAGACAAAGAAGAATAAAGAGACAAGAAGTTAGATAGGAACAATTGTAACTCGTAGAATTATAGCTTATAATAGCTTCTTCATTTTACATTTTACCCCCTGGTGTAATAAGGAGTAGGTCAGTAAGTCATAACAGTGTCAATGCAACAGTAAAGTCTGGTAGTTCTAAACTACCAGACCTTCCCGAACTACACTGACCTAATTCCTGTTTAGCCCAAGATATGTAGGAAACCTCTGAGGCAGGGTGCGGTAAAAAAGATTTTTCAAAAATGCTTCTCACGGAATATGCCAGTGGGCAATAATCTCTCATTATTGCTCACTTGTCTTTGCACTGAAACTCTTCGTGTTCCCGAGCAAAGAGGGGCAGCTGTGAGCACGTGATTTTTGCCCTAAGCAATAAATTCCAAAATGAAAATAAATAATATTTTTGGGTGCAATTACATGTTTTGATTGAAATAAGATGCATTTGTGTGATTGAACAATTAGAGATTAAAATTTAGAGAATTAAAAAAATAGGTTAAATATAAGTATCACAATTAAAGGAATTTAAAGAAAATACCGGAAATAAAGGAAAAATATTAGAAAAATTGGGAAAAATAGGAAATTAAAAGTATTTGAATAATTGAAAAAGAATATAAAAAGAGAAAATGAAATACAAAAGAAAATACCAAGGAAATAATTAAAATACAAGGAAAACACACAAAAAACACAGAGTTGGGCCAAATACTAGCCCAAATACATATTGGCCCAAATTAAAAAAAGAGGTCCGGTCCAGTCTTCATATAAGAACCAATCTGAGCCGTTCATATATCTGATCTAACGGCTGAATTCAGATCTCTATTTTAAAATAAAATGACACAGTTTTTAGGAATTAATCACAGCCGCCCATTTAAAGAAATCTAACGGAGATAGGTAAGTCTCCACTTAAAATCAAACGGCGTCGTTTTAAATATTCAATCCTGGCCATTGATCATCAATGATCTAACGGCCATGATCTGATCATTCATTACAGATATAAAAGCCTGGTCTCTCAAGAGACCGGCTATTCTCTCAATTCACCTAACCCTAGCCGCCTCCTCTGTACTTCGTCTCCTTCTTCTCCAAGCTTCACCGGCCATGGAGACTGTCCACTCTCCATGGCAGTCTCCGGCCACTCCCAGTCCCCAAACCCTTCATCTCTTGCTTATTTACCCCAAACCACCATAGACCACCGAAGAAAACCCAAAAGTCCTAACTTCTTGAAATTCCGGTCATCGGAGTTCTTCTCCGGTGACCACAACCTATGAAACCGGCTCCCAAACTAACACCATATAGCCACCATCTCCTGATCTTTCACCCCATGTAACTCTTCTCTTTCGAATATTCACCAATCTCCTCGAATCTTTGAAAGAAAGTCGCCGGAACCCTAACTTCGGCCGACTCAAACAAACCCCCACCAAAAGATCTCACCTTTTCACCTCTGACACCCATATCCAAATAAAAGACTTCAAATCTTAAGTCTTGGATCTGAAAAGAAGAAAACTATAAAAAAAGAAAAAAAAAGAAAAGAAAAGTGGAACAAAGAAAAAGAAGAAAAGAAAAGAAATAACGAGAAAAAGGAAGCTCAGGAGACAAATCCTGAAAGCTAAGTCCTTTTCTCCCTTTTGTTTATGTTTTTTTGTGATCTTCTGTTCTCTTTGCTTGCTTCTTCATCATTCTTAGTATGTTTCCTGTAAGATTTTTTTTCGTTAGCTGTTAAGCCACTGCATGATAGATTTGCCTTATTTTTTCTGAAAAATCCATGTTTAGTTATGTTTCTCTGTTAAGTCGTGTCTTCTTTATTTTGCTTTTCTTCATTTTCATGGTTGTTAGCATGTCTTCTGTCTAGATTCTCTTCTTTAGTCGCATGAATCACTGCATGTTCAGATTAGTCTTTATCTTCTAGAAATCTCTGTTTTATCATGTTTCTCTGTTTAAACCATGTCTTGTTTTGAAGCTTCTTTTATAAATTCTACCTGTCTATGCTTAGTCAAGTACGTTAGAGCATGATTAGGGTTTCAGTATTCTTTTAAACATAAGAAAAGTTTTGACTATGCCTACTTCATGTTCAATTGATATACTCTGTTTTTGGAATCTGGATTATAAGTCTTTTGATTCAACAATATTCAATCTCTTCTCTGAGTTTTGGTTAAATGATAAGTAACTCTGATTTCATGGTTATTTGGTGTGAAAAGGGCTATGTTTGCAACAATTTTGTGTTAGCTGATTACTGTTAATACCTAGTATGCTTAGGTGTAATTGGTTATAGCTGCAGTAGTTTAGTAACGTGAAAAGTGGTTAATTTTGAAAACATGCTTTAAATAGTTAAAATTGGCTAAAATTGAAAACTACAAAAAGAGGTCACAAGTGAAATAAATAACAAAGAGTGGTCAGTCTTGTAACTGACCAACTCTGATAATTTTGAAAACACTGGCTAAGTGTTAAACATGCTAAGTGTGTAATAAATTGACTTACGTCTAATAGGCTAGACTTGCAAGGTCCCAATTGGCCTGTGTTCACTAGTTGGCTAGACTTGCAAAGTCTTAGCCAGCCTGTGTTCACTTATTGGTCCAAAATTGCAAGGCTAAGTCAAAACTTTGGACTGGCCAAGTCTTAAACAGTATAGTTTTGAATAACTAAGAAGGCTAGTCCTGCAAATTGGTTTTAAGTACAGAAAATGAAACAAAAAGGGGTTAGAATTGAAATAAGTTGAGGTCCAGACCTGGCCAAGTCTTAAAAGATTCGTTAGAAGTGGCCTGGAATTAAATAATAGCTAGAAATAATATAACCCTAACCTAGACAGGTCGGGTAAATAGTGAATGCCCTTAAGGGCATATATGGAATAGAAAATGACATAATTGTGGATTTAATAGAGCCTATAGGGACATTAAAGACATTTAGGCTTATGATTTCTGCAATATTGCACAAAACTAAGGGCACATTGATCCTAAATAAAAGGTAACTTAGTAAATAACTCTAACAAGTAGGGGCACACTAGTAAAAGCCCCAAAAAGTGTAATAATTGGTAAAAATGAGGGGAGGGAACTAGAATTATTTTCCAGCTTTTCCCCCCAAAAATTTTTCACCATCTCTCACCTATAAATACCCCCATTGGAGTTCAAAATTTTCAGAAAAAATTCATACATAGTAGTTGAAGCTGCCTGGGTTTTTCTAATTGAAATTTATACTTAGAGCTGGGTGGATTTCCTGTTTCTATTGGGTCTCTATTGCTTATTTCGTTGGAAATTTGCTTGGTTACTGTGTTGAGATTCAATTGTTTGCTGGGATTCACTCTATCTACTGTTGCATTGCCTGTGGTGATTTTAACTGTTGTACTTGTTCCTTCCCTTAGAAGTCATTAGATTTCTTTTGCTGAATCAGGTACACAATTCGAACCATGTAATTGCAATTGGAGTTGAATTGAAGAAATAAACTGTCTATTTGCTACAAGTTTTTGCTACTGATTTCTGGATCTGTTTTTATTTTGTAGTTTAATTAGTTTAGCTGAATTTGTAATTTGGTCGGAAATGTTGTAATTAACTCAATGTGGGATACGGATGAACTGAAAATGATGTAATAGTGTAGTTAGTGAACTAGTATAGTAATGTTAGTCAAAATTACTTAGATAATCAATTAGGTTAATCACTAGTCTGATATATATAATAATACAAGTAGATAGATAACAATATTAATGTGCAGTAGTTAAGTAAAATCAATGTTACTTAGATCAATCTGAACAATATTAGTAATAGATAAAACATGCGGTTAAAAATGAAGTCACATTTCACAGGTTAATATAGTTTTACGTTTAATCATTCAATTAGTTCTCTGAAATATGCAAATAATTGAGCTTAGTATGTTATTAGATAGTAATATTGATTAGCCTTAGATATTATGTAATTAGATACAGTAAGTTTAAAGTGAATATAAGAACATAAACAATCTTCTAATTAGATTTCATCTATACTTAGTGTTTAAAGTGAGTGTTTAGTATTGTAATCCGGTATTTCACTTCTTCTTATATGAAAAAAATAGTTTAAGTGCTTATTTTTCTGAGTATCGATCCTTTGTGTATTCAATGAGTTCCGATTTATATTACTCTTCTATGATTGAGTCAGATCTGGACCTAACATATTACAAAGGCCCAGAGATATGCAAGTACAACGTTGGGCTTTTGCTGAACGTATTTCGGCAAGTTCCTGGGTTTTCAGCACCCTGGAATACAAATTGATATGTAATAAGCCCAAAGTCCAGGCCTGTGTAAATAGAAAATAAGACCTGGACTTAACTTCGGAAAAGCAATGAATTAAGAGAAAAACCAAAAATAGAAACACATAGTATATATATTAATATTGGATTGTAAAATCAAAACGGGACGAGCCTCGCATTGAGAACAAAGCAGCGGGGCCCCTAAATAAATGAGTAAATTATATATATGCTAGACTCGGGAAGGTTGCTAGCTAATTTCACAACCTTTCCAAAATATTAAAAGCCGATAGACGATTTAGGCACGACTTAAAATATACTTTCCCTAATACGAGTGCATATTTGATATGACTCAAATCATAAATCCCGGCGAAGCTGAAACGTGTTAAAGGTCAGAGGCGTACTGGTTGCGGTGTGACTCGAAATACGTTTTCGTGACGTCGTAATTCGTAAAAAATAATTGAAACACGTACATATTGTTAAAAGGCATATAATAAGTCACATAAAACCGAGAACGATAGTTGAGCGACCGTGCTAAAATCACAGAATTTGGGAGTGCCTAATACCTTCTCCCAAGTTAACAGAATTCCTTATCCAGGATTTCTAGTTTCGCGGACTGAAATACAGAGTCAATTTCCTCGGATTCGGGATTAACTGGTGACTTGGGACACCATTATTTTCCCAAGTGGCGACTCTGAAAATCGAAATAAAATCCCGAACCGATTGTCCTTTATTTGGAAAAACTCCTTCCTCGCTGTTATTATATCCCTCCTGGGTATTTGAACATTGAGGTATACCCTATTCTCTTAATCGGGAACTTTAAAAAGGGGTAGTAAAAAGGGAGGTATGACAGTGGTCTAGTCATGCATCTATTTATGATGTAGCATGCAGTGTTTACAGCTTCTGCCCAGAAACTATGAGGTAATTTCCTAGATAATAACATTGTTCATGCCATATCCTCAAGAGTTCTATTATTTTTCTCAACTACACCATTTTGATGTGGATTCCTAAGGGCAGAGAAGTTGTGGTCTATGCCATTTTCATCACAAAATTCAGCAAACTTAAAGTTTTCAAAGTCAGTTCCATGATCAGACCTAATGGATGCAGATTGGTTTCCTAATTATTTTTAAGTTTTCCTAACAAATGCAGAGAACATGTCAAATGCTTCATCTTTGGAGGTTAGAAATAAAACCTAGGTAAATGTGGAATAGTAATCAACTAGCACCATTACGTATCTTTTTGCACCTGTAATGACCCAACCGGTCGTTTTAAGATACGGCGCATCATTCAGCAGTTTGAGGCCATGAGCAACTTCATCTCAAGTATATTGACTTGTGTGTATGGTCGAATTAAAATTCAAGAAGTTTGGAGTCAAATTTAAATGAAAATTTCTCATTTCCAAAGCTTAAAATTGAAGAAATGAACTAGGATTGGAATTTTGAGTATACGACCTCGGAATTGAGATTTGAAGGTTTCAACGTGTTCATATGATGATTTTGGACTTGGGCGTATGCCTGGATCGAGTTTTGGATAACCCGGGAGCGTTTTGGCGCATATTATGGAAGATAGCATTTTAGAAGAAATTGCATCAATTTGGCTTAAAATGTATTTTAGTGTTATTGATGTCCGTTTGGGATTTAGAGACTGGGAGTAGCTCCGTATGGTTATTCTGGATTTGGGAGCGCGATCGGAAGTGAATTCGGAAGTCCGTGGGTCATTTTGGAGTCGTTTGGCTAAAGATAGAAAATTGAAGGTTTTTGAGAAAATTTGACCGGAAGTGGAAATTTTGATATCGGGCTCAAAATGCAAATCTTATGGTTCGGATAGCTTCGTTAGGTGATTTGGGACTTAGGAGTGTGTCCGGAATATTTTTGTGATGACCGGTGTAGAATTAAGCTTGAATTGGCAAAGTTAGTATTTTGGCGAATTTCGGTTGATAGGTGAGATTTTGATCCGAGGGTCGGAATGGAATTCCAAAAGTTTCTGTAGCTTCGATATATCATTTTGGACGTGTGTGCAAAATTTTAAGTCAATCGGATGCGATTTGATAGGTTTCGGCATCGGAAATAGAAGTTGGAAACTTCAAAGTTCATAAAGTTTGAATCGGGGTGTAATTCATGGTTTTAGAGTTGTTTGATGTGGTTTGAGGCCTCGAGCAAGTCCGTAATGTGTTTTGGGGTTGGTTGGTATGATTGATTGGGGTCCCGGGGGCCTCGGGTGTGTGTTCGGGTTGTGATCACGCTCTTATTAGATGTTTCAACCTTTGCTTCTTTGAACATAAAGGGGTACCATATTAGGTAAATGATCTCCAAATTCAGTTTTGTTTGAACCATTAGATCCGTATCGTAATTTCGGAGCCATAGCAAAAAGAATCGTCGCATTTGGACATCGTATGAGGAAGTTATGCTCATTTCCGTGCCGAGAAAAGTGCTGGTGTCTGTCAGAACCGCAGAAGCGGAATTTGACCGCGGATGCGGAACCGCAAAAGTGGAAATAGAACCGCAAAAGCGGTCCCGCCTATGCGAAAATTATCCGCAAAAGCGAAACAAATGGCCTGGCAGTGACTTTAAGTCCAAAAACATTTCAGACGCGGCCTATCACACAAAAACGCCATTTTTGAGCTCCAAGAGAGGATATTGAAGGGGAAACGCTGGGTTATCATCGGAAAATCATCGGAGGTAAGTTTCTTGACCTTAATTCGTTAGTTTATCATGAAATTCGTGATTATTTCACTGTTAATGGAGGATTAATGGACGGTTTGAGCCCTAGGCCTAAATTTTAGAAAACCTTCGATTTGAATGGGCAAATGAAGTCCGATTTGGATAAATTTTATATGCACGGACTCGTGTTGAGATAAGGAACCTGAATATATAACTTCCGTAATTTTTCGAGAAGCGTACCGAAAGTCGGGTTTTGGCAACTTGTGGGTTTTGGTGTATTTTGAGTTGTTTTGATTGGGTAATGCCCAATTGGCCTATTTTGATGTGATTCAATTGATTTTTATCGGATACTACACCTGTGGAGGCCGACATTTGCGGCAAGAGGGTTGTCTCTTAGCGGTTTTGTACCGGAGTCGAGGTAAGTGGCTTGTCTAACCTCGTGTGGTGGAACCTTTACCCCTAGGATATTATGTGATAGTTTAAATGCCTTGTACGCGAGGTGACGGGCGTGTACATGCGCTAGTTGTTGTAACTCACTTTACTTGAATTGTCCAATTCGTGATATTCCTGTTCTTAATTTATTAAATTGTGACATTTACCTGGTATTCGTTAGGGAAGCATGATTAGGTAGGATTTATCTGTCTAATTGCCTAATTGTCCTACTTGAACTTCTTGATAATGGTTGGCACTAGTCCTCGGTGAAGTTGTAGTTAAGCATATTATGTTTTCTGTGTGCGTTTTCTTTATTTGTTGTGTTGGTGGACTGCGGGTTCAATTTCCGGAGATCCCAGGGCTGTGGGTTCGATTCCCAGAGACCCGGATTTGTTATTGTTCGTGGAGTGCGGGTTCAATTTCCGGAGATCCAAGGGCTGCGGGTTCGATTCCCGGAGACCAGGAGTTTATGGATATATTATTGAGATACGGACTGCGGGTTCGATTCCCGTAGATCCTGAGATATTGATATACATCCTGAGATGCTGAGATACGGACTACGGGTTCGATTCCCGGAGATCCTGAGCTATTGATATATTATTGAGATGTGGACTGCGGGTTTGATTCCCGGAGATCCTGAGATCTATTGAGACATGGGCTGCGGGTTCGATTCCCGGAGACCCAGGGGTACTGTTAATGGGACTGTGGGTTCAATTCCCACAGGTCCTGGACTTATTAATTGAGTTTGTTATTTGTTGTTAGTTAATTGTAGACGGTTGCGGTAATCATTTTATTGTTGGCATTCAGAATTATTATCATTTAAACTGCTTATTATTGTTATTATCATTTTTGTAATTGTTTTCTCTCAGTAGGGCCCTGACCTTCCTCATCACTACTCCATCGAGGTTAGGCTTGGCACTTACCGAGTACCGCCGTGGTGTACTCATGCTACTCTTCTGCACACTTTTGTTGTGCAGATCGAGGTACATCGGGACAGGCTCATACTAGGTGATTCAGCAGCACCTTGGGAGACCTCGAGGTATGATCTGCTACGTCCGCGGATCCGGAGGCCATCCTTCTATTATGATAGTTCTAGTAGATGTTTTTCCTTCATCTCGTTGTTTAGATACTCTTTACACATAGAGCCACGGTTGTATTTCTCTTAGTCTGTGTTACCCGTGGGATTCCGGGTCTTGGTGGTGTTTATACAAGTGTGTTTGACGGGTGTATGTGCCAAGCGGCACAGATTACATTCTTATTTATATCGTTTTCCGCTATTTCTTATTTAATGTTCATAAACTTGTATATTCCATAATGTGTTAGGCTTACCTAGTCGTGGGGACCTGGGTGCCGTCATGACATGTTCACGATTGGTGAACTAGGGTCGTGACAAGTTGGTATTAGAGCTCTAGGTTCATAGGAGTCACGGGACACAGACCGGTTACTTAGATTCTCGTTGATCGATACGGGGACGTCTGTATTTATTTACGAGGGGCTATGTAACTGTTTAGGAAACTCTTCAATTCTTTGAATTCGTTATCGTGCGCCATTTATTTAGTTGGAGCCTATGTCATACGCTCTTTTGCATCCACTCGTGTATTGAAATTGTGCGCTCGGTATCAAGTATGCGCCGACGGTTCGTGATGCTGCAGAGGGATTTCAAGTGAGTCAAGAATTTACTCATCCATTGTTACCGCGTGTCATCCATATCGATAATGCAAGAGAACTGAGAAATCTTCAATTGTGCACATGGGGGTGCACTACGTTCAGACATTCGGTTGTTAAGTACGATCTTGAGAAGGTTTACTTAACTGCCTAATCATCACGGTAATGGTAGAATCACAAGGTGGATGTGGAACTAAAGATAGTTGGTGGTAATGAAGACTATATGGTTCATATGAGATATCTATTTGGCGAAGGATTCAGCCAAGCAGAGATACTGGGGAAAATGAGTTTAACTATCTTAAGAAGGACATGTACCAAACGAATGTCTTGGACTGTCTTATGATGAAGATGTACAAATGATAAAGGCCATTGTCGTGGATTAGCAAGATGTATCTTAAGGCTTCGTGTCAAGTGAAAGGATTTCACTATCAACGATCTAATTATGGGTCATGTGTCATATCAGATTTGGCCTGCGACATATTTAGGTGCTATTCAAAAGTTCTTGAAAACTTGCGGATGGGCAAGAGTTGAGGCTCGTATGGCATGATGTTGGGACTTTGGATGTTCCTATGTCCCTAATAAACTCTACATTTATTTTATCAACAGGGAAATATTCGACAAGGGCTACATGGTGCTTCGTAGGTGTGTGAGAATCATAGTATGTTTTAAGGTGTCGTTGGTAGAGAATGCTCGGTGCATGGAGCGGGGTAATGTTTGGTTGTATTGGAATGAGGTCATACCCTATGGGGTCAGAGTGCTAATAGGGCACAAATGATTATGTTCGTAGGTTCAAGTGAATTGCAGTTGAATAAGAGTAGATGACTTGAGTGAATGTTTCTAATGTGCTCGAGAGTCGTGTAATAGTGGCTTTGAGCTAGTGGGAGAGTCTCACCGCTTATGATTTGGGTCGCATGGCTAATTACCTGCGTGAATTATGGATACTAGCGTATTAATGGGTTATTGCAGCCACGGGAAAAGGACCATGTGTGGTAATTTGAGTATATGTATTGTTGAATGCATGTTATGTTTAGCCTTACTGGCTCATGTTCAAACTTGAGGGAAAATTCATGATTTATGCCTCGTATAGGTGCGGGCTTCGCGGGAAGTGATTCCGCTGGGTGCTTTATCGAGAGGGTATTCATATGTTATAAAGAAATTCAGTAGAGTTGGTTGCGTACTGGGGCAAGTTAGAACCGGATGGTTCTCAATAGCGGTCCTAGTGAATTCAAGAGGTAAAGTGTGGTGCCTGATAATTCCGAGTCTATAAGTACAGTTAAGGCTCAAGCTTTTGAAGCAACTTATGAAGAAAGGCACAAAACGATCTATGATGTTTTGACTTGTGGTGTAGTATTTGAGAGACATGAAATGGTCATCGTTCTTGAGATAGCATGGCCTCATGATTTAAGGTCACTCGGGGTAAGTGCGGTTGGAATAAGTTAGGTATTGAAGGAAGATATTAACATTTCTAAGGTAATCAAGGATAACCTGGAAGGAAGTAGATTGATCAGCCATAGTTGAGTTGGCGTATTGGTGTCAATGATCGGTTCATGCAACGTGATCGAATTATGCATGTGATTTGTGGCGGTACATTTGAGACTTGTCGACCGCGGTGATTGATGTTATTCTAAAGTATTCGTCTGTTAGGGGCCTGTTATGAGTAGGCAGATCTCGGGAAGGGTTATGGTGGCTTGGACCACTACTTAGACATTGGCATATTCGATGGCTATGAGAATTCGCCGTATGTTGTTATAGCTCTCCTGTAGTGAGTTAAATGGAAGGTCTTATGTGATGAAGTATTAGCCTATCATCGGTTCTAGAGCTATGATGGAAATTGTGTGTATCGTATATCGGCACGTGGGGTGCAGTGAGTAGTATGAAATTTCAAGTAAGGACCAAGGTCACAGTTTGGTCAATGAATGTGATATAAAGAGCTCGGATGAGCAGGAAAGGAGTTTCGGTGTTTTGAGTAAGATGGGTATTAACATCAGTATCATTTGAGATCGGTGTTCTGTGAGAAAGGCTTTGCATCCCGGTTAGGGACTCCCGATCGCTTTTCAGTGTTAGTGCAGCCGGTAGGTTGAATGTGCAGGCCCGTTTAATTATTCGGAAGATAGTGGGAGCTTGACCCACAAGAAGATTGTATAGGTGTGACTTGTAGTCACTTGATTGGTTAGAAATTTAAACCAAGTATGAGGATTTTGGTGATATCATTCAATTGAGAATTTATGTTGGAGGGCACTCTGCTTATTGGGTTATAGACCTGTGAAATATTATTGACTTAGCTTGGCACGACCAGGATAGACTTAAGGTCGGTGGATAGATTTAAATGTGGAAGTGAGCCTTGCATCAGGCCGGTTTTGTTTCTTCCAGCAATGCGCCCTTTATGGAGGGATAGTCGCGGTCTTATTTCGCGGTTAGTTAACTCATGTAAAGATATATTGCGCCGTATAAGTTGTGAGACGGCTTGGTAAATTCCTTATGTGTTGAGGTTCCGCTCAGCGGTGATGTTATATGAGCATGATGGCTCTTGAGACTCAGATCTTATATCGCACCTCAGTTGCGCTTGAGTTTGTAGCCTATGGCGCTATATGTTTCCTTGTGACCGATATCATGCACCTTAGTATGCTTATGATCGATATTCAGCATTTTGATGTGATGAGCTATTCAGCTCGACGTATGGCTCCTTGTGTGAGTTTTATACAGGGATCGGGTGGCACGCCGCCATGGTTATATTGTTTGGATCGTGTGGCACGCCGCCATGGTTATATTGTTTGGATCGGGTGGCATGCTGATTCACGTCCAAGCAACGGTCGTAGTCAATATAACTTGGTCTAATAAGTCCAAGATCGATCCCACAGAGAATTAACCTACCAATTGCAACTATCACAACCCCAAAAGTACTTCCGAATCAAGTTCCCAAACTTTGAATATATATTTGTGTGTTTTTCGAACAACTACTTTGCAAGAATTAAAGAATGCTTTAAAAGAAAGGATTGAATGTTGAATAAAATAATATAGAGAAAGACTAAGGTGTTGATTTCTCCTATTGATGAAATCCCTTATCGTTATGCTCTTACAAATTGCTAATATATTCTATCAATCATGAACGCTATGTGTATCGTAAACCTCTCCCGAGCAATTACAATAATTTACTAGTGCACTCTCCCGAGCTACCCTAGCTAGCTTTAATTTGAATAGTTCACTTAAGATTGCACCCAAGACTTCGTTATTCCTAACCCCGTCTTTACGCCTAAAGTTATAGATTCCTCCAATAACCTAGGTGTGGTGTTGTTCAACAATAAACTTAAATATGCACTCTTTTCCAAGTTATGCACACTAAATAGGCACAACTAATTGGGGATCCTACCAATTAACTACAATAAGAATGAAGTTGAACAAATAGAAATCTATGTCACAATTTGTAATCACATAAACGATAAGTTCATCTATCAATAGGTTCCATCAAAACCTTAGAAAAGAATTTAGCTACTCATGCTTGAAGAAACAAAAACAATAATTGAAATCATAAAGAATTACTTGATATATAAATAAAAAGAAAGAGTTTGAGATGAATCTCTCCTACTAAAACCTTGCAAAAGTATTGAATAATAGATTACCTGCCTCTATGGGGCAAACTAGGAGTTTATATAGAGGTTTTAGGGCTAAAAAATCTAATTTTGAGTACAATTAGGACTGCTGCTGTGGCGACTTCCGCGGTTCGTTCGCGGCCGCGGACGGACCGCGAACAG
>JASVEL010002543.1:0-68838 GCA_032618575.1 Nicotiana noctiflora
AAAACTTCAGAGAGCCTGTTTTTCCGCGGTTCATCCGCGGTCGCGGAGAAACCGCGGTTTTTCACCCTGTTCCGTTGAGAATTTGGCAAAATGCAAAACATGAAAGGTGTAGCCCTTTGAATTAGCTTTCCAACCATATATTATGGAGCCAAAATGGAGTTCTGAGCGAAAGGTTATGTCCAATTTACTAAACAGTGAACAATATGCCTCATCCATTCTTTGCTTGTTCTACACTTATAAAATTTGACCTCCGAACTCGATCCCGGCTTAATTCCTTGAGCTTTTACTCAGACTTCAAAGATCCAAATCACTTAAATTCATTCCATAACATCTACTACTTTCAACATAAGTTCTTGACTTGTACCACATTTTGGCCTTTTTCACCATCTTTTGACTCCAAAACTTGCTCTTTTAGTCTTCATTAGCTCAAGTGTACCTATAACACACTAAGAACACTAATAAAAGCATTTTGTCATCATAAACAATATCAAAACAACAATAAAGCGTGATTATTTAAGGCATAAATATAGTCAAATTCACCTATTATCGAGCAACCTTAATCACACTTTAGGCCAATTTTATTTATGTCTCCCCCAAATTATATCACAAAAGCTATTTTTCATGATTAACCTAAGATATGCACAATCCTTACCTAACCGTAAACTCTCATGCCAGCACATTATTGCTTACTCTAATTATTACCAAAAACTTGCAAATTTACCTTCTTCCTCTTGAGTTACACACCCTTACATAGTTCATTGAGAGAATTTCCCACACATAAACAATTCATAACATGGAACTTATAAATATCGGAAAAATTCACTCACTCTCAACAAAGAACATTCATATGCATACAAACACACCATATGTTTGCCCCTAGTGTAATACTCCACTAATCGAGTTATTCAATCATAGATCAAGAGGTCTTTAAGGGTTGTAATGTAGGCTATGGGACGGGTAGGATACTTTTGGTTATAGTGACTAGCCTCCCTAAGCACTTTTCTTTTCTTTTTCACAACTTCCCTTTTTGTTTACTTCCTTATGTCTCCCATAAACATACATTCACCTTCCTTCACTTTTACCCCCACTTTTCTTTTATTGATGTGACTGGCTTTTCTAAGATTTTATTCATTATAGCTCATCTTTTCATTGCTTTGCAATACATTTACATTATTTTGGCCAGCTCACTATTTTTTTTTATATTTTTTTTACATTCATTCTTGATTTTTCCCTTTTCAATTTCCCTTCACCCCACACTTAATCTTTTGCATATTCGTTGCAATACAAGTGCTTCTAGGAGGTAAAGTAGAACAATAATTTGAAGAACATTCAAGGGTTATCAAAGAATAGGCTTTAAGCTCAAAGGGGTTAACTAATATATAATATATGGGTGAATTCATGTTTATTGGCATATGGGGTTACACAAAGAAATGCCTCTATCCTTTCTACAACCAAACAACTTCTATTTCGCTTTGCAAACACACAAGGCAAGTTCTAGGCATCATGTACAACATACAATGTAAGTAAAACCTCACACACACATGGCATGCAACTCATTTGGAATCCAGTTGATTTACAAAGTCCTATCGATGTTCAAGCAAGCATTATTGTGCAATTTAAGGCATATTGAGATTCTACAGTCAAGCTTAGAAGATACATTCTCAAGTTCAATTTACGCTTTTGCTAATGTGCATATTCGGGGTTACATGTTGCCCTTTTACCTCTAATCCTAAGAAAAAAAAAAAGAAAAGAAAAATCTACCTAACCCGGTTCAATAAAAACCCTTGGAAAAGAACCGTGGTCAAAAGAAAAACCAAGGGGGAGATGATACACTACCTAGAAAAAGAAAATAAAAGAAAGAAAAATTCCTACGTGGACTACTTCCCTCAAGAGTACTTGTCCTAAATAGTCCGTCATAAGGAAGAGTCCTTTACTCATATTTTTGTATTTTTTTCAAATTTTCTAATTTTTTTGTGTGTTTTTAATCCGACATAGACCCTTAAGAAACCCGTCGCCAAGTGTCTATCATCGAGCCAAGCCAACTATTTATATTAACAACTAAAACTAATATATACAACATATAATACAAGATAAGTCTCCCACCCCACACTTAAAATAATGCCATGTCCTCATGGCATAATAATACATGTATAGCATAGAAGGGTGAGAAAACTTACCTGGGATCTACCCCGTGTCTAGCCAATTTATCACTTTCTTTTTCATCCTATCCTTCATATTCGGTTTTAGCCTTCTTTTGCGTTTCCTGGAAGGTTTGTGCCCCTCTTCCCGGAGAATCTTGTGCATGCAGTATGCAAGGCTGATCCCTTTTATGTCTGCCTTGGTCCAACCATTGGCAGCTTTACATTTCTTGAGTACCTGTAATAACTTTTGAGCCTGCACATCTAGCAAACCAGATGAAGTAATAACAAGTAAAGTGGAGTTAGGGCCTAGAAATTCATACCTGAGATGAGATGGTAGTGGTTTAAGCTCCAGCTTTGGTGGTTCTTCTATGGATGGTTTTGCAGGAGGGGTCTCTCTTTTCTCTAAGTGTAGAGGCTCGAATTCAAGCTCTCTCTCCCAAAACCCCTTGCCTTCCAGAGATAGTACCCATTCTGCTAAACTTTCACCATTTACCTCTTCCAAGTTCATCAGGCATGCTTGAAGTGGATCTTCAATGGTCAACTCTGCATCGTCTGTCTCCACTATCACATCAACCGCATCAATGAGAGAGCAATTTGCGAACTCACTAGGGTGCCTAATGGATTTTTGCACATTGAATATGATTTCCTCATCATTCAACCTCATCTTGAGTTCCCCAGTCTCACAATAAATTAGAGCTCTCCCGGTGGCTAGGAATGGTCTTCATAAGATTATAGGAATTTCCTCGTCCACTTTGCAATCAAGAATAACAAAATCGGCGGGAAACACAAACTTCCCTACCTGGATAAGAACATCATCTAAAATACCAAATGGACGTTTAACCGTCCTGTCAGCAAGCTATAATAACATAGAGGTAGGCCTGGCTCTCCCAATGCCTAGCCTCTTATAAATAACTAAGGGCATGAGGTTAATGATTGCCCCCAAATCACACAATGCCTTTGCAAAGGCATAATTCCCTATAGTGCATGGGATGGTGAAGCTACCTGGATCAGATAGCTTCTCAGCTATGGGTCTGGAGACCACTGCACTACAAGTCTGGGTAAGGGTCACGGTGGCCAAGTCTTGGAAATCAAATTTCCTCGACATCAAGTCTTTCATCATCTTAGAATACCCAGGCATTTCTTTTAAAGCTTCAATTAAGGGAATATTTACCTGGATTTGCTTGAGCATATCAAAGAACTTTTTGTATTGCTCTTCCTTCTGGTGCTTGGCCAACCTTTGGTGGAATGGTGGTGGAGGCCTCTTCTTCCCAATGACTTGGGACTTTTCTTTCTCTATCACTTTTTCTTCAACCTGCTTGCTCTACCTGTTCAGCTACTTTTTTTGTTCCCTGCTGCATCTCTTTATTTTCAGCGACTGGCTGGACTGCAATTTCTGTCAACCCGGTGGACTCATCCAGTTCAATGGGCAATGGAGTGAGTGTATCAGCCTGTGTGTCGATTTTCTCACTTTCTTTCTCAGCATCAAGATCTCTACCACTTCTCAGAGTCACTGCCATCATCTGCTTTGGGACTTGGTCTTTTGGGTTTGTTTGTGTATCTGCAGGCAATGTCCCTTGAGGACGATTGTTGAGAGACATAGCAATCTGGCCCATCTGTACTTCAATATTCTTGATGGCTGCATCATGGGCATCTATCCTCTCATTGGTTTTGGCATTCGACCCGATTACCTGTTGCATCATAGCTTTCAACTCTGCGAACCCATCGTCATGTCTACCCCCATGAGGTGGTGGAGGTGGATGATATCCCTGCTGCTGATTGCCAAAATTCTGAGGTCTAGGATATGGGACCATGTTGTGTGGTGGCCTCATACCTGCTGCATTATACTGTAGTTGTGGAGGCCTGTATTGTTGTGGAGCCTGCTGACCCCAACTCGGATTACCCTGTTGCTGCCCTCCATAATTAGCCACATAATTCATGTCTTCATGCTGGTGATTATGTTCTTGGTCTGCAGCCCATGGATTACCTTTGCGTTGGCTAATGCAAGATGTGCATAAACCACCATTGGTAGTGTCTACAATGTGAACCTGCTGCTTGACCCCAGATTCTTCCAATTTCTTTGTCAGGATGCTCATTTGTGTCAGTAAGGTTGCCATGTTCTCCTCCATAGTGTTGGATGGATTCAGAGGTACAGAGTGTACCACTGGAGTGATAGGAGCATTCCTGGTCGTCCACCCGGAGTTTTGAGCCATCTTGTCAAGCAAATTTTGGCCTTCTCTCCAAGTCTTGCTCAGAAAAGCCCCACCTGCTGAAGCATCTACAATATTTTTCATACTATCTGAAAGCCCCATGTAGAACCTTTGACCCAACATCTGCTCAGGAATCCCATGGTGAGGACACATAACCAGCATACATTTGAACCTGCCCCAAGTTTCATGTTATGTCTCCATTGGTTTCTGCTTGAAGCTCACGATCTCATTAATTTGCTGAGCTGTCTTGTTAGGTGGATGAAACTTGTTGTGGAATTGCTTGACCAGCTCATCCCAAGTTGCAATAGAGTTTATGGGGAGTGAGTTTAGCCATACCTGCGCAACCCCTGTAACTGAGAACGGGAATAGCAATAGTCTAATGGCTTCCGGTGTCACATTCGGTTGCCTCTGTGTCTTGCATATTGAGAGAAAGTTCTTCAGGTGCTGTTGTGGATCTTCAACCTGAGTCCCAGAGAATAATCCTTTGTTTTGCAACAAGTGTAGCATGGTGTTAGTAATCTGGAAAGACTCGGCTTGAATCGCTGGCACAATAATGGCAGTTGCCAAATTATCCGCTGTTGGTTGTGCCCAGTCATATAGTGCACCTTCCTGCGCCTCCTGCACGTTTAACCCAGCTTGCCGGTTTGGGTCGTTCACGTCTCCCATGTCGAAATCTAGTTTAATTGGTTGCTGAGATTGCTGAATTTATTTGATTGCACTGTTACGTGCCCGGAAAGTTTGCTCTGGGTCTGAGAGTCCTTGAATTAGTTCTCCAGTCCTTGCAGATTTTCTAGGCATGCACCTGAGTACCCAATTTCAACAACCGTCAAAATATTCAATGTAGAGTGTAGAAAGAACCTGAATACACAAGAATCTTGAAGTTCTGGCAATGGCAATTGATAATTCCGTTAATTCCCCGGCAACGGCGCCAAAATTGGTTCACGTCCAAGCAACGGTCGTAGTCAATATGACTTGGTCTAATAAGTCCAAGATCGATCCCACAGAGAATTAACCTACCAATTGCAACTATCACAACCCCAAAAGTACTTCCGAATCAAGTTCCCAAACTTTGAATATATATTTGTGTGTTTTTCGAACAACTACTTTGCAAGAATTAAAGAATGCTTTAAAAGAAAGGATTGAATGTTGAATAAAATAATATAGAGAAAGACTAAGGTGTTGATTTCCCCTATTGATGGAATCCCTTATCGTTATGCTCTTACAAATTGCTAATATATTCTATCAATCATGAACGCTATGTGTATCGTAACCCTCTCCCGAGCAATTACAATAATTTACTAGTGCACTCTCCCGAGTTACCCTAGCTAGCTTTAATTTGAATAGTTCACTTAAGATTGCACCCAAGACTTCGTTATTCCTAACCCCGTCTTTACGCCTAAAGTTATAGATTCCTCCAATAACCTAGGTGTGGTGTTGTTCAACAATAAACCTAAATATGCACTCTTTTCCAAGTTATGCACACTAAATAGGCACAGCTAATTGGGGATCCTACCAATTAACTACAATAAGAATGAAGTTGAACAAATAGAAATCTAAGTCACAATTTGTAATCACATAAACGATAAGTTCATCTATCAATAGGTTCCATCAAAACCTTAGAAAAGAATTTAGCTACTCATGCTTGAAGAAACAAAAGCAATAATTGAAATCATAAAGAATTACTTGATATATAAATAAAAAGAAAGAGTTTGAGATGAATCTCTCCTACTAAAACCTTGCAAAAGTATTGAATAATAGATTACCTGCCTCTATGGGGCAAACTAGGAGTTTATATAGAGGTTTTAGGGCTAAAAAAACTAAGTTTGAGTACAATTAGGACATCTGCTGCGGCGACTTCCGCGGTTCGTTTTGCTTTTCTTCATATATTATGGAGCCAAAATGGAGTTTTACGCGAAAAGTTATGTCCAATTTACTAAACAGTGCACAATATGCCTCATCCATTCTTTGCTTGTTCTACACTTATAAAATTTGACCCCCGAACTCGATCCCGGCTTAATTCCTTGAGCTTTTACTCAGACTTCAAAGCTCCAAATCACTTAAATTCATTCCATGACATCCATATAGCTCGGAATCACACCTTCCCGGCTACTTTCAACATAAGTTCTTGACTTGTACCACATTTTGGCCTTTTTCACCATCTTTTGACTCCAAAACTTGCTCTTTTAGTCTTCATTAGCTCAAGTGTACCTATAACACACTAAGAACACTAATAAAAGCATTTTGTCATCATTAACAATATCAAAACAACAATAAAACGTGATTATTTAAGGCATAAATATAGTCAAATTCACCTATTATCACACGCCGCCATGGTTATATTGTTGGGATCGGGTGGCACGCCGCCATGGTTATATTGTTGGGATCGGGTTGCACGCCGCAACAGTGTGATGTTTATTTCAGTGTCTATAATTGCTTTTATGTGTTCTGTTTCCTATTTTCTGAGGCGGTCCATGTTAATGTGAGAGTTGAATAGTTCTCTCTAGTGTTCTCCTTCCTTTTGTATCACGTACGAATTAGTAGCCTACTGGCACATTGTGTCATCTTGTGGGACTTTTGATTATGTCTGAGGTGGCTTATCGCCTGAGCAGTTCGTACTGGGTGAGATGAGGTTATGGGATTTGGGGTCAGTGCAAACCGATTATATGAAGTATATTATAGAGGAAAATAACATTCTCTGGTTTAGGACAAGGTAATGGATCTTGTTAGAAGTATATACTGAATGATTTGTTGACTTGGCAACTAAATATGAATTCCCGCACATCTCTTCCGTCGTATCGGTGTTGTAAAAGCTAGAGCAAGACCCATGTAGGTCATGAGATGCAATGAGAGCATCAGATTTGTGGAATTTCAACTATTATATTTAAAGAATATTATTGTGGTCCCATGAGTAAAGTGATGCAAAGTGTGAATTCAACAAAGTTATGCAGTCATGTATGGGTACAACGTGTGAAAAATGATATTGTGGTCGTATGATGGAAACATGCTAGGCAGGAAATTCCGGATGTTGGAATTGGGTCTAATGGCTTATTTACTCGAATAAAGGAGTATATCTATAGAGTTATCGAGCTAATGTGCTCAAATGAGTTGTGGAAGCACAAGAAGTTGCATGAGATGTTAAACCAGTGATTTCAGACTACTTCAGTGTAGTTCTCAGCACGTTCGAGGACGAACGTATGTTTAAGTGGGGGAGATTCTAACGACCCAACCGGTCGTTTTGAGATACGGCGCATCATTCAGCAGTTTGAGGCCATGAGCAACTTCATCTCAAGTATATTGACTTGTGTGTATGGTCAGAATTAAAATTCAAGAAGTTTGGAGTCAAATTTAAATGAAAATTTCTCATTTCCAAAGCTTAAAATTGAAGAAATGAACTAGGATTGGAATTTTGAGTATACGACCTCGGAATTGAGATTTGAAGGTTCCAACAGGTTCATATGATTATTTCGGACTTGGGCGTATGCCTGGATCGGGTTTTGGATAACCCGGGAGCGTTTTGGCGCATATTATGGAAGATAGCATTTTAGAAGAAATTGCATCAATTTGGCTTAAAATGCATTTTAGTGTTATTGATGTCCGTTTGGGATTCCGAGACTTGGAGTAGCTCCGTATGGTTATTCTGGATTTGGGAGCACGATCGGAAGTGAATTCGGAGGTCCGTGGGTCATTTTGGAGTCGTTTGGTAAAGATAGAAAATTGAAGGTTTTTGAGAAAATTTGACCGGAAGTGGAAATTTTGATATCGGACTCAAAATGCAAATCTTATGGTTCGGATAGCTTTGTTAGGTGATTTGGGGCTTAGGAGTGTGTCCGGAATATTTTTGTGATGACCGGTGTAGAATTAAGCTTGAATTGGCAAAGTTAGTATTTTGGCGAATTTCGGTTGATAGGTGAGATTTTGATGGGTCAGAATGGAATTCCGAAAGTTTCTGTAGCTTCGATATATCATTTTGGACGTGTGTGCAAAATTTGAAGTCAATCGGATGCGATTTGATAGGTTTCGGCATCGGAAATAGAAGTTGGAAACTTCAAAGTTCATAAAGTTCGAATCGGGGTGTAATTCATGGTTTTAGAGTTGTTTGATGTGGTTTGAGGCCTCGAGCAAGTCCGTAATGTGTTTTGGGGTTGGTTGGTATGGTTGATTGGGGTCCCGGGGGCCACGGGTGTGTTTCGGGTTGTGATCACGCTCTTATTTGATGTTTCAACCTTTGCTTCTTTGAACATAAAGGGGTACCATATTAGGTAAATGATCTCCAAATTCAGTTTTGTTTGAACCATTAGATCTGTATCATGATTTCGGAGCCATAGCAAAAAGAATCGTCGCATTTGGACATCGTATGAGGAAGTTATGCTCATTTCCGTGCCGAGAAAAGTGCTGGTGTCTGTCAGAACCGCAAAAGCGGAATTTGACCGCGGATGCGGAACCGCAAAAGCGGAAATAGAACCGCAAAAGCGGTCCCGCCTATGCGAAAATTATCCGCAAAAGCGAAAAAATGGCCTTGCAGTGACTTTAAGTCCAAAAACATTTCAGACGCGGCCTATCACACAAAAACGCCATTTTTGAGCTCCAAGAGAGCATATTAAAGGGGAAACGCTGGGTTATCATCGGAAAATCATCGAGGGTAAGTTTCTTGACCTTAATTCGTTAGTTTATCATGAAATTCGTGATTATTTCACTGTTAATGGAGGATTAATGGACGGTTTGAGCCCTAGGCCTAAATTTTAGAAAACCTTCGATTTGAATGGGCAAATGAAGTCCGATTTCGATAAATTTTATATGCACGGACTCGTGTTAAGATAAGGAACCTGAATATATAACTTCCGTAATTTTTCGAGAAGCGTACCGGAAGTCGGGTTTTGGCAACTTGTGGGTTTTGGTGTATTTTGAGTTGTTTTGATTGGGTAATGCCCAATTGGCCTATTTTGATGTGATTCTATTGATTTTTATCAGATACTACACCTGTCGAGGCCGACATTCGCGGCAAGAGAGTTGTCTCTTAGCGGTTTTGTACCGGAGTCGAGGTAAGTGGCTTGTCTAACCTCGTGTGGGGAACCTTTACCCCTAGGATATTATGTGATAGTTTAAATGCCTTGTACGCGAGGTGACGGGCGTGTACATGCGCTAGTTGTTGTAACTCACTTTGCTTGAATTGTCCAATTCGTGATATTCCTGTTGTTAATTTATTAAATTGTGACATTTACCTGGTATTCGTTAGGGAAGCATGATTAGGTAGGATTTATCTGTCTAATTGCCTAATTGTCCTACTTGAACTTCTTGATAATGGTTGGCACTAATCCTCGGTGAAGTTGTAGTTAAGCATATTATGTTTTCTGTGTGCGTTTTCTTTATTTGTTGTGTTGGTGGACTGCGGGTTCAATTCCCGGAGATCCCAGGGCTGTGGGTTCGATTCCCAGAGACCCGGATTTGTTATTGTTCGTGGAGTGCGGGTTCAATTTCCGGAGATCCAAGGGCTGCGGGTTCGATTCCCCGAGACCCGGAGTTTATGGATATATTATTGAGATACGGACTGCGGGTTCGATTCCCGGAGATCCTAAGATATTGATACACATCCTGAGATGTTGAGATACGGACTACGGGTTCGATTCCCAGAGATCCTGAGATCATTGAGATACACCCTGAGGTATTGAGACACGAGCTGCAGGTTCGATTCCCGGAGACCCAGAGATACCGTTATTGGGACTACGGGTTAAATTCCCGTAGCTCCTGGACTGTTGATTATAGAGTGGGACTGTGGGTTCAATTCCCACAGGTCCTGGACTTATTAATTGAGTTTGTTATTTTTTGTTAGTTAATTGTAGACAGTTGCAATAATAATTTTATTGTTGTCATTCGGAATTATTATCGTTTAAACCGCTTATTATTGTTATTATCATTTTTGTAATTGTTTTCTCTCAGTAGGGCCCTGACCTTCCTCGTCACTACTCCATCGAGGTTAGGCTTGGCACTTACTCAGTACCGCCGTGGTGTACTCATGCTACTCTTCTGCACACTTTTGTTGTGCAAATCCAGGTACATCAGGACAGGCTCATACTAGGTGATTCAACAGCACCTTGGGAGACCTCGAGGTATGACCTGCTACGTCCGCGGATCCGAAGGCCGTCCTTCTATTCAGATAGTTCTAGTAGATGTTTTTCCTTCATCTCGTTGTTTAGATACTCTTTACACATAGAGCCACAGTTGTATTTCTCTTAGTCTGTGTTACCCTTGGGATTCTGGGTCTTGGTGGTGTTTATACAGTGTGTTTGATGGGTGTATGTGCCAAGCGGCACAAATTACATTCTTATTTATATCGTTTTCCGCTATTTCTTAATTAATTTCATAAACTTGTATATTCCGCAATGTGTTAGGCTTACCTAGTCGCGGGGACTGGGTGCCGTCATGACATGTTCACGATTGGTGAACTAGGGTCGTGACAGCACCCATGCTCATGGTTCTCACTGGACCGCATAGATCCATATGAACCAGTTCCAACATCTTGGACGTACTTACCATTTTCTTGGTTTTAAAAGATGACCTTACCTGCTTCCCCCCTGCATATACCTCACAAACTTTATCTTCCTTGAACTTGATGTTAGGTAAACCTACAACCAAGTCCTTGGAGAATAATTATTTAGTTGATTCAGACTAGCATGACCAAGTCTTTTGTGCCATAGGAGGGGATCATAAACACACATAAGCATGTGAGTTCATTTTCTAAAAGAGTTGACAAATCTACAATATAAATATTGTTAATTCTTTTTCCCTACAAAACAATTTTGTTAGTGATAAGATTAATCACAAAGCACTTAGTGGAGGTAAAAGCTATAAGGTTACCTCTATCATACAGTTGTGACACACTTATTAGGCTATATATCAAACCATCTATCAGGTAGACATTCTCTATGGAATGAGAATCAGTCTTTCCTACCTTACCACCCCCAATGATTTCACCTTTCTTTACATTTCCAAAGGAGACATTACCTCCTTTTAAGTCCTCAAATGAAGGAACTGGTTCTTGTTCCCAGTCATGTGTTTTGAGCAGCCACTATCCATATACCATATTTGGCTCCTCCCTTTCACTTGAACCTACAAAATGAAATCAGGGGTTAGTCTTAGGGAACAAACTAATTTGGGTCCCTTTATATAGGCAAAAGGATGGATTAAATCCCTTCTCGCCCATCCAGGCAAATTATTCTTTTCTTTAACAAAATATCTATTCCTTTGACTAGCCTTTACTTCTGCATTGCATTCATACTTGTAATGACCAGTCTTGCCACAATGTGTGTAGATTTTATTTTCAAGAAGAGTGAGGTACTTGCTTTTAGGATCCCATTTAGGTGCATGAGATCCATAGCCAATACCTCTTTTGTTACTGTTATGATGCTCTTCTAACCAAGAGAGAGCATCGCAGTTTTGTCTAGTTCATGTTTTACCTTTCCTAGATCTTCCTTAAAGATTTTGACGAACTCATCCTTTTTATATAGTTCATCCTTCATTTTTCCTAAATTTTATTCTAGAGTAAGATATGTGTGATCATCTATCGTCTTTCATGTTCCTAGTTTCATTTTCAGATCTAAGTTCTAGGACATTATTGTCAAGTTCAAGAACCCGGTTCTACAACTCAGCTTTTTTGTTGTCACTTTCATTTGCCCTAGACTCTAGGCTTTTACATTTAGCTTTCAAATCACACATTCCCTAGACAGAACTTCTTTTTCATTATTGAGAAACTCAGACTCATCAATGAAATCAATTAAGAGTTCAGCTAGCATTTCTTTAGACAAGAATTTGATTTTGTCCTTGAGATGAAGAATACTTACCTCTTGTTCATCCTCAGATTCTCCAATGGACATTAGAGCATGATCCTCCCCAGCTTCATCTTCAGAGTCCTCATCTGATATTTCTCCCCAAGCAGCAACCATTGCCTTAGTTGAACCTTTATTTCTCTTTGGTTGAACTTGTTCCTTCTTCCTGTTCCTTCTTTCACCCCTTTCATTTTTCCACTCAATCTCCTATTGATGACAATTTTTGATCATGTGGTCAGTCTTTCCACACTTGTAGCAGCCTTCATTGTTTTGTTTCTCAGGAACTCTAGTTTTGTTAGAGTTTGTACTTCTAGAAGCACCCTTTCCTCTCATTAGATACTTCTTGAAATCCCTGGTGATCTTGGCTACTTCATCATCTTCCAAATCTGCACCTTCAGTGATTATGAGATCTAAGATTCCCTCCTTTTTGGGAGCATCCATCTTCCTTGCTTGTCTCCTCATTTCATAGGCAGTTAAGTTCCCATTTAGTTCATCCAACCCGAGGGTTGCAATATTCTTGGATTCTTGAATGGCAGTGATCTTTCTTTCCCAAGTGACTGGCAAAACACTTGTCAAAATCTTTTCTACCTTGTCTTTTTCAAGGGTGGTCCTTCTGAGAGATTTAAGTTCATTAGTTAGAGTGGTGAATCTGGTGTACATCCTCTGGATAGTTTCTCCTTCCTACATAGTGAAATTTTCATATTGAGAGTATAAAAGAGTTCCTCTTGATCTTTTCACTTGAGGTGTTCCTTCATGAGCCACTTGGAGTATATTCCATATTTCTTTAGCAGTTGTACAACTTTGAATCCTGCTGTATTCATTTGGTCCTAGACCACACACTAGCCACTTCTTGGCTTTAGCATTTTTCTCCCATTTCTTCAGATCCTCAGCAGTACAATTAGCCCTTATTTTTGGCACATCAATTCCTTCTGCATTCTTATTAGTGGTAGCTAGAGGACTATCAGTGATTATATCCCAAAGTTCATAACCTTCCCCTAGGATATGATCTCTCATTCTATTCTTCCATCAAGAGTAATACAAACTATTGAAAAGTGGAGGTCTGGCAGTGGATTAACCTTCCCAGTTCCCAGGTGGTGCACTCATTTTGATCTTCTCCTAAGGTGTTAGCCTCTTCAAGGATAACCTGCTCTGATACCAATTGATGTTTAAACGTCAATACCACACAAGAAAGGGGGTGATTTGTGTGGTACCTAATTTTTGCACTAGAAGAACTTTTGCAGAATTAAAATACAAAAAATAAAGAACACATAGATTTTTACGTGGAAAACACCTAGATCAAAGGGTGAAAAAACCACAACCTACTACTTAGTAGGATTTTCCCAAACTTCCACTAAAATCAATGATCCAAAAACAACATTTACAGAACTCTTTGTAAACCTAAGGATTAACTTTAATCCAGTGTGGCACACAGCCTCAACTATTGCGACACCTTCAAGTTTACTCTAACTTGAATACTCAATGCACCCAATACAATTTCTTCTAAGAAAGCTGGAAAGGTAAAATATTAAAACACTTACTACAATTGAACTAGAATAAAGAAAGACACAATGGAATTGGTTCTTCACACTTAGTTTTTGTAGCTTCAGATTTGCACACTTATCACTCACAAATTGCTTGCAAAAATCACCTAGCTCTTTTGCTCTCAAGCTGGTTTTACTTCAGCTGATGTGCAATCACATGTAAAAGAGAACAATAGTTATATTTATAGAGTTAGTAATCAGAGTTTAATATGAACTCAAATTGTGGATCCTTTGTCAATTCGAGTCCAAGAAAAACTCTAACTCTAATCCATTTTCTTGATCCGGATGTAATTCTATTTCCATAAGGAGACTTCAACTCCTTATCCTATATGCAATCTTTTCGATCAGTTCTGAAGATGTTCATCAAGATGTTGTTGCTTGACCCCAAGGACTTATCTTCTTCACGTGCATCACAAGTGCAAGGGCCATAGAAACTGTGTCTCCTAAAATAAACCTGGTCCTTCACCGAACAGTCTTCAAAACATCAACTTACCTTGGGCCAAAGAATTAGGTTAGCTCTATTCAGAGTGTGCCAAAAAATGGAGGAATGATGGTTGTAAAAAATGAGAATAACGAGTTGATCTCGACTAGTATAGTTACAGGATGGCGGATTTGCATGTGTGAGCACGTTATTTTTGCCCTAGATGAGAATTGCTCACAAAAAAAAAATTCAAAATAAAAGAGTTTTGTGTTGTTTGCAATTTTTGTGGATTTTATGTTATTGTTCGCGTTTGTGTGCCCATGTTTATTTGTTTGAAGAAATAAAATACAAAAACATATTGCGTTTGTATATAAAGTTCTAATTTTGCAATTGAGGGTAATTAAGTTTGTTTTATGAAAATAAAAATCACAAAAATCTGCATTTTTGTATTTTTAACATTTAATGTCCAAAATGTGTAATTTTTTATCTTTAATTGTTATTTATTTAGGTGGTATTTGTTATTGAGAGTTAACTAGTACTTTTATAAGTTAATTAAATTCTATAAGTTAATTTAAGATTGTTAAAATTTTTAGTTTTATTAATTATGAAATAATAGAAACAAATGAGGAAAATGAGATGAAACTCGGACTGGGCCAGTCCAATTGAGAGTCAGCGAGGACCAGCCCAAACCTGCCCTCAATCCAGCCCAAATCCCCGTCTAAACGACGACGTTTGTGTAATTCAATATGAGCCGTTGGATTAAATCAGTCCAACGGCCAAGATCATTTCCCCACACTCCTATCAGACCCGACCCGCTTTGTACCTGGTCCGGTCCAGTACCCATGTGGTTGAAATGACCCCGTTTTAATTATTGACTCAATCAGGACCGTTGGATACCATTCATCCAACGATCCTGATTAAACCAACAATTTTAATATACGCAAAATCCATCAGACCAATTCCCCAAACCAAATCCTCGTCTTTACCATCTCCCTCAACCCCCAAATCCTAGCACAACCCTCTTTTCTCCTCCGCCTGAAACGCGGTGGCAACAACGCCACCGGCCACCTCTTTAACACCATAAATCCACCTTAACACCCTCAATCCAAATCCCTTACCCATCTTGCTCAAATCCAACCCAAAAAACTCCAAACTCTAAGATGCCTGCATGAACCCTAGAAATCCAAAATGGGGTTTCCGGCTAAAATCCATAGAATCTTGAGGTCTAATGGACCTTAATCTAGGTGTTCTCAACTGAGAATACCCCGATTAAGATCCAAGGCTTAAAAATTTTCAAGTACGAGCTGGTCTAGGATCCGATCGAGTTCTGATTTTTTTCTTTCATGGTATTTTTCCTTTTCTTTCTTCTAGCCATATCTAATATTATATTTGTTTGTTAATTGTGTGAATATTTTTTATCTTTCTGCTTTTTCTTTGTAAAATTTTCTGTTCTTCTACTCCATAAGACCTTTACTTGGTCATTCTTTTTCTGATTGTTTGTTGGACCTATGGTGAGTTGTTGTTCGAACCCGTTCGAAGTCGTATAAAACTTAATATCATTCCCTGGTGCATTCAAAGCCTCTAAAAGAAAGTTGTTAACATACTTAATTCTCGTTTGTTGATTGCTGCTATATATTATAGGTCGTATGTTCAATTAAGTAAGTGTCGTCAACTGAACATTTGAAAAACTATGAAAAAAATATGAGTCGGTTCATTGCAGTAGAACCTCTAGCCTGTTTCTAATGTGCTTGTTCAATATTGTTTTGGTCTTTTTTTGCATTTTAATTTCCTGCTTGATCCTTTGCCTTTAAGTTGGTCAGGGTTGGTTCCCAATATGACCAATTCAGGCCATTGGATTAACTCCCCTGTTTGACTCAGCTTGAATCAATGAATGAATTTAGGTTGAGTTGGATATAGCTATAGAACTACAAGCTTAACCTAAATTCAGTTTTAGGAGTAAGTTAATATAGGCTGTTTGTTTCAGTTTTCTAAAACTTATAACAATAGAAATCACAAGGATTCCAAGGGGCAATTGGGAGTTTAAATTCTTTGAAAATGTTATAGGATGAGTGATCTGTCAGGGGATATTAGTTGGACCACTTAGTTTAAAACGTTGTTTAATACACTCTTAGGGTTAGAAAACAGAAGTCACATGGGAACCATTTTGCAAGTTTAAGGGGTTTTGAATAGAAACGTAGGCTACCAGTACACTTTCAAATTAAAAAATGGAATAAAATACTAGATAATGGGCTGGGCAGAGAATATCAGGGCAGTAATTAGTTTCTTAATGCTGCTGAGAGTTTTTAAAGGCTGGAAATCAGAACACACGGAGGGGGGGGGTTGATTTAAAAGTTAAAGGGAGCATGTGCAAGACAATTGAGGGAGAAACTCAGAATATTTGAAGGTGAAAGGTCTGTGGTTGTCTATAAAAGGGAGGAGAGAGTACTGGTTTAGACACTTGAACAAACACTGGAGAATAAACACAAACACCGGCAGACAGATTTTTTAAGAGAGTTGGTAGTAAAAAACTGAATTGTGATGCCTTTTTTGTGAAGCAAAGACTATTTGATTGAACTCTTAGTTTTCTTTTTCTACTTGTGATTCATATCTGGTATTCCTGGGGATCGGACACTGTTCCATTGTTGGTTTGCTGTTTGTTACTGGTTGTTGGGTGCCATTGCTGATCCTTCTTCTCCTCATTACTTTCAATTTTTCAGGTACACACTCAAATTCATCAATGTAGCCTCCTGTTAGAAAAGAAATGGAATCTGTAGAAGTTTCAATTCTGATTGAATATGTAATTGTTCAAGTATTTTATGTTAAAACTGTGAAGTATGTATCGAATAAAGACTGGACTGTTAATTGTTAAGATTGAAACTGTAGTTAGTCCATTAGTTTTTTTTTATTATGAAGTGTTGGTTTAAGTACTCGATATTCATTAGTTCTCCATTTCCGCCCTGTCCATTACTTTTGCCCTGACATTCTTAAGCTTGTTTAGTGCTTTAAGTGTTGGTTTAATTATGTTAGTATTCTTTAAAAAACTGAATTGGACTGTTAAGATTAGTCGAATTACCTTAGTTTTGCTTAGTTATGAATCCAGAATTTGGTAATAGTTGGATAATTTTGACAAACAATATATCATTTATCAAATACGAATTTTATTGTGGTTTGAATCAATAGGTCTGGTTAATTGGACTTTGTTAGAATAGTTTTCATATAAATTTCAGTTGATAAACAACTCAAGAATCACGACTCAATACAAATACTGAAATCTATATAAGAAAACCAGTAAAAAGTAACAGTTGGAACATGAAATGAATACTAGTGATTTCAGTTTATTAATGTGATATATATATGGATGTTACTCACACTACTGCTGGATGTTTCAGGAGTTAGGATATGAAATTTTATGTTTGTCTCATTGTGTTAGGATCAATCTAGTTTTTTGGCAGACATATTATATATTGGGCTTTGATTGCTATTATAAATGGCCCATATTTGAAATAGACAGTCTAATTCATTTGTCGAGACTACTAATTATAAAGAGTAAAATCCCATTTCGATTTAAAACCAATATATGAAACAAATAGAAAATATAGAATACTTTAGGTATAATCCTTAAATAAATGGGACGAGCCTCGCCAAACAAAACTACACAATTGCGGGGCCCTCAAATAATTTTCAATAAAAAGCTTAGACTCGGGAGAACCGTTTAGCGAATTTCACGGTCTTTCCCCAAAGTTAAAAACACGATAGACTCTTTAGGCACGACTTTAATAATCTACTTTCCTAAATATGGGTGCACATTTATGTGACCAAAATCCAAATCTCAACGAAGTCAAAAATGTGTTAAAGGTCACAGGCGTACCGGTACGGTGTGATCCGAAATACATTTTACAACGTTGCAATTCTTGTAAAAAATATTAAAAAGCGGTTAAAGGTTAAGCTTTGAACATAAGTTAAAGCACGGTATAAAATAGATAAATAAGCCAAATATGACAGTTGAGCGACCGTGCTAGAACCACGGAACTCGGGAATGCCTTACACCTTCTCCCCCGTTAACAGAATTCCTTATCCGGATTTCTGGTTCGCGGACTGTTAAACAGAGTCAGTCTTTTCCTCGATTCGGAATTCAACCGGTGACTTGGGACACCATAAATCTCCCAAGTGGCGACTCTGAATCAATTAAATAAATCCTGTTTCGATTGTCCTTTAATTGGAAAAACTCCATTCGCGCCCTCGCGGGTTCGCGGAAAAAGGAGGTGTGATAGCTCTGGCGACTCTGCTGGGGATGAGATAACCCAGAACCACGAGTTTAGGGTTAGAAATTCGAGCTTATGATAAATTGTTGTATTTTGGCTTTATTATCTGATATTTTATATGATATATGCTCAATGTGCAAAATGATAATTTTTACTGCTTTGATATTATTCGAACTGTATATATAAACTGTGTCGAAACCCTTCTCTTCTTACCTCCGGGGATGTGCTTACTGGTTAAGACTCCCCTTTCTGTTAAATGTCATACCAAAATAAGAAATAGAGGCCGGAAAAGTTATAAAGCCGGACGATCCCGCGGGTCCCCGGTACGTAGCCCCCTCCTCGATCTGAGTTGTCCGCTCGGGTACACAGTCTAGTACCACTGAAAATCAGGACATTGAGCCTAAATTAGGACGATTATTTGCATCATATTTTGGCTTAGGGGACTCAACACAGGGGTTGGGTCCGTCTAGGACAGGTAACCAAAATAATATAACCACCGTAGAACATGTTATGTGTTGCATTTATTTGCCCTAGGCCTGCATGCTGACCAACTTTTAAACGTCAAGGAAATTAAGAAAAGAAAAGAAAAAGAGAGTATAAATCATTTTTGTTTACTGTCAAACCTCAAGAGTAAAAATATATTTCCTTTTAAAAGCTTATTTTGCGAAAAGGCGAACATATATAACAAAGAGTCTTTATTTTAGTGAGTTGTCAAAAAGAAAAAGAAAAATATTGTTTTAATTTCGAAAGGACTGTCTTGTTACGAATTCGCCCTTGAAAGAACAAAAGATGTTGTTTTTAAATAGTTCGTCAATTGACCGAACTACACTGGTTTGATTCTCACCGGATGTGAGATACGTAGGCAACCTTTATCAGGTCCAACCTCCCCTTTTCAAAATATAGACTTTTTTGCATATAATAATAAAATGCCGGGATTTTTAGCTTTGCATCAATGACCACCTTTCGTCAGTTTTAATATTTTGACTGGTTAACACCTGTCATCTTAAAACCTTCATTTTAGGTTGGGTGTTGAAAAAATCGCATTTTTGAAAAGCCAGCCCGTTCTATCTTTAGAGGGATAGTTTTATTTTTGAGTCAAATAAAGGTTTTCTTTCCTCTAAACCGCCTTGATAAATGTGCAGAATGAGCACAAGTCAGAATACAACCGAAGCCATCATAAACAGGGTCCCTTTAAGTTTGCACATGTGGTGGAACAACTTAGGCGAGCAGGGGCAAGACGCAGTTAAGTTGTACCTGGGAGATCTAGTGGGACAACTAAATATTTCCCCAAGAGGATCCATCATACGAGCACTGATCTCATTCTGGGATCCGGCACACAATGTGTTCCACTTTTCAGACTTTGAACTCACGCCAACGTTGGAAGAACTGGCCGGATATATCGGGAGACCAAAAGTCCCTTTGAGGGAACAATATCTCATTGCACCAAGGGTCGTGACAGTACATAGGTTTTTAGACACCGTGAAAATCCGCCGAACTGTACACAACCCAGATTTATCAGAGGTATTCTGCACTTTGGCATTACTATATGATAAATACGGTCATTATAGGGTGTTCAACAAACTTGAGAGCAAAATCTGCAGTAGGGAAAACCGGCTGAAATGGGAAGAACACAGGCGCATCGCTTTTATGATAGAATTCTTAGGCTTATTGGTGTCTCCCAGGAAGGACGGGAATATCAATATACAAGTGGCGGGGTCGTCAGCACTTTGATCAAACAAGACAATAGTACTTTGGCACCTATGATAATAGCGGACATCTCTCGCGCCCTCACTCTTTGCAAAGTTGGAGGGGTTTTCTTTGAAGCTTGTAATGTGTTGCTCCAAATGTGGATGATCGAGCACTTATACCATCGCCCACAGTTCATGAGATATGGTTCATCGGAAAAAACCTGTATATGGGAATTCACCACAAGGGTTGAGGTATACAATTTGCTAGAGGGGACCACCGAATGGATAAGAATCCTGCGTTCGATTCCAGCCAGCAAAATAGAATGGACATTTGGCTGGCTACTCGTGGATGAAGTCATAAACATGTCGGCCGCAGAATCATATTTATTACTGATGGGTCTCAACAGCATCCAGCCATACGCACCATGTCGAGTATTGAGACAGTTAGGGTGGCACCAAATAGTCTCAAAAGAAGAAGACCTCACCAGACATGTGGTCAAAATTGGCCTGGTGGACAGTTCCCTGAAACATTAGTCCGAAATATCTGGAATGAGTGTCAAACCCTGAAGATAGACACTCGTGTGCGAGATCAAGCCAGAGGCGAAGTATCATCAGAATACCCTGCATGGTACAACGGAGAACTTGAGCACCAAAGGCCCTCTAAAAGGCCCCATCTCAAAAGTTTTGTTGAATCATCACAAGAATAGTGGGATTGGTTAGCAAAGCAAGAAAGTTACAGGGCAAAGATTGGCAAGATAGAAAAACAGGTCCAGGACCTTAAATTCGAAAAGAGTATGCAAGTTGCTGCCCACGAAGGGGTCAAAAAGAAATTGGCTCAAGAAAATGACACTCTCAAGGCTCGAATCTGGCGGATCAGAAAAGAAGCCAACAACCAACCCAGAGTCGATCTGATCAGAGGTTGATAGACGGATTGAACCAATAGCTCAAAGAAAGCCAAGAGAAGCTGGAGAGGTCCGAGTCTAGCAGGAAAAGGATGCAGGTTAGATGGGAGAAAGGTACAACGGAATGAAGGGAGTACTTGCAGCAGGTCAAGAGGAATTATGAGATGAGCATCGGGATATTAAGAGAGACAAATTCCACTTTTCAAGAACGGTTCTACAGACAAGCTCGTGAAGCTAGGGAGGACAGGAAACGATGTTACAACATGATGGCCCCGATGGAAGAACAAAGGGAAAAATTCCAAGAGCGGCTTGCAGATAATGCACGAGTATTGGGGCTGAAAAACCGGCAGATAGAACAGTTGTTTAGAGAAAGGGATGGCATTCGGGAAATGATCGACGAGATTGGGCACTACATTCACATGAGATGCCTTTCATGCGAACAGATGCCCCGGGATGCCCTTTTCTCCTCCATCATGGGTTATGTCCATCAAATTATGGGGGAACTGAGAGGTCTTACACCAAGGCCCGCGACAAGGCCGAACGATGCATCGCGGGCACCAAAACTCAAGGCCCTAATGTACCCTTAGTCCAAGTCTTTTACTTGTCAAAGGCTGTCGTCTTCGTTTTGGATTTATGTTATTAGTATGAAAAATGGCCGGTTTGTATTCATAATGTTTTCAATAAATACAATGGTTCCTGAAATTTTGTGTTTTATTTTGTTTCACACGAACTACGCTGGGTCTGATTCACGCGGGGACGTGATACGTAGGCAATCGACATAATATTCGACCACCACTAACAATAAAAAAAAAAAAGTTCGAAGATTCAGAAGACAAGTTGGGATGACGCATGCAAGACATGTTAGAAAGGATTAATTGCATTCCAATATGTGATTACTAAATCTGTTAAATCCTAATACTAACAAGTTTGTTGTTTCATAATCCCTACTAGTCAGTTGTTAGCACGTTCTGGCACCATACCGTTATCCAACTAGATCTAAAGGACCCCTACCTTTAAGCATGACTACTTCAGAACATAGCATCGAGGAGGAGAGGCCTACTAGCCAGCTACTGAAAGAGGCCATGGAAAAGATAGAGCAGATAGGATTGGAAATGAGTGCGATGCACTTGGCTTTGGCACCCAGGAACTTCAACGAACATACCCAGTCATCACTATTATTAGGGGAGAAGCCCCTATGACACCCAAACTCTGACACTTAACCAACATTTCCCACCACCAAGCACTCATGTTTTTATGGGACCCCCGCCAGCCACACTGCAAAGATCAAATAGCGAGCCAATATTTCCGGCTCATGATACTCAGTATTATCCCCCAGAACCTACCTTCAATGCACCGGAACCTCACAACCCTCGCATGAAAATCCCAACGGAGCATGAAAGGCCGGCAAAGGCCCTGGAACAAGATGGTATGATAAGAAAGGTCAGAAGCATTGAGCAAACCCTCAGAAGTATGTACGGGTTAGGCAATCAGGTCAGTGTGGCCTACAAGGATCCGTGTCCCTTCCCCGATGCTCAATTGCCGGCGGGCTGCCAAAGTTTGATCTATATGAGGGACATGGTGATCCAATGGCATATCTACGAGGGTTTTGTAGCAAGATGAGAGGAGCAGGTAGGAGATTTTGGTTAGAGTTTAAGCGGTTCGGCGCTTCAATGGTACACTAGGCAAGATCCTAGCAGATGGTACACTTGGGATGATCTGGCCCAAGCATTCGCCGCTCATTTTCAGTACAATCTTGAGATAGTTCCTGACCGTCTCACATTATTGAGGACAGTAAAGAAACCCGGAGAAACTTTCCGCGAGTTTGGTTTTCGGTGGAGAGAGCAAGCGGCCAGGGTATATCCTCCCATGAGGGAGGGAGAGATAGTGGAATATTTCTTACAAACGTTGGACTTAACCTAATTTGGTCACTTGGTGACAACGGTTGGAAAGACTTTCAACGAGGTGGTGAAAGTAGGGGTCATGATAGAAGAAGGATTGAGGTCTGACAAAATTCTGAGTTACTCAGCGCTCAAAGCCACAACCCAAGCTATTCAAAGTGGTACAGGGGGTGCGCTGGGCAGAAAGAAAAAAGAAGAGGTCGCTACGGTGGAAGCAGGCAATTGGTCAAGGGCTAGCAGGTCATACTATAACCAACCCAGACCCACACTCCAAATTATCCATATTCCTCACACAACCCACCACAAAACTACTATCCTCTACAGGAACCACATTTTTTCGTGCACCAAGCACAAACATACACTCAACCACCGGTTCGCCCACAATGGCGTGCACCGGCTCCCCGAAATGCATATGCACCTCTGCAGAACAACTATCCACTTCCACAGAACACATACCCACCACCCCATAATGCTTATCCTCCACCAAGGGCCTATAGGAACCCTCCAGGAGCAGGTTTTCGCGGAAATCAAGCTTCTAAAAATAACAGGATAAAGAGGCAAAGAGCCTTTACTGAGCTAGGAGAAACCTATACCGCCTTGTTCCACAAATTAAGGCAGGTAGGTTTGTTGAATCCTGTCGATTTTAGGATGCCAAATTCCCCGGCCCAGAATGTGGACCAATCAAAAAGCTGTGAGTACTGTTCATGGATGTTTGGGCATGATACCGAGAAGTGTTGGAGATTGAAGCATGTGGTGCAAGATCTCATTGATGCTAACAAGATTGAGGTCCAAACACCAGAAGTGCCCAACATCAATCAAAACCCATTGACAGCGCACCACGAGGCTCATATGATTGAGTTCGTGCATGAAGGAGGAGAGTCGAAAAAACCATCACAAACAGTGATGATGATCCGGGCAACTCCAAAAGAAAAGATGATCGGTAAGGAAGTAGGGGTAGGTGTGGAGAAGGTAGAGGTTGAACCTGCAGTGATATTGGGAAAAAATGGAGTCATTACTCCGAAGAAATCAGAAGCCACCAAAATGATAGTATCGGGAGCATCATCAACACCCGTATTTGTTGTAAAGGGAGTTTGCCGGGAACCGGTCATTGTCAAGCCTGTAGTCCAACTGCCAGTGATTAGCAACAAGGCTGTACCTTGGAAGTATGAGAAAGCAGTGGTAATGTACAAAGGCAAGCAAGTAGAGGAAGAGATATGCGAGGCTCAGGGGTTGACTCGTTCAGGGAGATGCTTTGCTCCCATTGAGTTAAGAAAGCCTAGTTCAGCAGTGACGAAGAAGCCAGAACAAGCCGAGGAGTTTTTGAAGAAAATGAAGGCACAAGATTACTCCATTTTGGAGCAATTAAGAAAGACTCTAGCTCAAATTTCATTGTTGTCTTTGCTGATTCATTCCAATAACCACTGCTAGGCACTAATGAAAATTCTGAACGAGGCTCACGTACCGGACAAAATCTCGGTAAATCACTTGGAGAAGATGGTGCACAAAATCTTCGAAGTAAATCGGGTAACCTTTTCTGATATTGAGTTACCGATAGAGGGTACAGAACACAACAAAGCCTTGTATTTAACGGTGAAATACGAAGACTCGGTGGTCACCCGAGTATTGATTGATAATGGGTCAAGTGCCAACATCTGTACTTTGGCTACTTTGAACAAGTTGAAAATTGATCATAACCGGATTCACAAGAACAACGTCTGTGTCTGAGGTTTCGATGGAAGTGGTACCAACACGGTGGGTGACATCATACTGGAATTAACCATTAGTCTAGTAGAGTTCACCATGGAATTCCAAGTGGTTGATGTAACAGTATCATACAATCTTCTACTTGGGCAACCTTGGATCCATGCTGCCAAAGCAGTACCTTCTACATTACACCAGATGGTGAAATTTGAATGGGACATGCAGGAGATAGTGGTGTATGGAGATGACGGCACAAGCATTGTGGGAGATGATACTGTGCCATTCATAAAGACAGATGATGACAAAGGACCGTGGGTGTACCAAGTTTTCGATGGAGTTTCAGTGAATAAAATTTCTAAAGGAGAGCACCTCCCACTCCCCGGGATAGCTCCCGCAACCGTCATGATGATTTCAGAGATGTTGGGTAATGGGTTTGTGCCAGGAAAAGGCCTGGGGGCAGAGCTTCAGGGTATTGTTCAGCCAGTATCCTTGCCCGAAAATGTAGGGACCTTTGGGTTCGGGTTCAAACCCACTGTGGAAGATGTACAGCAAGCCAAGAAAATGAAGAAGAGAGTTCGGGTTCTCCCCAAGCCAGTTCCACGCCTTTCCAAATCTTTTGTCGGAGCAAGGGCCAAGAAGTCAGCGGTCCCGAAAATCCCAGGACCATTAATCGATATGGATGGGAATTCAGAACGGAGCTTTGAAAGAATGTTTGCTGGTGTCCATATGGTAGAAGCTAGAGAGGTGTCCAGCAAAGCGGACATACAATTTGTGGGGCCTAAGGCCGGTATCAACAACTGGGCAGCTACTCATCTTCCCACTCGAAGGGAGTCTTGGTAGTAGGCTTTGGATTTTCTTTTTGTTTCCTGGATTATCCTAGAGTTGTAATCCATTTTGGTTTTGTTTGTATTTCTTCAAGTGTGAAACTCTGTTATTCCGTATTTCTTAATAAAAATGAAAGTTTCCTTTCTTTTCTTGTTTTAATTTTTGTTTCTTCTTTTTTGAACAGTCCTTCTTTTACTGGTCCTAAAGACATGGAATGCACAACAGATCTTCGACCTAGTCTAAATAATCAATCCAACTCCAACTTAATTGAACAAGAGATTGAGTTAAATAACGAATCTGAATACGAAGAGGATGAGGACTTCGAGGAAATAGCATGGAATTATGCCAATTCGAAGAGAAACCGAAGCCCAATCTAAATGAAACTGAAGCTGTTAACTTAGGGGGTGCAGATCACATTAAGGAAACCAAAATGAGCATCCACATTGAGCCAAGTACTAGGGAGGAATTAATCAAAACCCTCATTAAATTCAAAGATGTTTTCGCATAGTCATATGATGACATGCCAGGATTAAGCATCGATTTAGTGGTCCACAAATTGCCCACTAACCCGGCATACCCTCCTGTCAAGCAAAAACTGAGGAAGTTTAAGAAAGATATGAGTGTAAAGATCAAGGAAGAAGTGACCAAGCAGCTACAAGCAAAAGTTATTCGCGTCACTCGATATCCCGATTGGTTGGCTAATGTGGTACCAGTGCCGAAGAAGGATGGGAAGATCAGGGTTTGTGTTGACTACCGCAATCTCAACAAGGCGAGCCCTAAGGATAATTTTCCATTGCCCAACATCCATATCCTGATTGATAATTGCGCTGGGCGCGAGATCGGATCCTTCGTGGATTGCTATACAGGATATCATCAGATCTTAATGGATGAAGAAGATGTAGAAAAGACAGCTTTCATTACGCCATGGGGAACTTATTGCTACCGAGTAATGCCATTGGCTTGAAGAATGCTGGGGCAACGTACATGAGAGCAATGACCACTGTGTTTCATGACATGATACACAAAGAGATTGAAGTGTACGTGGACGATATGATCATAAAATCTTGGCGGCAAGAAGACCATATAGCAGACCTAAGGAAGTTCTTCCAAAGACTTCGAAGGTATGATATTAAGCTCAACCGGCCAAATGTGCCTTTGGGGTTCCATCAGGAAAGCTACTAGGATTCATCGTCAGCCGACGAGGCATTGAGTTGGACCCATCGAAGATCAAGTCCATCCAGGATTTGCCACTACCGAAGAATAAAACAGAGGTGATGAGTCTGTTGGGAAGGTTGAATTATATCAGCAGGTTCATTGCTCAACTCACGGCAACCCGTGAGCCCATATTTCGGCTGTTAAAGAAAGATGTTGCGGTAGAATGGACGACGGAATGTCAGCAAGCATTCGACCAAATCAAGGGGTATCTATCAAATCTGCCCGTATTGGTTCCACCAGAACCAGGAAGAACACTGATTCTCTATCTGATGGTACTGGAGAATTCTTTTGGTTGCGTACTGGGGCAACACAACAATACATGGAGAAAAGAGCGAGGCATCTACTATATCAGCAAGAAGTTTACAAGTATATGAGGTTAAGTACACTCAACTGGAGAAGACATGTTGCGCCCTAACTTGGGTAGCACAAAAGTTAAAACATTATCTGTCATCATATACTACATATCTCATTTCACGTTTGGACCCATTGAAATATATCTTCCAAAAGCCTATGCCCACAGGGAGGTTAGCAAAATGGCAGATATTACTCACAGAATTTGACATCGTCTATATGACGAGGACGGCCATGAAGGCACAAGCGTTGGCTGATCAGTTAGCTGAGAATCCTGTTGATGAAGAGTACGAGCCCTTGAGGACATATTTCCCTGATGAAGAAGTGATCCATATAGATGAGGTGGAATTTATTAAGGAAACGGGATGGAAGCTTTTCCTTGATTGAGCCGTAAACTCGAAAGGAGTTGGAATAGGAGCAGTGCTCATTTCAGAAACAGGGCATCACTATCATGTTACGGCGCAACTGCGATTCTATTGCACCAACAACATGGCTGAATATGAGGCCTGCATTTTGGGATTACGTTTAGCTACAGACATGGGTGTCCAGGACGTCTTGGTCTTGGAGGATTCGGACCTCCTGGTACATCAGATTCAAGGTGAATGGGAGACACGAGATTGAAGCTTATACCATATCGACAGTGGTTGCACGATCTGAGCAAGCAATTTCGATTGGTGGAGTTCAGACACATTCCGAGAGTTTATAATGAGGTTGCCGATGCATTGGCCACCTTAGCGTCAATGTTGCACCATCCAGATAAAGTTCATGTTGACCCATTGCATATCCAGGTTCATGAGCAACATGTTTAATGTAGCATGATAGAGGAAGAAATGGATGGCGAGTCGTGGTTTTAGGATATCAAAGAATACCTCCGAATGGGGATGTACCCACATCAAGCAACCGGAGACCAAAAGAGAACTCTTCGGCGATTGGCAAATGGTTTTTTCCTCAGTGGAGGAGTGATGTACAAAAGAACCGTAGATTTGGGATTGTTGAGATGCATAGACGCAAATCAAGCCGTGATAATAATGACAAAAGTCCATGCCGGGGTTTGTGGGCCGCATATGAGCAAATATGTATTGGCAAAGAAGATCCTATGGGCAGGATATTACTGGCTCACTATGGCGCGTGATTGTATAAGTTTTGTACGAAAATGCCATCAGTGTCAGGTACACGGAGATTTGATTCATTCTCCGCCAACGGAATTGCATACAATGTCAGCACCATGGCCATTTGTTGCGTGGGGCATGGATGTCATTGGACCGATTGAGCCGGCAACTTCCAACAGTCATAGGTTCATTTTGGTGACCATTGATTATTTTACCAAATGGGTGGAGGCAAAGACATTCAAGTCAGTAACCAAGAAGGCAATGGTCGATTTTGTCCATTCCCATATCATCTGTAGATTCGGGATCCCGAAAGTAATCATCACGGACAATGGCGCTAACCTTAACAGTGGTTTGATGAAAGAAGTATGCCAACAGTTCAAGATTACACACCGCAATTCCACCCCGTATCGTCCCAAAGCAAATGGCGCGGTTGAGGCGGCAAACAATAATATAAAAAAGATATTGAGAAAGATGGTAGAAGGGTCTAGGCAATGGCATGAAAAACTACCATTTGCATTGTTGGATTATCGAACTACTGTCCGAACTTCGGTAGGTTCAACTCCTTACTTGTTGGTATACGGAACTGAAGCAGTAATACCAGTAGAGATTGAAATCCCATCTCTCCGAATTGTTGCTGAGCCGAGATTGATGATGAGGAATGGGTCAAAGCTCGACTAGAACAATTGAGCTTAATCGATGAAAAGAGATTGGCAGCAGTATTCATGGCCAGTTATATCAAAAGAGAATGGCGAGAGCGTACAATAAGAAGGTGCGCCCCAGAAAATTTGAAGTAGGGCAGCAAGTGTTGAAACGGATCCTCCCGCATCAAGTTGAAGCAAAAGGCAAGTTTGCCCCAAATTGGCAAGTTTGCCCCAAATTGGCAAGGATCTGATGCAGTAAAGAGATATTATGTGTAATTTCCTTGATCATGATAATTTTTTGCTCGTTTGTCTGTATTTGGTGCTTATTGAATAATGAAATGACGCAGGCAGTTCTTTCTTCTATCCAAACACTCTCAACCTTTGCTTTCCGTTTTGAGCCTTAATTATTTTGTTTCATACCCCTCTTTTGGAATTGTTAAAGATAAAAGAAAAAAAATGATGACAAGAAAATCACAAGAAAGCTAAATGTGTGAACTACGTTTGACCTGATTCCTCAAGAAAGGATACGTAGGCGCCTCACGGATCGGTCGCAACGTGACAAATGTCACGCGATTCAAAAATCCCCAAACAAGAAAACTTAGGCAAAAGTTATGTTCCCCTTAAGAAATTGGGTTCCAAGAGTTGTGTTCCTTTACTCATCAAGTTATTTTGAATTTCTTGAAAACATTTTATTTTGTTACCCCACACAAAACCACCCATCTTAAGTCCAAAAAGACCTCCCGATCATTATTTAATAGGTGTTAGGACCGGAAGATTAGAGCTCAGGGTAATACACTGATCCTCGACTGAAAAGGATCACGAGCTGAAAGAATTCCCAGCAGAGAGAATCTCATCAGCAACACTCCAATCCCCAACTGAAAAATAAAATGAGAGAGTCTTATTGGTGAAAACCTTCATAGGCACCGTAAGGCGATGTAAGCTGAGATGAATTAAAATGAGAGAGTCTTAGGGTGAAAACATTCACAGGCACCTTAAAGCGACGGGAGCTGAGAGAAATGAGAGAGTCTCATTAGTGAAAACTCCTCGAAGGGCGCTATGAGTCGACAGGACAAGTTTGGCGGAAAGGATCCATATTGGCAAAGAGTTGCGCATCTGTTTACCCCGGGCAAATAAGGCCATCGGAAAGTTTGATTCATGCAAAAAGACCGGGTCGATTAATCCAGAATGCACGACAAGATCGTTGGGAACAGTCATACCATCTAGATAAGTTCTTTTCTTTTCTTTTCCCAGCATATTGTTCAGAAATATTTTTCTCTTTTTTCTATCTTTTCATCTCTTTGCCTAAAAGACTTTTCCAGAAATTTGTTTTCTTTATATTTAAAAGAAAGATTTTTCAGAGTCTACTACCAGTCACCGAGATGGTACAAAGGGAAATATGGAGAGAAGCCGGAAAGTAATGGTTGAGGAACTCATAGATCAAGTTCCCAGAAGACCCCCAACAGAACTCCGATGAATTACTGACCAAGTTCTAAAATGGTCAGACCACACAGAAAAGGGAAGGAGAAAGGGAAAATCCATCCACAGCGAAATGATCCCAGTATCTGCATCTAATAACATCTTATCCCCTACAGTATTGAAGGAAAGAGTAACTCGTGAAAAGAGTGGTTTGGAGTTGAAAAGACTCCCTAGAGTGTTTTGAAGCAAGAGAGAGGGAAACGGATGAATGGAAAGTCCACCCACAACAGAAAAATCATCCCCAACAAGTAATGTTATCCACAACCAGTTGGGAGGCACATAGCAAGAAAGAGAAAAGAAAAAGAAAAATAAACAATCCCCAGCAGGAGTGTCAAGGTTAATCACCATGTTTTAAAACTAACAAAATTTTCTTTGATATTACAGGAATATAAAGGTTGGTAATGGTAGGAAGATACGCCACAAGGAAAGTCACTGAAACTGGGCAGAAAATTTTCTGCCATTGTCAAAATTTTTCTCAGTTGGACGAAGAAACGAGGGAATACATTTTCATGTCTTAGAAATTAGGCGCCCACCTGTATAACGAGGGAATACATTTTCATGTCTTAGAAATTAGGCGCCCACCTGTATAACGAGGGAATACATTTTCATGTCTTAGAAATTAGGCGCCTACCTGTATAACGAGGGAATACATTTTCATGTCTTAGAAATTAGGCGCCCACCTGTATAACGAGGGAACACATTTTCATGTCTTAGAAATTAGGCGCCCACCTGTATAACGAGGGAATACATTTCATGTCTTAGAAATTAGACACCCACCTGTATAACGAGGGAATACATTTTCATGTCTTAGAAATTAGGTGCCCACCTGTATAACGAGGGAATACATTTCATGTCTTAGAAATTAGGCGCCCACCTGTATAACGAGGGAATACATTTTCATGTCTTAGAAATTAGGCGCCCACCTGTATAACGAGGGAATACATTTCATGTCTTAGAAATTAGGCGCCCACCTGTATAACGAGGGAATACGTTTCATGTCTTAGAAATTAGGCACCCACCTGTATAACAAGGGAATACATTTTCATATCTTAGCAATTAGGCGCCCACCTGTATAACGAGGGAATACATTTCATGTCTTAGAAATTAGGCGCTCACCTGTATAACGAGGGAATACATTTTCATGTCTTAGAAATTAGGCGCCCACCTGTATAACAAGGGAATACATTTCACATCCTAGCATTAGGCGCCCACCTGTATAACAAGAGGAATATTTTCAGTCTTTACATTGCAGGTCTTGAAACCAGCGACCCACCATGAAGGCAGAAGGACACATAAGAAGATCCCCAGCACAAATCCAAATTCAGAAATGAGAAAGAAGGCAACAGTGGCCGGAAAAGCTCTTCACGTTACAGGTTTTGAAACTAGTAACCCGCCCTAAAACGGAAGGTTGTAACAAAGTTCCCAGCGCAAATCCAAGAACATGAGCCAGAAGAGATATGAGACACATTCGGATAGCTTTCGAACTTTGTCTACCCCTTCAACATAACAGAGTTGATGGAGAAAATCTCTATCCCCAGCAGATTGAGCAAAAACGAGGGAAACTGATACTCAAAGAAGTAAAGGCCAGTGCCACCTCCAAGTTCTCGAAAGAAAAGCACTGAAAGAATCACAAGACAACAAGAAGGCAAGGCGACATGAATAAGTTGAAGATAGATGAGATCTTATGATCCATAGGCTAGCTTAGCTTCTTGTTTTTCCCTTTTAGCACGGTGTAATAAGGAGATCAGTAAAGCAGTGGCAACGGCATGCAGTAGCAGTAACAGCGGAACCACAATTCCTTGGTATTCTCAGCTACCAAAACTTCCCGAACTACATTGACCTGATTCTTGTTTAGCCCAAGATATGTAGGAGGCCTCCCGAAGCAAAGGTTTGGTCAAAATCTTTTGAAAATGCTTCACACAAAGTACTCAAATGGGCAAAAACCGCTCGTATCCGCTCACTTATCTTTGCACGAAAACACTTCGTGTTTACACGCAAAGAGGGGCAGCTGTGAGCATGTGATTTTTGCCCTAGATGAGAATTGCTCCCAAAAAAAATTCAAAATAAAATAGTTTTGTGTTGTTTGCAATTTTTGTGGATTTTATGTTATTGTTCACGTTTGTGTGCCCATGTTTATTTGTTTGAAGAAATAAAATACAAAAACATATTGCGTTTGTTTATAAAGTTCTAGTTTTGCAATTGAGAGTATTTAAGTTTGTTTTACGAAAATAAAAATCACAAAAATATGCATTTTTGTATTTTTAACATTTAGTGTCCAAATTGTGTAATTTTTATCTTTAATTGTTATTTAATTAGGTGGTATTTGTTATTGAGAGTTAACTAGTACTTTTATAAGTTAATTTAATTCAAAAGGTAATTTAAGATCGTTAAAATTTTTAGTTTTATTAATTATGAAATAAAAGAAACAAATGAGAAAAATGAGATGAAACTCGGACTGGGCTAGTCCAATTGAGAGTCAGCCAGGACCAGCCCAAACCTGCCCTCAATCCAGCACAAATCCCCGTCTAAATGACGCCGTCTGTGTAATGTTCAATATGAGCCGTTGGATTAAATCGGTCCAATGGCCAAGATCATTTCCTCATACCCGTATCAGACCCGACCCGCTTTGTACCTGGTCTGGTCCAGTACCCAGGTGGTTGAAAGGACCTTTGTTTTAATTATTGACTCAATCAGGACCGTTGGATACCATCCATCCAACTATCCTGATTAAACCAACAATTTTAATATACCCAAAATCCATCAGACCAATTCCCGAAACCAAATCCCCGTCTTCACCATCTCCCTCAACCCCCAAACCCTAGCGCTGCCCTCTTTTCTGCTCCGCCTGAAACCCGGCGGAAACAACACCGCCGGCCACCTCTTTAACACCATAAATCCACCTTAACACCCTCAATCCAAATCCCTTACCCATCTTGCTCGAATCCAACGCAAAAAAACTCCAAACTCTAAGATGCCTGCATGAACCCTAGAAATCCAAAATTGGGTTTCCGGCAAAAATCCATAGAAGCTTGAGGTCTAATGGACCTTAATCTAGGTGTTCTCAAGTGAGAATACCCCAATTAAGGTCCAAGGCTTCAAAATATTCAAGTATGAGCTGGTCCAGGATCCGATCGAGTTCTGATCTTTTTTCTTTCATGGTAATTTTCCTTTTCTTTCTTCTAGCCATATCTAATTTTACATTTGTTGTTTAATTGTGTGAATATTTTTTATCTTTCTCCTTTTTCTTTGTAAAATTTTCTGTTCTCCTACTCCATAAGACCTTTACTTGGTCATTCTTGTTCTGTTTGTTTGTTGGACCTATGGTGAGTTGTTGACCCGTTCGAAGTTGTATAAAAGTTAATATTATTCCCTGGTGCATTCAAAGCCTCTAAAAGACAGTTGTTAACATACTTAATTCTCGTTTGTTGATTGCTGCTATATATTATAGGTTGTATGTTCAATTAAGTAAGTGTTGTCAAATGAATATTTGAAAAACTATGAAAAAAACATGAGTCAGTTCATTGCAGTAGAACCCCTAGCATGTTTCTAATGTGTTTGTTCAATATCGTTTTGGTCTCTGTTTGCATTTTAATTTCCTGCTTGATCCTTTGCCTTTAAGTTGGTCAGGGTTGGATCCCAATATGACCAACTCAGGCCATTGGATTAACTCCCATGTTTGACTCAGCTTGAATCAATGAATGAATTTAGGTCGAGTTGGATATAGCTGTAGAACTACAAGCTTAACCTGAATTCAGTTTTAGGAGTAAGTTTATATAGGTTGTTTGTTTCAGTTTTCTAAAACTTATAACAATAGAAATCACAAGGATTCCAGGGGGCAATTGGGAGTTTAAATTCTTTGAAAATGTTATAGGATGAGTGATCTGTCAGGGGATATTAGTTGGACCACTTAGTTTAAAACATTGTTTAATACACTCTTAGGGTTAGAAAACAGAAGTCACATGGGAACCATTTTGCAGGTTTAAGGGGTTTTGAATAGAAAAGCAGGCTGCCAGTACACTTTCAAATTAAAAAATGGAATTAGATACTAGATAATGGGCTGGGCAGAGAATATTAGGGCAGTAATTAGTTTCTTAATGCTGCTGAGTGTTTTTAAAGGCTGGAAATCAGAACACACATATGAGGGGGTTGATTTAAAAGTTAAAGGGGAGCATGTGCAAGGCAATAGAGGGAGAAACTTAGAATATTTGAAGGTGAAAGGGTCTGTGGTTGTCTATAAAAGGGAGGAGAGAGTACTGGTTTAGACACTTGAAAAAATACCGGAGAATACACATACACACAGGCAGACAGATTTTTTAAGAGAGATGATAGTAAAAAACTGAATTGTGAGGCCTTTTTTGTGAAGCAAAGACTATTTGATTGAAGTCTTAGTTTTCTTTTTCTTGGATTTTTTTTTATTTTTTGCAAAACTAGAAATCATTGGTTGCACTGCTGTTGGTTCTTTCTTTTTCTACTTGTGGTTCATATCTGGTATTCCTGGGGATCGGCCACTGTTCCATTGTTGGTTTGCTGTTTGTTACTGGTTGTTGGGTGCCATTGCTGATCCTTCTTGTCCTCATTACTTTCAATTTTTCAGGTACACACTCAAATTCATCAATGTAGCCTCCTATTAGAAAAGAAATGGAATCTGTAGAAGTTTCAATTCTGATTGAATATGTAATTGTTCAAGTATTTTATGTTAAAACTGTGAAGTATGTATCAAATAAAGACTGGACTGTTAATTGTTAAGATTGAAACTGTAGTTAGTCCATAGTTTTTTTTATTCTGAAGTGTTGGTTTAAGTACTCGATATTCATTAGTTCTCCATTTCTGCCCAGTCCATTACTTTTGCCCTGATATTCTTAAGTCTGTTTAGTGCTTTAAGTGTTGGTTTAATTATGTTAGTTTTCTTTAAAAAACTGAATTGGATTGTTAAAATTAGTCGAATTACCTTAGTTTTGCTTAGTTATGAATTCAGAATTTGGTAATAGTTGGATAATTTTGACAAACTATATCATTTATCAAATACAAATTTTATTGTGGTTTGAATCAATAGGTCTGGTTAATTGGACTTTGTTAGAATAGTTTTCATATAAATTTCAGTTGAAAAACAGCTCAAGAATCACGACTCAATACAAATACCGAAATCTATATAAGAAAACCAGTAAAAAATAACAATTGGAACATGACATTAATACTAGTGATTTCAGTTTATTAATATGATATAAAGTTCAGTTTATTAATATGATAAAAAATACTAATCACTAGTATTGGAACATGACATTAATACTAGTGATTTCAGTTTATTAATATGATAAAAAATAACAAACGGAAATTTCAGTTTATTACACACACTACTGCTGGACGTTTCAGGCGTTAGGATATGAAATTTTATGTTTGTCTCATTGTGTTAGGATCAATCTAGTTATTTGGCAGACATATTATATATTGGGCTTTGATTGCTATTACAAATGGCCCAAATTTGAAATAGACAGTCTAATTCATTTGTCCAGACTGCTAATTATAAGGAGTAAAATTCCATTTCGATTTAAAACCAATATATGAAACAAATAGAAAATATAGTATACTTTAGGTATAATACTTAAATAAATGGGATGAGTCTCGCCAAACAAAACTACACAATTGCGAGGCCCTCAAATAAGTTTCAATAAAAAATTTAGACTCGGGAGAACCGTTTACCGAATTTCACGGTCTTTCCCCAAAGTTAAAAACACGATAGACTGTTTAGGCACGACTTTAATAATATACTTTCCTAAATATGGGTGCACATTTATGTGACCCAAATCCAAATCTCAACGAAGTCAAAAATGCGTTAAAGGTCACAAGCGTACTGGTACGGTGTGATCCAAAATACATTTTACAACGTTGCAATTCTTGTAAAAAATATTAAAAAACGGTTAAGGGTTAAGCTTTTCACATAAGTTAAAGCACAGTATAAAACAGATAAATAAGCCAAATATGACAGTTGAGCGACCGTGATAGAACCACGGAACTCGGGAATGCCTAACACCTTCTCCCGGGTTAACATAATTCCTTATCCGGATTTTTGGTTCGCGGACTGTTAAACAGAGTCATTATTTTCCTCGATTCGGGATTCAACCGGTGACTTGGGACACCATAAACCGGTGACTGAGTTAGGCTATAATATTGTTAATTAATATTCTTTGAGTTGAAATTTCTATATATTTATTTTTAGTAAGTATTAAAGAATAAAATGGGTTAGTTGGCTAGCCTTGTCTTCACGAGAGGCGCCATCACGACCGGGTATGGAAATTGGATCATGACAAGTTGGTATCAAAGCCTATTTTACTAGGTCTCACGAGTCACGAGCAGGGTTATTAGAGTCTCGCGGATCGGTACGGAGACGTCTGTATTTATCCTCAAGAGGCTGCAGAACCTTTAGGAAAACTTCCTATTCTTGGAATTCTTATCGTGCGTACTTGATTCTGTTTGGGATAACTCTTGAAATTCTTTCCACCTGTCTGTGTGCGTATGCGAGCTCTTAGTAGTATGTGTGCCTTAGTGGCTTTTGATCCCCCGATCAAAGGGTGAGAGGTAATCTCCGTGAGTTCATGCTCGGCCAGTCTGGAGGACTTGAGGCTAGATCTTTGCCTATAGCTTGAGCACCAAGGTGCTGATTGTGTGAGAAAGTGTTTTGAACTTATATGTTCAGTGTTGTTCTTATTAGCTGGAATGGCGGCGGGATATCCATATGATGGGTATGTCAGTATTGCGAGGCGTATCTATGTGATTTTGGAAGGGATGAAGAAGTCTGATGGACAATAGATGAGTTCTTAAGTGTTTGTTTCCTATTGCGATCTGTTGCGTTGCCCCAAGTTATGGGCGCGTGAATAATATTTTCATGTCTCTTAGTTGGAAAGTAAAGTGCATTTCATGTGGCGGTATGAGTTCAGACTCAGAAAGACTAAGTGATTGTATAATGTATATGATGGTGGAAGGTATGTTGAAATATTGAAATGAGGCGAAGCAGGTGGGTTACCTCCTCTGGAGTGTTTTTAAGTGGTATGATCCTTATGTGAAATTGAAAGGTATTTTATATGTGTTATGATTCGAATAGGTGCAACGCATGTCCGTGTATCAATTTTGATAATATAATACATGTAGTATTGAGATTTAATGTTGTTGATATACATTGTGATGCTTGTCGAGTTGTGAATGTATTGTTAGTATGTTTTTGGTGATTCTCTGGCAGGTGGATAGGCCCAATTCTGCTAAAACTTTTGAAAAATTTGGGACTTAGAAAAAAAAAATTTGTCGCCTAAAGAGTGGGATTAACTGTTGTGTGAATGGATGCAAGAATTGTAGAAGAGTTAAAATTTCTGAGGATTCGTGTCTCCATGAGCTTGTGAAAGAGTGAGTTTAATCTCACCATGATATTACGACATCAATAGAGTATATGTGTTGTGATATATATGGCTTCGAGCTAAGTTGGGGAGGTTTCCATTGATTAGCTAATTGTGCTGTTATGTGCTATGTTGATTCTTTCTTAGATTATACTGGCGAATCAATTCTGGTTTCAGAAATTGAGCCGAGGATGGCACGTGTGAAGGAAATTTTTTATAAAGGTTATATGGTGCTTCGTAGACGTGAAGAAATAATAGGATGTCTTAAGATTTTGCTGGTAAAGAATGCTTAGTGTATAGAGAAGGAAGATGGTTGTTTGTACCCGTATTTGATCGTGTTCTACGGTGTCAGAATACTAATGAGGCACGAGTGGTTCTGTTCATTTAGGGCAGGTGAATTACAGCTGAATAAAAGTAAATGACTCTCGAGAATGGTTTTACTATGTTCAAGATTTTGCACGTAATAATCAGGTGTCTTAAGTTGTGTATGTGGCTAGAGACTGTGTTTTCACTAGAAGAGACAAGACTTGTGGTACTTTATGTTTATCATGGGGTTCTGAGTATCCGTATTTGGAAGACAAATGGTAACGAATTCAGGTTCGCAGGACGTTCTTCAAAGTAAAGTATTCTGGAATGCGATATTTCTGGGAGAGGTTTGAGAGGATGTTCAGTGGTCTATGGGTCTTAGACAGTGTGGTTTTATGTGCGAGTCTCGAGTGGTAAACCCGGGATGAGGTATTGTGGTACTACCAGCAAGGGAGAATATAAAATTAAAGATGAATCAGGAGGAAAATTGGATAAATGGAATAGCTTGATAATAAACCGAACCGGTATGGCAAAGATATGATTAATTATTGTATGTGTTTGAGGTAATGAGTCTTACAAGTATTGTGCAGCAAAGCTCTTGCATGTTGGCAGTTAACTTAGCTTGGTTAGGGTAGAAAGATTCAGTCCTGGCAGTTTAGCTTGTGCAATGGAATTTGGAGAAAGAGTACTTGATGTGTTTTGTCGTGGTTTGAAGATGAGTATATTTCCTATGGGTATACGAAGCATAGAGTGCGAAATGATTTTTCTTCTATATGGGATCAATGAAAGTTCTTGACTGGTTGAATGCGTCGATGTCTACGGTGCAGGAGAGAGATAGAAGTCCTCATATTATCCTAGTGTCGTATGGTCTATGTGTTATGATAGGGAGAATTGAGATTTGCGTGTTCAAGGTTTTGGTTCAGTTCATAATGGAAATCAATAAAATCTTGAGCAATATTGGTAGCCACAGGTGAGTAAAGAATCGATCTTCAGATGATTAAGGTAACATAATTAATGATACTTCAGTAGTATTGTGACATTTTCTTGATTGGATCAACTGCGGATATTTGAGTTTGTTGATGGCCCAAGAAATTTTTGAATATCTTTTGTGGAATGAATGGATACTTGATGCGTGTTATATGTGTTGGAAACAAAAAGTTCTCGTGATCCGACCATGCAGTGGTTGTAGGTCGTGTGTATCGACATCGTCTTGCGGTTGTTGGAAATTGGAGGTCCGAGTGGATCTTTCTTTGCCTGGTATGTTGAATTTGGGTTATGATATTAGATTGTAGATTGGTTATCCCAATGTCAGGTTGTCTAGACTAATGTGTTATGGGCAATGTCGGAAATTTCTACAAGTTGCGTGGCAAAGTGCATCGGATTATGCTCTAGTATGATAGCTCGTATTCCAAAGACCAGCGGACGACTGGCAAGTATTGCTTATTAATTGGGCCTTCGTGGCAGATGTTAGTGTAGAGATTTCTACCATTGATTCAGTTCCGGTATTGGGGGACATTTCGGATGCGTTTCTTGTGGCCGCGTATGAGATTATATGTGTTTATTGTAATGAGAAAATTTGGCTCGATGTGCATCTCCTTTTGTGAGATATATGTGCGGATCGGGTGGCACGCCTCCACGGGTATGGTATCTAGATTGGGTGGCACGCTGCTGCCAGGTATATTATCTGGAGGGGGTTGCACGCCGCAACAGTATGATATCGAGAATAGTTCTCTGTATGTTACTTTGTATGATGTACTTCCTGGTTTCTGAAGAGAGTCTGTATTGGGTGTTGCTCGGCGAATAGTGCATCGGTTGTGTTCTTTTAGGATTGAATAGCGTATGTTATTTTCTTCACCGTAGGTGTGATGGATTGCTTAGTTTCAGACCTCAATCTATGCATGGCTGACCGTGTTGAGCATGGTGACTTGAGGTGCTTCATGGGTAATAATGTTTGGATAGAATCGTGCATTGTGGCAAGGCCACGTGAAGTTATAACCTTTCGAGGAGGATTCAGGTACTCTATTTCTATGATGTGAGACGCGATCTCAGTTTTATATTGTAATGGTAATATTGGGATTGAGGTACAACTCTTTCATTTGAGTCAGTTGTCATGATTTGGGTGTGTTCAGATCGTTTCTTATTGGTGCCTGCATTGTGCACGTTGTGGCTTAGGCCGGTGTTGAGGTGTCATCTCACCAAAGGGGTGGTTAGAGTTGAAGTGACCATTGGAGTCATTATGAGTATGAACCAATTTGATATCAGCTTGTTGGAAGGTGATATCGAGGTTTAGATCGAAAATCTGTTGCAGTATTAGTCAAAAAGGAAATGGATTCATGTCACGACCCGGATTTTCCCCCGACATCGGGATCGTGATGGCGCCTACTCCTGGTAGCTAGGTAAGACAATACATTCAACATTATCCTATTCGTATCATTATTTTTATACTCATACTTACCAACAAGAGAAATAAATATTCAATTTAATAAATGCGGAAGACTTTCTATATAGAGATAAATAATGCCAAGGTAAAACACTGATGAAATCCTCTACCCAAGACGTGGAGTCACCAACTCATGAACTATTAATGAATACTACACATAATGGTCTGAAATAAAATGACAAATATCTGTCTGTCTCAGAACAATGAGACCACAACAAATAATATAAGTAAGTGGAAAAGACGCCGGGGCTGCGGGCGCCTGCAAGCTACCTCGGTCTCGGAATTCTCAACTCTCACGAATATACTCGACTATTGCTGCTGCTGCTCCTGATCAAAACCTGGACCTGTGCAAAAACACACAGAAGTGCAGTATCAGCACAATCCGACCCCATGTGCTGGTAAGTGCCTGGCCTATCCCGTCGAAGCAATGACAAGCCTAGGACCAGACACTTACGTAACCCTGTGCAGTTCTATATATATGTACACCACAAGATAACAAGAAAATATCAAGTAACAAATTCAACGAGAAGTATCATAAAAGAGGAAACAAAACAGTTAGCAACAACTATTAAATCAGTAATGGAAATCAGAGTATAATGGAAACAGTTAATATCAAAACAATGAATAGCAGATAGTTGCACGGCATCACCATTCGTGCTTTTACTCTCATCCTCACATCCATGGCACGGCATGATCGTTCGTGCATGGTTCAAATAACAACGACACATAATGTTCCTTCGTACATAATCAACATCACAAGGCACGACATGATCCTTCGTGCATAATCAATAACAAGGCACGGCATTACCCTTCGTGCATAATCAACAATATAAGGCACGACATTAACTTTCGTGCAAAATCAGTAAACAAGGCACGGCTTCACCCTTCGTGCATTATCACTCTTGCTCGCCCAAATAACAATCACAGTTAAGGGCAAAAGAATGAAAACAATGATCATTAACCGTCCCGGCAAGGGACACAATAATCATCACAACAAGGTCCCGGCAAGGGAAAACAATAATCAATTTCACAACCCGGCAAGGTTTCAAGATTTCATCTTAAAAACATCCCACAATAGATATCAACAATGACTCACGGTCATGCTAGACGCCAGTGTATGGATGCTCGTCACCACAGCCAATACACCGCACTCGATCACATAGCAAATAGCACATAAATCCTATTCGCTCAATCTAGGATAGATCAAACACTTACCTCTAGCCTTGAAGCCCAATTTATCCTTCAACTATAGCTTTACCTCGAATTTCAGCTTTCAACTTGCTCGAATCTAATCACAATTGATTCAATTTCATTAATAAATACTATATAACTTAGTTTGGATGCTTAAAAATGGTTTCCTCAAAGTTTACCCCAAAATTTCACAAAACACTCCTGGCCCCACGTGGTCAAAACTCGGGGTTCGGACCAAAATCCGGTTACCCATTCCCTCACGAGTTCAAATATATGATTTGTTTCAAAATCGGACCTTAATTCGAGATCCAATTCCCCAATTCATGAAAAACCTAGGTTCTACCCAAAAACAAGAATTTCTACCATGAAACCCTTTGATTCCTCTTGAAAAACAAGTTTAATGATGTCAGGAATTGAAAGAATTAAGTAAAAAGTGACTTACAAGTGCTTTGGAGTGTTTTTGCTCTTGGAGAATCATGTGTGGTGTGTTGGGTTTTGAAAGAATGAAGAAAAGAGGTCAAAAATTTGTTTAAGTACCAGATTGCACAGATGCGGTTATCGCAAATGCGAACGTTTGTTCGCAATTGCGAACATAGCAGGCTTGGGGACTGTCAGCATCGCAATTGCGATAATAAGTTCGCATTTGCGAACATGGGCTGATTACTGAAGGCCTCGCATTTGCGAGGTATAGTTCGCATTTGCGAACATGGGCTGATTACTGAAGGCCTCGCATTTGCGCGGTATAGTTCGCATTTGCGAACCCATGCACTCCCCTGTCATCTTTGCATTTGCGAACCAAGGCTAACATGGCTCTTCTCGCAATTGCAAGAAAAGCTTCGCATTTGCGAAGATACCAGCGGGTGAAAAACTAGCTGTGTTATTTTTCAGAATTTGCTCCAACGACCTATCAAATCTTTACCCGAGCCCCCCGGGCTCCAAACCAAACATGCACACAACTTCAAAAACATATTACAAACTTGCTCGTGCGATCAAATCGCCAATATAACATCGTTTTCATCTCAAGCCTCAAGTTCATGATTATCTTTCTTTTAGTTTCATAACTTTCAAATTTGGAACTCAAGGTTCAAAACACATCAAACGACCTATAAATGTCACCAAACTTTGCCGAAAGCACATATATAATATTTAAGACTTGTACCGGGCGTCAGAACCAAAATACGAGCCCGATACCAAGGTCGTTTAATCCATTTTCATTAAATAATTTCAGCAAAAACAATTTAACAGAAAAATTCATATCTTAGGCTCTGGGCCTCAGAATTCGACTCTGGACACATGCCCGAGTCCCATATTTTCCTACAGACTTTCTGGCACCGTCCGATCTCAGGTCCGGGTCCGTTTACTAAAAATTTTGACCGAAGTCAACTATATCAATATTAATATCATTTTTCTTCAAACTTTTCATAAAATTCACATATTCTATCACAAAACCTTTCCGGCTACATTGCCCGGATTATGCACGTAAGTCAAGGCAACATAAAATGAGGTTTTCAAGGCCTCGGAAGTGCGGAACAAGTGAGGAAAACAAGTGATACCTCTTTGGATCGTCACATCCTCCACCTCTAAAATAATCGTTCGTCCTCGAACACACAAGAGAAAGAAGTACCTGAGTCGGGGAACAAATGTGGGTAGCGGCTCCGCATATCAGACTCGGACTCCCAGGTCGATGCCTCAGGAGGCTGACTTCTCCACTAAACACGCACAAAAGAAAAACTCTTCGACCTCAACTGTCGAACCTGCCGGTCTAGAATGGCCATCGGCTCCTCCTCGTAGGATAAATCATTGTCCAATTGGACAGTACTGAAGTCTAACGCATGTGTGGGATCGTCGTGGTACCTCCGAAGCATAGATACATGGAAAACTGGATGCACGGCTGATAAACTAGGTGGCAGGGCTAGTCTGTAAGCCACCCCTCCCACTCGGTCCGGAATCTCAAATGGACCAATATACCTAGGGCTGAGTTTGCCCTTCTTCCCGAACCTCATCACGCCCTTCATAGGCGACACTCGGAGCAACACTCGCTCACCAACCATGAAATCTACATCTCGAACCTTACGATCCGCATAAGTCTTCTGTCTAGACCGAGCTGAATGCAATCTCTCCTAGATAGTCTTGACATTATCTAGGGCCTCCCGAACTAAGTCTATACCCAACAACCAAGCCTCTCTCGGCTCAAACCATCCGACTGGATATCGACATCGCCTACCATACAACGTGAATGCTAGACTGGTAGCTGTTGTTGTAGGCGAACTCCGCTAATGGCAGAAACTGGTCCCACGAGCCTCCAAAATCAATGGCACAGGCTCGGAGCATGTCCTCTTGGATATGAATAGTCCTCTCGGACTGACCGTCCGTCTGAGGATGAAAAGTTGTACTCAACTGGACCTGGGTGCCTAACTCCTGCTGGACCGCTCTCCAGAAACGCGAGGTAAAATGTGTACCCCGATCTGAGATAATAGACGCCGGCACCCCATGAAGACGAACAATCTCCCTGATGTAAATCTCTGCTAACCTCTACGATGAGTAAGAGACAGATATTGGAATGAAGTAAGCTGACTTGGTCAGCCTATCAACATTGACCCAAATAGCATCAAATTTCCTCCGAGTCAAAGGAAGTCCAGTAATGAAGTCCATTGTAATCCGCTCCCATTTCCACTCTGGAATTTCGATTCTCTGGAATACACCACCAGGCCTCTGGTGCTCATATTTCACCTGTTGACAATTTAGACACCGAGCGACATACGCAACGATGTCCTTCTTCATCCTGTGCCACCAATAGTGCTGCCGTAAATCCTGATACATCTTCGTGGTGCCCGGGTGAATAGAATACCGCAAACTGTGGGCCTCCGCTAAGATTAACTCTCGAATACCCTCGACATTGGGCACAGAAACTCGCCCCTGTAATCTCAATACTCCGTCATCATCTAGTGTTACCTTCGGGCACCTCCCCACTGTACAGTATCTCTCAAGTCACGCAAATGATGATCATCAAATTGCCTCTCACGGATACGCTCTAATAGAGATGAACGAGCGACCATGCAGGCTAACACCCTGCTAGGCTCAGAAATGTCTAGTCTCACGAAATGGTTGGCTAAGGCCTAGACATCTAGAGCAAGTGATCTCTGACTGACCGGAATGAATGCGAGACTACCTATGCTGGCAGACTTTCTACTCAATGCATCGGCCACCACATTGGCCTTACCCAGGTGATATAGGATTGTGACATCATAGTCCTTTACCAACTCTAACCATCTCCACTATCATAAATTCAACTCCTTTTGCTTGAACAAGTACTGTAGGCTTTTGTGATCCGTGTACACCTCACACGCCACACCATGTAGATAATGCCTCCAGATTTTTAAAGCATGAACCACTGCTGCCAGCTCAAGATCATGAACCGGATAATTCTTCTCATGTATTTTCAACTGTCTCGAAGCATAAGCAATAACCTTACCATCCTGCATCAATACCGCTCCAAACCCCGTACGGGATGTATCACAGTAAATTGTATAAGGCCCTGCACCCATAGGTAGTATCAGCACTAGTGCTATAGTCAAGGCTGTCTTGAGCTTCTGGAAGCTCGCCTCACACTCATCTAACCACTGGAACTGGGCACCCTTCTGGGTCAACCTGGTCATCGGGGCTGCAATAGAAGAGAACCCCTCTACAAAATGACGGTAGTAACCTACTAACCCCAAGAAACTCCGGATCTCAGTCACTGAAGCTGGTCACGGCCAATTATGGACTGCCTCAATCTTCTTTGGGTCCACCTGAATACCTTCCAGTGATATAATATGACCCAGAAATGCCACCGAACTCAACCAGAACTCACATTTCGAAAATTTGGTATATAGCTGATTATCCTTCAGAGTCTGAAGAACCACTCTGAGGTGGTGCTCGTGCTCTTCCTGGCTGCTGGAGTATACCAGGATGTCATCTATAAAGACTATCACAAACAGATATAAATAAGGCTTGAACACCCGATTCATCAACTCCATGAATGCTGCTGGAGCATTGGTCAACTCGAAAGACATGACCAAGAATTCATAGTACCCATATCTAGTGCGAAAGGCTATCGTAGGAATGTCAGCCGCCCTGATCTTCAGCTGATGGTAGCTCGACCTCAAGTCTATTTTTGAGAACACCCTCGCTCCTTGGAGCTGGTCAAACAAATCATCAATCATCGGTAGTGGATACTTGTTCTTTATCGTCACTTTGTTTAATTGTCGATAGTCAATACACATCCGCATCGAGCCATCCTTCTTCTTCACAAATAAGACGGGTGCTCCCTAGGGAGAAACACTAGGCCTGATAAAGCCCTTTTCTAGAAGGTCTTGCAACTGGTCTTTTAACTCCTTTAACTCCGGCAGGGCCATATGATAGGGTGGAATAGAGATGGGCTGAGTGCCCGGTGCTAGATCAATACAGAAATCAATATCCCTGTCGGGTGGCATGCCCGGCAGGTCTGAAGGGAAAACCTCGGGAAACTCCTGTACAATAGAAACTGAATCAATAGAAGGAATTTCTGCGCTGGAATCACGAACATAAGCCAAATAAGCTAGACACCCCTTCTCGACCATGCGTCAAGCCTTAACATAGGAAATAACAGCGCGAACGGAGTGGCCTGAGGTCCCTCTCCACTCTAGTCGGGGTGATTCTGGCAAGGCCAAGGTCACTGTCTTGGCATGACAATCTAAGATAGCATGGTATGGGGACAACCAGTCCATCCCCAATATGATATCGAAATCCACCATGTCTAATAGTAATAGATCAACATGGGTCTCAAGACCCTCGAATATAACTACGCACGAACGACGCACCCGGTCGACTACTACAGTGTCACCCACTGGTGTAGACACATAAACTGGAATATCCAGGGCATAGTTAGGCACGGCCAGATACGGTGCAAAGTAGGAAGACATATATGAATGTGTAGACCCAGGGTCAAATAATACTGAAGCACCTCTGTCAAAAACAAGAATGGTACCTGTAATCACAGCATCTGATGCCTCTGCCTCTGGCCTGGTTGGTAAAGTATAAAATCGAGGATCAGCACCTCCCCTCTGAGCTACATCTCTGGGATGGTCATCCACTGGCTGACCTCTACCTCTGGCTGGATGGTCTCCACCTCTACGGTCTCGACCTCCACCTCTACGATCTCTACCCCCGCCTCTGGCTGGCTGGGCAGGCTGTGGGTCAGGTGGGGCCTGAATCATGGGACGAGGACCCCGCTGCTGAGTGTTACACGTCGCTCGAGGGCAAAACCTGACAAGATGAGCTGGGTCACAACAACCGTAACAACATTTAGGCTGATGGGGCTGCTGGCCCTGACGACCTGAATGGCCCCCACGAACACTCTGAAGAGGCTGAGCACTAATGGGAGGCTAATTTGAATACTACTTACGAAACCCACGATCACTTGGTCCACCCTATGAAGCCTGGAGGGCTGACTGAAAAGGTCTAGAAGACTGGCCCCTATCAAAAGATTCCCTGCCTCCAGAAGAAAAACCACTAAATCTGCCGGAATGACGAGGCCTTTTGTCTAAAGGATAACCACCTCCCCAAGCAAGAGCCATCTCAACTCTACGAGCTGCATTAGCTGCCTCCTGAAAAGATATATCACTCCCAACTCCCAAAGCCATCTGAAGTCTAATCGGCCGATTTAGCCCATCTATAAACCTGCGGACCCTCTCCCGATATGTGGGGAGTATCACAACCGCATGACGTGCCAGATCAACAAACCTCGTCTCATACTGAGTGACGGTCATAGTACCCTACTGGAGGCGCTCAAACTGCCTCCAAAGTGCCTCCCGCTGAGTAACAGGGAGAAACTTCTCTAGAAATAACTCTACAAACCGGTCCCATGATAAAGCCGGGGACCCTGCTGGTCGAGTCAAACAGTAATCTCTCCACCAATTCTTGTCGGATCCTGAAAGCCTGAATGTGCAGAAGTCAAATCCATAGGATTCCACTATTCCCATAGTCTTGAGAATCTCGTGGCAACTGAATAAGAAATCCTGAGGATCCTCTGATGTGGCACCGCTGAAAGTAGTGGTAAACAGCTTGGAGAACCGATCAAGTCTCCATAAAGAATTAGAAGTCATGGCCGCTCCATTTCCGGCCTGAGCTGTGGTACCTGACTGAGTGGCCACAGCTGGCTGAACCACTGGTGCCTGAGGCTGAGGAGCTACTGGCTCCGGAGTACGAGCAACAGGAGTCTGGGCCCCTCCTCCAGCCTGAGAAGCGGCTGGTGCAACTGATAATAAGCCTGCTCTGGCAACGCTGTCCATAAATCCCGCTATCCTGACCAAAGCCTCCCGATGATCCGAGGTAAATAAAGCCTCTCCTGGGACCTGAGCTTGGCCCACTGGAGTTGCTGGGACTGGAACCTCCTCGCCAATCTCAATATGGGGCTCCACCTCTGGAGTAGCTGCCGGGGGCTGAGCTCCGCCCCTACCACGGCCTCTGATACGGCCTCGGCCCCTGCCCCTCACGGGAGCTGCCTGGGGCTCAGGCTGCTGATCAGCGGATGAAGAAGCGCGTGTCCTCACCATCTACGAAAGGACAGAGTATAAATTCAATCGGTATTTGAGGAACAAATCGCACGACAAGAAGGAACAAATGAGAGACTTTTTCCTAACTCAATAGACTCTGGAGGTCAAGTACAAAAATCTCCGTACCTACCCCTCAAACTCTACTAAGCTTGTTCGTGAGTGGTGGGACCTATGTAACCTAGAACTCTGATACCAACTTGTCACGACCCGGATTTTCCCCGACATCGGGATCTTGATGGCGCCTACTCGTGGTAGCTAGGCAAGCCAATACATTCAACATTATCCTGTTCATATCATTATTTTTATACTCATACTTACCAACAAGAGAAATAAATATTCAATTTAATAAATGCGGAAGACTTTCTAAATAGAGATAAATAATGCCAAGGTAAAACACTGATGAAATCCTCTACCCAAGACGTGGAGTCACCAACTCACGTACTACTAATGAATACTACACATAATGGTCTGAAAGAAAATGACAAATATCAGTCTGTCTCGGAACATTGAGACCACAGCAAATAGTATAAGTAAATAGAAGAGACGCCGGGCCAGCGGATTCCTGCAAGCTACCTCAGTCTCGGAATGCTCAACTCCCACGAATACTTTACTTCTGCTGCTGCTCCTGCTCAAAACCTGGACCTGTGCAAAAATGAACAGAAGTGCAGTATCAGCACAATCCGACCCCATGTGCTGGTAAGTGCCTGGCCTATCACGGCGAAGTAGTGACAAGCCTAGGACCAGACACTCACATAAACCCGTGCAGTTCTATATATATGTACACCACAAGATAACAAGAAAATATCAAGTAACAAATTCAACAAGAAGTATCATAAAAGGGGAAACACAATAGTTAGCAACAACTATTAAATCAGTAACGGAAATCAAAGTATAATAGAAACAGTTAATATCAAAACAAGGAATATCAGATAGTTGCACGGCATCATTCTTCGTGCTTTTACTCTCATCCTCACATCCATGGCACGACATGATCATTCGTGCATGGTTCAAATAACAACAACACGGAATGTTCCTTCGTGCATAATCAACATCACAAGGCACGACATGATCCTTCATGCATAATCAATAACAAGGCACGGCATTACCCTTCGTGCATAATCAACAATATAAGGCACGACATTAGCCTTCGTGCAAAATCAGTAAACAAGGCACGTCATCACCCTTCGTGCATTATCACTCTTCCTCACCCAATGAAAATAATGATCATGAACCGTCCCGGCAAGGGACACAATAATCATCACAACAAGGTCCCGGCAAGGGAAAACAATAATCAATTTCACAACCCGGCAGGGGTTCAAGATTTCATCTTAAAAACATCCCACAATAGATATCAACAACGAGTCACGGTCATGCTAGACGCCAGTGTATGGATGCTCGTCACCACAGCCCATACACTACACTCGATAACATAGCAAATAGCACATAAATCCTATTCTCTTACCTCTAGCCTTAAAGCCCAATTTAACCTTCAATTATAGCTTTACCTCGAATTTCAGCTTTCAACTTGCTCGAATCTAATCACAATTGATTCAATTTCATTAATAAATACTATATAACTTAGTTTGGATGCTTAAAAATGGTTTCCTCAAAGTTTACCCCAAAATTTCCCAAAACGCCCCTGGCCCCACGTGGTCGGAACTCGGGGTTCGGACCATAATCCGGTTACCCATTCCCTCACGAGTTCAAATATATGATTTGTTTCAAAATCGGACCTCAATTCGAGGTCCAATTCCCCAATTCATGAAAAACCTAGGTTCTACCCAAAAACAAGAATTTCTACCATGAAAACCTTTGATTCCTCTTGAAAAAAAAGTTTAATGATGTTAGGAATTGAAAGAATTAAGTAAAAAGTGACTTACAAGTGCTTTGGAGTGATTTTTCTCTTGGAGAATCGTGTGTGGTGTGTTGGGTTTTGAAAGAATGAAGAAAAGAGGTCAAAAATTCGTTTTAAGTATCATATTGCACAGCTGCGGTTATCGCAAATGCGAATGTTTGTTCGCAATTGCGAAACATAGTAGGCTTGGGGACTGTCAGCATCGCAATTGCGATAATAAGTTCGCATTTGCGAACATGGGCTGATTACTGAAGGCCTCGCATTTGCGCAGTATAGTTCGCATTTGCGAACCCATGCACTCCCTTGCCATCTTCGCATTGGCGAAGATTGGTTCGCATTTGCGAACCAAGGCTAACCTGGCTCTTCTCGCAATTGCGAGAAAATCTTCGCATTTGCGAAGATACCAGCTGGGTGAAAAACTAGCTGTGTTATTTTTCAGAATTTGCTCCAACGGCCTATCAAATCTTTACCCGAGCCCCCGGGCTCCAAACCAAAGATGCACCCAACTTCAAAAACATATTACAAACTTGCTCGTGCGATCAAATCGCCAATATAACATCGTTTTCATCAAATCAAGCCTCAAGTTCATGATTATCTTTCTTTTAGTTTCATAACATTCAAATTTGGAACTCAAGGTTCAAATCACATCAAACGACATCTAAATGTCACCAAACTTTGCAGAAAGCACATATATAATATTTAAGACTTGTACCGGGCGTCGGAACCAAAATACGAGCCCGATACCAAGGTCGTTTAATCCATTCTCATTTAATAATTTCAGCAAAAACAATTTAATAGAAAAATTCATATCTTTAGCTCTAGGCCTCAGAATTCGACTCCGGACACATGCCCGAGTCCCATATTTTCCTGCGGACCTTTCCGGGACCGTCCAATCTTAGGTCCAGGTCCGTTTACTAAAAATGTTGACCGAAGTCAACTATATCAATATTAGTATCATTTTTCTTCAATTTTTTCCTAGAATTCACATATTCTATCACAAAATCTTTCCGGCTACATGCCCGGGTTATGCACATAAACCGAGACAACATTAAATGAGATTTTCAAGGCCTCGGAAGTGCGGAACAAGTGAGGAAAATAGGTGATGACCTTTTGGGTCGTCACAATTCATGAATGGTTGACCTGAGATATGGGTTCGGTTTATCGCGTGTTTCAGTTTCCGTTGGCAGTATATGTAAGTGTTGGAATAAGACTTTAGCTAATAAAAAGGTTTTTCTATCAGTATCTGGTTATTGTGGGCAATTGCTGTGAATAGAGACCATCGCCTCGAGTGTTTAGGTTGTGTAATGTATCATATGGTCGCACCTGGAGTGGCAAGTATGGGTTATTACAGTTGGTTCGGATTTATTCTAAGTTCAGACGTGAGGTTCTGATCTGGTGTATGATTTCGGGAATAGCAATGTGATTTATGATTTAGATGGATTGTGGAATTCCAACTGTATTGTATTATCGGACCTATGAGAGATAGCGTGACGTGGGATCACCCCGAGTATGTGCTTGGTAAGGTCATTCAGCTAGTGGGTCGCTTCTAGTACAACTTTGGGTACGCTCGAGGACGAGCGTTTGTTTAAGTTGGGGAGGATGTGATGACCCAACCCGTCGTCTCATGTGTTACTGTTTCGTTTCCCCGTCTATTGCTTCTTCATGTTTCGTTATCAGTGTTTGGTGTGTTAGAATTGGTTCGAGTTAGTTTTGATTGAAAATGAGACACTTAGTCTCTTTAAGGAAGGCTTATTTTATGAAAGTCAACCGGAAGTTGACTTGTGAGGTGATTTGTGACTTAGGAGTGCGATCTGAATTGAATTCGGAGGTCCGGTGTAGAATTAGGCTTGAATTGGCAAAGTTTGAATTTTGGCGGATTCCGGTTGATAGGTGAGAATTTGATCCGAGGGTCAGAATGGAAATTCGAGATTTGCAGTAGCTTCGTTAGGTGATTTTGGATATTCCTGCAAATTTTCAGGTCATTCGGATGTCGTTTGATCGGGTTTTTGATCGATTATGAGTTTCGGAAGTTTCAAGAAAAATTTAAGCTTGAGTCCGTGGAAATATGAGGATTCTTATGTTTTTGCATGCGTTTTTATGATTGGAACAAGTTTGTATGATATTTCGGGGTATGTTGGTGTCTTTGGTTGAGGTCCTGGGGGCCTCGGGATGAATTTGGGTGGTCAAACGGGCCCTTTTTGTTTTGTAAAGACATCAGATTTTCTGCTGTTGGTGTTGCAGACATTTGTTCATCGCGTTCGCGTGGTGAGGGACGCGAATGCATAGAGTAATTTTGGGAGCCTGGAATTTTGCCTTCGTGTTCGCAAAGGAGAGGCCGCGATCTTGTACTTGTGGAACCCGGTGCTTCGCGTTCGCATTTGCAGTTGCGCGTTCGCGTAGAAGGATTTGGAGTTAGTGGAATTTTGTTATACGCGTTTGCGTTGAGTCAGACTGTTGTGCATCGCATTCGTGGGAGAAGTCGTCGGGTTCGCATAGGGATAGGGATGATGTGCATCGCGTTCGCCTGGCCAGGCACGCGTTCGCTTAGTGTATTTGGGTTGTTAAAAATATTTATTTCTTCGCGTTAGCGTGGGAGAGGTCGCAAACGCGATGAAGGATTTCATGAGCAGGGCAGAATGTTTAAAAACATTTCATCCGCGAGTTGGGGTCATTTTCCTCCATTTTTAGCAAGCTTGGGAACTTTTGGCAAGGAATTAATAGGGTTTCGACTGGTAATCGATTGGAGGTAAGTTTTATGAGTTAAATACATGATTTTATAATTGAAGAAAATTAGGGCTTGAGTTTTGTTATTTCAAATAGGGATTTGATAGGTGATTTGAGCTCGGATTTAGGAGTTCTTGGTATGATTGAACTCATGGCGAGACGTGGATTCCGGAAATGTAAGTTTTGTGATTTTTCGAGAAGCAGGCTCGGGACTCGGGTTTTCTTAGTTTCGAGATCCTTGCTATAATTCGATTGTTTTCGATTGGGTATTGTCTTATTTGCATATTGTGATGTATTCACTCTGTTTTTGGCTAGTTTCGACGCGCGTGGATGCCGATTTGATGGGCAAAGGCGTCGCGGGCTTGAGATTTTGCCGGTTCGAGGTGGGTAATACTTGTAAATGATGTCCTGAGGGTTTGAAACCCCGGACTTGCACATCATAATGCTGTATTGAGGTGACTTACATGCCGGATATGAGCGTAGGGTAGAGCACCATTGGAAGATTGTGACTTGGTCCGTCCCAGTTATTGATTTTACTGTGTACATGACTGAACTACTTGTGATCATTATAATTTGGGCTTCGTGCCATCTATGTGAATCCTTCGGGGATTGAGATTTCTATTTTAGCAATTCTTGCATATCATTTGGATTCAGTCCAAGGTTTTTAAATACTATTTTGCAACCTCAACCATATTCTAAGTTTCGAAAACTTAAATGACATTTTAAATGTATTTCGAGCTGGAAACTTCTATTTTGTAAATGCCTAGTGGGCTTACTATATTATTTTCTGGACTGATTATAAAATGACTTGAAACAGTGGTAACAATGACACTGTATGTGATACTTGAAACATTGGTAACAATGGCACTGTATGTGATACTTGAAACCGTGGTAACAATGACACTGTATGTGATACTTGAAACAATGGTAACAATGACACTGTATGTGATACTTGAAACAGTGGTAACAGTGACACTGTATGTTGTACATGGAACAGTGGTAACAATGGCACTGTGTGATATAAATTTGTCAGGTAACAATGGCTGACCGGTCAGGTAACAATGACTGACCAAGATTTTGCGCTTGGGCAGTAGGAGCCCTTCCGGAGTCTGTACACACCCCTAGCGAGCGTCGTCGATGTTAAATGGATCGGACTGTACACCGCAGTGGGTACCGGAGTGTACCATCATATGCATTAGATTGCATTCACGCATTGGTCTCCATTTGTACTACGCCGCATGACATTTAGCACTCATATATACTATTGGCATACATGTGTTACTTGACTTGTTGACCAGATACCCTGGTGCAAATTGCTAAAGGAGTGTTGTGCCCGAGGGGCTGATTTTTGTGCGGATTGCACTACTTGATATCATATTCATGTGTTTAATTGTTAATAAGGAAAGAAAAAGTTGTTTTCAAAAGAGGTTTTAAACTAAGCCCGATGTTTTTATAAGGATTTTCATGAAATTACTGTTTCTAAAAATGGTGGTTATGTACTTTATAGCATGATGTAGTGCTCTTACATGATTTCTTTCCTCTCAGCATTATTTACTTTTATTACTACTGAGTTGGAAGTACTCACTTTACTCCCCGCACCTCGCGTGCAGTTGCAGGTATTGTTCACACGGTAGCGGGTTAATAACGGATTGAAGGTAATTGCTATCATAGCTAAGCAAGGTGACCGTCGGCGTTTGCGGCACCGAGTTCCTTCTTCTTGATTATAGATTTTTACTTTATGTATTATAGACTTGAAGTTGTTAGAAGGATTCTCCTAGATGCTCATGACTAGTAACTCCCGGTCAGGCTGAGTTAGGCTATAATGTTGTTAATTAATATTCTTTAAGTTGAAATTTCCATATATTTATGTTTAGTAATTATTAAAGAACGAAATGGGTTAGTTGGCTGGCATTGTCTTCACGAGAGGAACCATCACGACCGGATATGGAAATTGGGTCGTGACATATGAATGATGCCTCAAAATCAACAGTGTCTGAACAATGGTTGCTAGCTCCAAATAATGAACAGGATAATTCTTCTCATGAATCTTCAACTATCATGAAGCATATGCAATAACCTTACCATTATGCATCAACACAACACCAAGTCCAATACGAGGTGCATCACAATATACTGTAAATGGCCCTGAACCTGTGGGCAAAACCAACATCGGTGTCGTAGTCAAAGTTGCCTTGAGCTTTTGAAAGCTCGCCTCACACTCGTCCCAACACCTGAACGGTGCACCCTTCTAGGTCAACCTGGTCATAAGGGCTGCTATAGATGAAAACCCCTCCACAAACCGATGGTAATAGCCCACCAACCCAAGAAACTCCGGATCTTTGTAGCTAATGTGGGTCTAGGACAGTCTTTGACTGCGTCAATCTTCTTAGGATCCACCTGAATGCCCTCTGCTGATAAAACATGATCCAAGAAAGCAACTAAACTCAACAAAAACTCACATTTCAAAAACTTAGCACATAATTGACTGTCTCTCAGAGTCTGAAGAACGATTCAAAGACACTGCTCATGCTCCTTTCGAAGGAATCCATATAAGGTCTGAACACACGGTTTACCAAATCCATGAATGCTTCTGGGGTATTTGTCAACCCAAATGACATTACTAAAAACTCATAATGCCCTTATCAAGTGCGAAAAGTTGTCTTATGTACATTGGATGCCTTAATCCTCAACTGATGGTAGCCAGATCTCAAATCAATCTTCGAAAATACCTTGGCACCCTGAAGCTGTTCAAACAAATCATCAATCCTCAGCAATGGATACTTGTTTTTTATGGTGACTTTGTCAAACTACCAATATACACATCCCCATCGATCCATCATTCTTCTTAACAAACAACATCGGCGCACCCTAAGGCAAGACACTAGGTCTAATAAAGCCCTTATCAAGAAAATCTTGAAACTCCTCATTCAATTCTTTCAACTCTGGCAGGGCCATGCAATACAGAGGAATAGAAATGGCCTAAGTGACCAGGGCCAAATCAATGCAAAATTCAATATCCCTTTTCAACTATACGACGAGCCTTCACATACAAAATAACTTTGCTGATAGAATGACCAGGTGTCCCTCTCCACTCCAATAAAGGTAACCCCAGCAAGCCTAAGGTCACAGTCTTGGCATGATAATCCAATATATCATGATAAGGTGACAGCCAATCCATCCCTAATATGACATCGAAATCCACCATATCGAGAAGTAGGAGATCTATATTAGTCTCAAGAACCCCAATAACAACCATACATGAGCAATATACACGATCTAAAACAATATAATCACTACTAGCATGGACACATACACGGGAACACAAGGCATTACGAGGCACAACCAAACATGGAGCAAAATAATATGAAACATAGGAGTACGTAGACCCTAGAACAAAACTGAAGCATCTCTACTACAAACTGAAACTATACCTGTGATAACTGCCTCAAAGGACTCAGCGTTAGGACTAGCACAACATCGAGCTTGGTCCCACCACCCTGAACCACATGCCCGGGATGACCTCCTGCTGGATGACCTCTACCTCTAGTGGCTTGGCTTCCACCTCTAATGGCTTGACTGCCATCTCTAGCAGGCTGACCTCCACCTCTAGTTCCCTGACCCCTACTTCTAGATGGTTGGGCAGGCGATGCTGGAATCATGGCACGAGAACCATGTTGATGCAACTGAACACCCACTAATCTCGGACAAGCCCTCCGAATATGCCCAAACTCACCACACTCAAAACATCCATCTGAATACTACAGTTGAGTAAACTGAGATTAAACCTGATGGGTAGGTTGAGCGCGATAGTAACTCTAAAGAGGAGGTGCTCTGATGGGAGCTGGCGGTGCACTATAAAATAGTCTCCCTGAAGGAGGTACATAAGGACCACGACTCCCTGATGCCCCACGAGATGCCTGAGTCACTGAATGAAACGGCCCGGGATGATGGCCTCTACCAAAAGATTCCATGCCTCTAAACGAGGCACCACTAAACCTTCCAAGGCCTCTTGTCAATAACATAACCCCTACCCTGAGCTAAAACCATGTCAACTCGTCTAGCCATATTGGCTGCATCCTGGAAAGAAATATCGCTCCCTATCTTCTTAGCCATTAGTAATATGATAGGCCGATTGAGTCCCTCAACAAGTCTCCTCACCTTTTCTCTTTCAGTGGGGAGCGTAAGAAGACCATGTTGGGCCAAGTCAATAAATCTGATCTCGTACTGAGTGATAGTTATAGAACCCTACTGAAGGTGTTCAAACTTCCTCCGATAGTCCTCTCTTTGAGTGATAGGAAGAAACTTCTCCAGAAATAGTTGACAGGACTACCCTAACTGGCTGAGTTGCGAGAGTCTGAAACTGGGGAGCCATCTGCTCCGGAGTGTGAGTAATGGGAGTTTGTGCTCCTCCCTCAGCACGAGAGACGGCTGGTGCTACTGGAAGTATGCCTGCCTTAGTACCACTCTCCATAAGGCCCACTAGATGGACCAGAGCATCCTGGAGTACCTGGGTAGCTATGAACCCCTCTAGAACTTGAGCTGGACCTGCTAGAATGGTTTGGGCCGGAACCTTATCATAAAACTCAACCCGAGGCTCCGCCGCTAGTGCTGCTGCTCGAGCTCTAGGCTGAGACCTGTCCTTGCCTCGGCCTCTAGCACGACCTCACCCTCGTCCTCTTCCCCTCGTAGCAGCTTCCACTGGGTCTCGGGTTAAGAGATACATGTTCTCGCCATATGTGAAAGAATAGAGGAAAAGTTCAATTATCATTGAGAGATCAAACCAAATGACAGAGATGAATATAAGTGAATTTCCTAACTCTGTAGCCTCTAGGGGATAAGAACAAACGTCTCCATACCGATCCCTTCAACTCTACCAAGTTTGTCCGTGAGTTATGAGACCTAAGAAACCTAGAGCTCTCATACCAACTTGTCACGACCCAAATTTTCCACCGTCGGGACTATGATGGCGCCTAACATTATACTCGCTAGGGAAGCAAAATTACAGGATATCTCACCTTTTTACCTTTTTATAATTTAAAACTTAACAAAAAATAAGTTTGCGGAATTAAATGCAGCTAGAACACAGTTTAAAAGATGATCCTTATAGTAATAAAAAAACCGTAATAAATTCCACCTAGTTGGTGTCACAACTCATGAACGGTCTACGAATACTATAAATAAGGGTATGAACAAGAGTTTACATCTATCTAGGGAATAGATAAAACATAAAATGAAATAGGATAGAAGGTGACGCCAGGGCCTGCTGACACCTGTAGGACTACCTTGGGTCTCCAGAAAAAGTGATAGCAACCAACCTCACGATCAGCCACTACCTCCAAAATCTGAATAGAAAGTGCAGAGTGCAGTATCAATACAAATGACCCCATGTATTGATAAGTGCTGAGCCTAACCTCGACGAAGTAATGATGAGGCTACGGCTGGGCATACAACATATACAACCTGCAACGGTTTGTACTAAACAAAAAGGAAATATAGAAAGTGTTAAAGCAAGAACTGCATTAAATAACTCGGAACCTAAATGTTCTACTAGTATTTAGCTATAACCAATCCTTAAAGATGTTTCAACATCACAGTTATGGGCCTTAACAGAAATCAAAACATGATAACAACTGATGCAACACACATCTCGATCCCAACATAATAACAACAACAATATCAATATTCACCCTTATTCCTCCTTGTTTCGGCGTGCAACCCGATCCCACATGTCCACCCTTATTACTCCTTAACATATATCACTCATATTCCTTCTATTGCGGTGCGCAAGCAGATGCCACCTGTACATCCTTATTACTCGTTGCGACGTGTAAGCCGATCCCACTATACAATTATATTTTACCCTTATTCCTCTTATTGCAACGTTCAACCCGATCTATATATATATACACACACACACACACACAAAGAATAAAGACAAGTGTATCACAAACTAACTCAAATTCTCTACATTACTTATACCTCTATCCACAAAATGGAATATCACAATGGTTTTGAAACATCACCAGTGTAAACTACGCAGCGAGACAACCCATGGTGCACAATAAAGCACCAATAAATCAATATAAGCCAACAAGGTAATAAAATGAAGCTAGGAAACAAATAATACTTCAACGAGAACCTCAACAATTAACATGAAATGATTAAATAATTTAATATAGAGAATAACAATTAATATGACGCAATTAGACATGGAGTCATTTATGAGCAAGTAGCAGTTAAGACATGGAAACAATTATGAGCAAGAAGCAATTAAGACATGAAACAATTATGAGCAAGTAGAAATTAAGACAAGAAATAGGGTATTAGGAAACGGGGAGGGGAGCAAGTTAACAAAAAGATAATTCGGTGGTGCATAGGTTCTCGTCACCACACCTATACGCCACACACACATGGAATTTCACCTAGCAAATAGGTCGGGGTCCCTAATCCCTCAAGTGAAGGTTAGACCAAACACTTACCTTAAGACAACCTGTATTTCAAAGCTCAATCACTGTTTTACCTCTTGATTTCACCTCCAATTCACTCGTATCTAGCCATAATTAACTTAATAACATCAATAAACACTAAAGAACCCAATTCCAATGCATAATCAAAGATTTTCCAATATTTTTCCCAAAAAGTCAAAAATTGACCCCGAGCCGCATGGTCAAAACTCAAAGTTCGGATCAAAACTCAATTATTCATTCACCCCCGATCCCAGATATACATTTTCGGAATCCGACATCAAATTGAGGTCCAAATCCCCTAAATTCGAAATTCCTATATTCTACCCAAGAACACCCAATTTCCAATGAAAAATCCTAGACTTTGAAATAAAATCATGTAAAAAGATGAAATAGATTGAAGAAAATAAGTTAGAAATCACTTACCTATGATTTGGAGAAGTTTGTGTTTTTGAAAAACCGCCTAGGGAGGTTCAGGGTTTGAGAGAATTAAAAAAAGGGTGAAATCCCGTCTAAAATCTCACTTAACAGGCAGCAGTTATTGCAATTCTGATTAGGGGTTCGCAATTGCGAACACATTGGATTTACTGCCGCCTTCGCATTTGCGACACATATGTCGTATTTGCGACTTCTGGGGCCTTCGCAATGCCGGCCAAAGTTTCACATTTGCAAGGTTGGCCTTCCCATGCCTTCATCGCATTTGCAACAATATAGTCGCATTTCCCAGGCCGGCAGACTTCTCATTTACGAAGCCTGATCTCGCATTTCTGAGATCAGAGGACTATGCAAAACACCAGATGCATAGCAAAGTTTTGTTAAGTTCTAATCACTATGTGGCCTATCCAACTCTCCGGAGCCCCCGAGGCTCCAAAGCAAATATGCACGCAAGTCTAAAAATATCTTACAAACTTGATTGTGTGATCGAATAATAAAATAAAACTATGAATTTAACCCCCAAACTCATGATTTTCTTCAAGAACAATTCAAATTTACTATTTTCACAGCTAGAGTTCCGAACCACGTCCGTCACGACCCAAATCCGGTCGTGATGGCGCCCAACAATCCAGCTAGGCCATCCAGACCAACAATTACTTATCACAACGACTATCAGTCCCAAATGGACATTCCAAGAAGAATATATGAGTCAAGAACTCTAATAATAATAATAATGAACAAAATACTGACACTCCCAAAGATCTGGAGTCACAAGTCTAGAGCCTCTAACAAAACCCAACAGGAATAGAGAGTACTGTATAGAAATACTCAAGTCTGAATACAAATACAAATAACAACTGGAAAGGAGAGGAGAAGCTAGGTTCTGCGAACGTCGGCAGCTACCTCAGCAACTCGAAGTGACACTGCAATCGCTGGAAAATGCCCGTCTACTGATCCTGAGTACCTGAGTCTGCACACAAAAGGTGCAGGGAGTAGGGGTGAGTACTAAGTACTCAGTGAGTAATAAATATATAAAAGCAGCTGAAGGTAAGAAATCCACAAAATACCACAATATGAAGCTACACTACAGTCCGAATCTCCTACGAACTAGCATCAACAGTACAATTCAAGTACAATTCAGCTACCACAGAGTAATTCAACAAATAAAGATGCAATGCAATGCACATAACCGCTACGGCGTGTAGCCCGATCCAATTTAACGTCGACGGCGCTCATTGGGGGTGTGTACAGACTCCGGAGGGGCTCCTACAGCCCAAGCGCAATACTGCTGCGGCGTGCAGCCCGATCCTCATATCAACCACTGCGGCGTGCAGCCCGATCCATCCTCAGTCCACATAAATCAGATAAGTCATAAAACAGTTCATTTATCTAAATTCCAGTTTCCAGTTCATAATTTATGAAAAATACTTTAACTTTATTAAATTTGCAAAAGCCGGTGACTTAGCATATCAATAATGTGATTTCAATTTCCAGGACCGAGATCAGTGATTTAAGCAAATATAGCTATCACATAAATATTGTCCTCTAAGGACTCTACAGATCGGCATAAGGCCCCAAACAAGGCTTACCGCCCACTAGTATAACAAATACAGTGTATTTCCAACACTAATAACATATTATTCATTTCCGGGATGGACCAAGTCTCTATCCCCAGTCACAATCAATCCCGCACCTGCCACGGTGTGCGAGCCACGCCCTACTAGCGTCACAATGTGCTAAGCCGGGGTTTCGAACCCTCAGGCTACCATATACACAAACTACTCACCTCTAGCCGGTCGTAGATCCGTCCGCGATGCCTTTTCCTTTGAAATCTCGTGCGTAGAATCTAGTCAAACCACAATAATTATATCAAATACGGGTCAAAGAATCATAACCCATTTCAATTTACATGAAATTCGCATAAATACACTAAGTTGGTAAAACCCGACCCCGGGCCCATTGCTCGGAAAATTCCGAAATTAGTACCAACGCGACCCACATCTCGCCACGAGTCCGTGCATATAAATTTTATCGAAATCGGAGTTCAAATGGCTTCCCAAAACTCAAAATCCCGTTTTCAATATCTAGGCCACATTTCTTCAAGATTTCTACCCAATTTCATGAAGATTGAAGTTAATTCTACCATAAAATGATATTTTTGAGTCAAGAATCTTACCTCCGACGAATAACCGATGATTTCTCAGTGATTTCCTCGAGTTTTCTTCTCTCTAGGGCTCAAAATTGTGTTTTGGGGGTGTAAACCCGTAAGCCCTCTGTTCTGTGATTTTATTCACTGCCAGAGCAATTTGCTCTACGCGTTCGCGTGAGCTCCCACGCGTTCGCGATGCTCGTCTCCCAGTAACCCTTCACGAACGCGACGTCAACTACGCGTTCGCGATGCTCAAACTCCCAGCCGCCCAAATTCCTTCTACGCGTTCGCGATACTCCTCCCACGAACGCGAAGCCTCACCCTCACAAACCTACGCGAACGCGACCACTGGAACGCGAACGCGATGAACACGACCCCTGGCCTTCGCGAACGCGGCTCCCCTTCTCGCGAACGCGATGCTTGATCCGCCTGGCCTTCGCGAACGCGGCCCATGCCACGCGAACGCGAAGGCTTAGATGCCGGGGCAGAACCTGCAGTTTTTCTGCAGATTTTTGCCTAGTCCAATTGCCCGGTTGATGGTCCGAAATCATCCCGAGGCCCCCGGGACCCCAACGAAAACCACCAACAAACTCCAAAACATGATACGGACTTGTTCCAATCACAAAAACACCATCCTAAACTTCAAAATCACCATTTACACACGAATTCAAGCCTAAGTTTCTTCAAAACTTTCAAAACTAACATTCGATCCAAAACCTGATCAAACGATGTCCGAATGACCTGAAAATTTACAGACATATCTAAAATCACTTAACGAAGCTAAGGAAATTGTCGGAATTCCATTCCGACGCCCGGATCAAAATATCACCTACCATTCGGTTTTCGCCAAAATTCAACCTTCGCCAATTCAAGCCTAAAACTACACCGGACCTCCGAATTCAATTCCGATTGCTCTCCTAAGTCATAAATGATCCCCCGAAACTAGTCGAATCATCGGAATCCGGTTCCGAGCACTCTAACTCAATAGTCAACTCTAGGTTGACTTCCCAAATTCAAGGTTCCTTCAAACATGCTATTTGCTTCATTTTTAACCCAAATCACTCCTAACTCACCCGATATACTCTAATACTGATATAAAAGCATAAGATATGTAAAATGCAAGGTAACGGGGTGGAAATTCCCGTAACGACGGGCCGGGTCGTTACATTCTCCCCAACTTAAACAAACGCTCGTCCGCGAGCGGGTTAGGAAACATACCTGGAGCATCAAACAAGTGTGGATATCTACTTCGCATCTCCTGCTCGGTCTCCCAAGTTGCTTCTTCCACGGGACGACCTCTCCACTGCACTTTTACTGAAGCTATGTCCTTAGATCTCAGTTTACGAACCTGTCGACCCAAAATGGCTACCGGTTCCACATCATAAGTCAAATCCTCATCTAGCTGTATCATGCTGAAGTCCAACACATGAGACGGGTCTCCGACATACTTCCGGAGCATAGATACATGGAACACCGGGTGAACTCCCGACAAACTGGGTGGCAAAGCAAGCATATAAGCCACCTCCCCAACTTTCCTAAGCTCCTCAAAAGGTCCAATGAACCTTGGGCACAACTTTCCTTTCTTTCCAAACCTCATAACACCCTTCATAGGCGAAACCTTCAGCAACACCTTCTCGCCCACTGAATAAGACACATCTCGGACCTTCTGGTCCGCATAACTCTTCTGATGCAACTGAGCTGTGCGAAGTCTCCTGAATCACCTTCACCTTGTCTAAGGCATCTTGGACTAACTCTGTCCCCAACAACCTAGCCTCGCCGGGCTCGAACCAACCGACCGGAGACCTACACCGTCTCCCATATAAAGCTTCATACGGTGCCATCTGAATGCTGGACCTGATAGCTATTATTATAAGCAAACTCCGCAAGAGGCAAATAATCACCCCATGAACCACCAAAATCAATGACACAAGCACGCAACATGTCCTCCAATATCTGAATAGTACGCTCAGACTGTCCATCCGCCTGTGGATGAAATGCTGTGCTCAACTCTACCTGTGAACCCAACTCTCGCTGAAATGTCCTCCAGAACTGAGAAGTGAACTGGGTACCTCTGTCCGATATAATAGAAATGGGAACTCCATGCAATCTCACTATCTCACGGATGAATATCTCTGCCAACCGCTCTGAGGAATAAGTAGTACACACTGGGATGAAGTGAGCTGACTTGGTCAACCTATCCACCACCACCCAAACTGAATCGAACTTCCTCGCCGTCCGAGGGAGTCCACTAACAAAGTCCATAGTAATCCTTTCCCACTTCCACTCAGGAATATCAATACGCTGGAATACACCACCAGGTCTCTGATGCTCATACTTGACCTGCTGACAGTTTAGATACCGAGCCACATGGCTCACAATATCTTTCTTCATCTTTCTCCACCAGTAATGCTGCCTCAAATCTTGATACATCTTCGTGACACTCGGATGAATAGAATACCGCGAGCTATGGGCCTCCTCCAATATCAACTCACGAAGGCCATCTATATTGGGCATGCAAATCCAGTCCTACATCCTCAACACACCATCGCTATCAATAGTAAGATCCCTGGCATCATCATGCTGAACTCTATCCTTAAGGACAAGTAAGTGTGGATCATCATACTGGCGCTCTCGAATACGATCATATAAAGAAGAACGAGCAACTACACAAGCCATCACCCGACCGGGCTCAGAAATATCCAGCCTCACCATCCGATTAGCTAACGCCTGAACATCAACTGCAAGGGGTCTCTCCCCAACTGGAATATACGCCAAACTGCCCATACTAATAGCCTTCCGGCTCAAAGCATCAGCCACTACATTGGCCTTCCCGGGATGGTACAAGATAGTAATATCATAGTCTTTAAGCAATTCAAGCCATCTCCGCTGCCGCAAATTTAGATCTTTCTGCTTAAACAAATGTTGAAGGCTGCGGTGGTCTGTATATACATCACAAGATACACCATATAGGTAATGCCTCCAAATCTTCAAGGCATGAACAATAGCAACTAACTCCAAATCATGAACGGGGTAGTTCTTCTCGTGGGACTTTAGCTGACGAGAAGCATATGCAATAACTCTACCCTCTTGTATCAACACACAACCGATCCCAACTCTAGAAGCATCACAATACACCGTATATGACCCTGGGGCTGATGGTAACACAAGTACTGGAGCTGTGGTCAAAGCCTCCTTGAGCTTCTGGAAGCTCTCCTCACATTCATCAAACCACACAAATGGAGCATTCTTCCGTGTCAACTTAGTCAATGGTGAAGCAATAGATGAGAAACCCTGAACAAACTGGCGATAATAGCTTGCCAAGCTGAGAAAACTCCGAATCTCTGTAGCTGAGGAAGGTCTGGGCCAATTCTGTACTGCCTCGACCTTCTGTGGATCAACCCGAATACCATCACTGGACACTACATGTCCCAGAAAACCCACAGTATCAAGCTAGAACTCACACTTAGTGAATTTTGCATAAAGCTTCCCTTCTCTCAACCTCTGCAATACCACTCTCAAGTGTTGTGCATGCTCCTCCTGGTTGCGTGAATACACCGGAATATCATCAATAAACACAATCACAAAAGAATCAAGGTACGGCCGAAATACACTATTCATCAAGTGCATGAATGCAACTGGGGCATTAGTCAACCCGAAAGACATCACCAGGAACTCGTAGTGCCCATATCGCGTCCTGAACGCTGTCTTCATAATATCTGAGTCCCTGATCTTCAACTGATGATAGCCCGATCGAAGATCAATCTTAGAAAATACACTAGCTCCCTTTAGCTGATCAAATAGGTCCTCAATACGAGGCAATGGGTACTTATTCTTCACTGTTACCTTGTTCAATTGCCTGTAATCAATGCAAATTCTCATTGTGCCATCCTTCTTCTTTACGAACAACACCGGTGCACCCCAGGGTGACACACTCGGACGAATGAAACCCTTATCTAAGAGTTCCTGAAGCTGTTCCTTCAATTCTTTTAACTCCGCTGGTGCCATGCAATAGCGAGGAATAGAAATGGGCTGAGTGCCCGGCACCAAATCAATACCAAAGTCAATATCTTTGTCAGGCGGCATGCCCGGCAGGTCTGCTGGAAATACATCCGGAAACTCCCTCACAATGGGGACCGAATCAAGACTGGGTGTCTCAGCCTCAACATTTCTAATGAAGGCCAAATAAGATAAACAACCTTTGCCAACCATTCGTTGGGCCTTTATATAAGAAATCACCCTGTCAGACACATAATCAGTCAAGCCACGCCACTCAATCCTCGGATTACCTGGAATAGCTAGTGTGACTGTCTTGGCATGACAGTCCAGAATCGCATGGTAAGGAGATAGCCAATCCATGCCTAGAATCACATCGAAATCTACCATGCCCAGTAGTAATAAATCAACTCGGGTCTCCAGACCCCCAATAGTAATAATACAGGATCGATATACCTGATCCACAACAACAGTATCCCCCACCGGGGTAGACACATGTACGGGCAAAGCAAGAATACCACGGGTCATACCCAAATGATGTGCAAAATAAGTAGAGACATAAGAATAGGTGGATCCGGGATCAAATAAGACGGAAGCATCCCTGTGGCAGACTGAGATAATACCTGAAATGACCGCATCTGAAGCACTAGCATCCTTCCTATCCGGAAGAGCATAGAAACGAGCCTGTGACCTCCGCCAGTACGGTCCTTACCCCTGGGGCTACCCCTGGCTACCTGACCACCACCCCTAGCTAACTGAGCGAGTGCCGAAGAAACATGATCAGAAGATGAAGGCTGATCGCTCTGCTGAGACCACTTACGGAGCAACTGGAGACACTCCCTCCTGATATGGCCCAACTCACCACACTTAAAACAACGACCTAAAGCTGGAGAAAGGGACTCCTGAGAACCCCTCGTTGTAGATCAACCCTGAGCTGAAGGAGCAGGAGTAGAGCTCTAAGCTGGAAGGGCGCTCAGTGCGGGCTAGCTCTACTGTCGACCCTACTGGTCATGATGACCCTGATAACCGTGATGACCCTGACGACCACGATCTGACGAACCCTCACTAGACTGTGCACGGCCTGACTAAGCAGATCTGAAGGAACGACCTCTACTGTGCTGAAATTGGCCCCTAGACGGAGCACCACTGTAACTACCCGCACCACGAGGCCTCTTAGCCTCCCTTTCATCATTCTCTCGACGGCGGTCTATCTCAATATGACGGGCAGCATCAACCACCTCCTCAAAGGTAACTGCTGAAACTCTCTCCCTAGTCATCAAAATGCGGATGGGATAAATAAGGCCATCGATAAATCTCCGAATCCTCTCTCTGTCTGTAGGAACCATCCACATGGCATGACAGGCCAACTGTGTGAATCTCATCTCGTACTGATTAACTGTCATCTCTCCCTGCTTCAACCACTCGAACTGACGTCGCAACTCCTCTCTCTGAGATCGAGGCACGTACTTCTCCAAAAATACCGTGGAGAACTGCTGCCAAGTGAGGGGCACTGCCCCAGCGGGCCTACGCCTCTCAAAATCCTCCCACCACTGAAATGCTGCACCCGTGAACTGAAAAATGGTGAATGAAACACCGCTGGACTCTAGAATACCCGCGGTGCGAAGCATGCGCTGACATCTGTCAAGAAAACCCTGGGCGTCCTCGCCCTCAGCACCATTGAATGTCGGAGGCTGTAGCCTCTCAAATCTCTCCAAACGACGCTGCTCATCGTCGGGCATAACTGGAACCATATAAGCAGGAGCTGGTGCAACGGGCGCAACTGGCTGAACTGGCTCGGGTGTGTGAGCCACGGTGGTCTGATTCCCTCCCCCTGCCTATGAAGAAGATGCTGCAACAGTAGCTGCAACTACCCGAGCCAAGCCTGTGCATACTGATAAGATCTGAGCCAAGGTCTCCTGAAGACCCGGTATCACAATGGGCACTGCCGGTGCCTGAATGTAACAACATATGGTGCTGACTCCTAGTCATGTCGTCCTGCCAACGCATAAATACAGTTTTGAGGACTACTCGAGCAAGATGCTCCGCCTCTACCTCTACCACAACTCATTATTGCTTGTAGACCTTGCCCATGAGGCACGTCCGTTAGCCCGTGTTCTCGCCATACGCGAGAGAATAGAATATGGAAAAATTTAATTTCATGACAACACAAATCGCACGATATGAATCCAAGAAAATGAGGTTTTTCCTAAAGTTTTTGTAGCCCTCCGAAGATAGATACGGACGTCTACGTACCGATCTGCGAAAGCCTACTAAACCGGCTCATGACTCGCGAGTCCTAGTAACCTAGGCTCTGATACCAACTTGTCACGACCCAAATCCGGTCGTGATGGCGCCCAACAATCAAGCTAGGCCATCCAGACCAACAATTACTTATCACAACGACTATCAGTCCCAAATGGACATTCCAAGAAGAATATATGAGTCAAGAACTCTAATAATAATAATAATGAACAAAATACTGACACTCCCAAAGATCTGGAGTCACAAGTCTAGAGCCTCTAACAAAACCCAATAGGAATAGAGAGTACTATATAGAAATACTCAAGTCTCGATACTAATACAAATAACAACTGGAAAGGAGAGGAGAAGCTAGGTTCTGCGAACGTCGGTAGCTACCTCAGCAACTCGATATGACACTGAAAACGCTGGAAATGCCTGTCTACTGCTCCTGAGTACCTGAGTCTGCACACAAAAGTGCAGGGAGTAGGGGTGAGTACTAAGTACTCAGTGAGTAATAAATATATACAAGTAGCTGAAAATAAGAAATCAACAGAATACCACAATATGAAGCTACACTACAGTCCGAATCTCCTACGAACTAGCATCAACAGTACAATTGAGCTACCACAGAGTAATTCAACAAATAAAGATGCAATGCAATGCACATAACCACTACGGCGTGTAGCCCGATCCAATTTAATGTCGACGGCGCTCACTGGGGGTGTGTACAGACTTCGGAGGGGCTCCTACAGCCCAAGCGCAATACTGCTGCGGCGTGCAGCCCGATCCTCATATCAACCACTGCGGCGTGCAGCCCGATCCATCCTCAGTCCACATAAATCAGATAAGTCACAAAACAGTTCATTTATCTTAATTCCAGTTTCCAGT
>JASVEL010002544.1:0-146210 GCA_032618575.1 Nicotiana noctiflora
AAACTGGAATGTAGTAAATGAAACACCACTAGACTCAATGATCCCCGCTGTACGCAACATCCTCTGAAACTTGACTAAGAAACCCTGGGCATCCTCGCCCTCAATACAACTGAATGAAGGTGGTTGAAGTCTACCAATTCTCTCCAATCGATGTTGCTCGTCGTCAGGCATCATCGGCACTACATACTATGCGGTTGGCGCAACTGGCGCAACCGAAACAGCCGGTGCAACTACCTGAGCTGGGACTGCCTCTGGCGTCTAAAGTCCCTGCACAAAATGCTCTGGTGTGCGAGCTTCGGGGGTCTGATGACCACCCCAGATCTGAGATGTCGCTGCTATAGTTGTAGCTGAAACTACCCGAGCCAACCCAATACAGACTGATAATATCTGGGCCAAAGTCTTCTGAAGGCCAAGAATGACAATAGGCAATGCCGGTGCCTGATCGGGTACTGCTGAAGCCTCAACTACTGGGGGCTGATCCTAGATAGGGGAAACAGGTGGGTCTACTGGCATTGCCCAAGCCACTCTACCACGACTACGGCCACGGCCTCGACCATGGCCACGGCCTCGACCACGGCCTCTAGCTGGTGGCAATGGTGGTCGTCCACCTCATCCTGTAGCACGAGTCCTCGCCATCTGCGAGAGAATAGAATACAGAAGTTCAGTTCTTTGAACAACAAAATTGCATGATAGAGTTCAAGAAATATGAAGTGTTTCCTAAAAGGTCTGCAGCCTCCCGAGGATAAATATGGACGTCTCCGTACCGATCCGTGAGACACTACTAACCAGCTATAGACTCAAGAGGCCTATTGTCTATCTAAGCCAGTGCCACAACCCCGAAACCCAATCGTGATAGCGCCCAGCACATTGCTAGGCCAGCCTGATCTACCATTCATGACACAGAGCTACCAGCCTCACTTTACCCTTTTAGCATATAACAATAATAAGAAAATGATATAACATCTAGCACATTTGGGAAAGTATCCCAAAACCAGTATAAAACCTCCCACAAAATCAGGAGTCATAAGTCATGAGCCTCTACCAGAATACAATGTAATACTGTATAAAACCGTGACTACAAATGTAGAACAGTCTAAAGAAAAGATAAGATAGACTGGAGTGTCAGGTCCTGCGGACGCTAGCAGCTACCTTGACAGTTCGGATGAAGCACTCTGAGCAGCTGGGGAAGTCAGCCCTGCTATGATGTACCTATATCTGCACACAAGGTGCAGGGAGTAGTGTGAGTACTTCCAACTCATTGGTAATAAGCATGGGTAAGACAACGAAGATAAGAAAACCCAATAAAGCACTAAGCAAGCCTATACAAAAATATCTGTTACCACTATTAACATGATCAGTATGAGAACCAGCAATATCAGCAAAATAGTACAACAAGTATATCTAAATGCTATGCGATGCATGAACATGATCGCTACGGCGCGTAGCCCGATCCATTTGGGTACACGTGCTCACTATGGGGTTTCAGACTCCGGATGGGCTCCTACAGCCCAAGCACAATATCAATAATATTCTGCGGTGTGCAGCCCGATGCACTACCAGTCCAGCTACATGCAATGCAAGCCTCACGGGCATAAAAATATCATTTGAAATCTCTTTTTATCATTTACAGTAGAAAACAGTATTTGAGAAATACCAGAGTTTGGAAAACCATTTTAGACAGTGATAGCTCAGGACTGATATCAGAATAACATGCTATAATCATAGAAGCAATGATAACGATCCTCACGGGATCCAAATAACTAGCTCACAGCCCAAATATATCTACAACCATCCAAGGAGGAGGTTTACTGGCTCAATAATAGCCAACAACACAATATAGTATTACCAGGTCGGACTAAGCCATAGTCCCCAATCACAATCGACCCCGCACTGACAAGAGAGTACCTGTCTTGCCTCAATACAGCATCACATAGTGATATACCGGGGTGTCAAACCCTCACCCATTACTCACCTCGAACCGGCTCAAAAACTAGTCCACAATGCCTTTGCCACGATAATCAACCCCCACGGGTGCCGAATACGATCAAAACCAATAGAAATACATCACAATAGGCTAAATGAACATAACCCAATCAAAATAACTCGAATTACACCCAAAAACACGAAGTTTCCAAAACTCGAACTCCGGGCCCACTTCTTGAAAAATTATGAAATCAAGTTGCCAAAATTCGACCCCCGGGCCCGTTTCTCGAAAAATTACAAAATTTACATTTTCAGAATTCTTATCTCGATACGAGTAAAAATAACCAAGGCTTAGAGCAAAAATCCTCCATTAATACACCTCCAATACTCCATTTCCAGGTGTTAACTCCATAATTTAACAATATAATAACGTAAATTGGGTCCATGAATGCTTACCTGATGAATCCCCTCGATTTCCTCCTCAAAATCGCCTAAATCTCCTCTTAGTTCTAAGCCCCAAATATGTTATAACATTCTGAAATTCGAACCCTTCTGTTTCATAAATCACTGACGACTTTCCCTTCTGCGATACTATGCTCGCACCTGCGCGAGCGCTTCTGCGAAGAACCAGTCCCTTTTGCGACTTCTCATTAATGGCTAGGTCCGCTTCTACGGCTCAGGTCTCGCACCTGCGAGACCGCTTAAGCGAATACCTTTCCGCTTCTTCGAAATTCCCCAATCGCCCAATATCCACTTTTGCGACCAAGTGCTCGCTTCTGCGAGCCCGCACCTGCGACAACACCACCGCTTCTGCGGAATTCCCCTGGCCAGCCTCAAACTCGCTTCTGCGAGAAATGCCACGCTTCTGCGGACCCGCTACTGCGGTCCTCCATCCGTAGAAGTGAAACTCCTGCTGTGATAAACAAAAGTTGCTGCAACAACTCAAAATTCGACCGATTGACCCTCCGAAAACATCCCGAGGCCCCCGGGACCTCAACCAAAAATACGAATCCACTCTAAATCATCTCATGAACTTGTTCCAATCATAAAAACAAACCCTCAATCACGAATCATCAAATTAAGGTTGGTTCAAGCCTAAGATTCAACAAAAATTTCCGAAGACTACATTCTATCAAAAACTCGACCAAACGATGTCCGAATGACCTGAAAATTTGTAGACATATCCAAAATCACCTAACGAAGCTAATGCATCTGTCAGAATTCCATTCTGACTCCTGGATCAAAATCTAACCTATCGGTCGAATTTCGCCAAAATTCCAACTTAGCTAATTCAAGCATATTTCTACACCGGACCTCCAAATTCAATTTCCGATAGCTCCCCTAAGTCACAAATCACCTCCCAAAGCTAACCGAATCATCAGAATTCAATTTCAATCCCTCTAACCACATAGTCAACTTCAGGTTAACTTTTCAAAAATAAGTTTCGCTCAAAAAGGCTATATGCCTTATTTTCAACCAGAATCGATCCAAATTCACCCGATAGACTCTAACACAGATATAAAAATATGAAACACATAAATGAAGGGTTAACGGGAGGTAACTCTCATGACGACAGGCCGGGTCGTCACAGTAGGCAAATTAGAAACCAAATCCGCGGCCAAATTTCTTCAAAATATTTTGTTCGGTCAAAATTGGTCTTCATGTCTCTACCCGACAACTCTTTCATCCTTTCGGGTAAAGAGGGGCAGTAGTCGATACTCAATTTTTCCTTGTATTTTTAAATATGTACAACACCTTCAAAATAGCCTATATATGCATATATATAAGTAAATCCCAAAATTTTATTATTTCTCCTTAATTTTTTAAAGATTTTAAAATCAATTTATTACCCTATTTTATCAAGTAAACCCAATAATTGCCCCCAAATTATCATTTTGTTGTTTCATTTATTGGATTTGCATATTTATATTAAAATATAGTTAACATAATTTTTCATATTTATATAAATTTATTTAATATTTTTAAGCTAAATTGCATATAACTGCAGTATTAGCCTATTGTAAGATTTAATTGTGCTCATAATTATAAAATCAACTCCGGTATTTTTAATTTAATAATTATGTATTATTAATCATTTTAGTGCCTTTACTTTATTTGTAGAAATTATTTACTATGTTTTATAAAATAAATAAGGAAAAAATGGCTATTGAAATGCTAGTCCCATTTATTCCAATTATAGCCTTAAATTAACCCCCCCCCCCCAATTGAACCCAATTTCAATTTAAAGTATCCAACCAATTCCTAAAATTATCCGACCCTCAACCCTTCTACATAACCCGCCTGAATCCCCCGTTTAATCCAGGTGGTTAATCAAAATGATCAACGACCACGTTTTAATCTTTCCTTTTTAATTTACCTACCCCTAAAACCCTAATCACTTTGTATCTCCAGTCGCCCTTGAATCCCCCCCTCTCTCTCAACTCTATTGACGCTTCTCAAGCCCTAGCCGCCTTCCACCACCTCTACCATAAAAGCCATCGGAATCCATGGCTTCCAATGCTATGGAGGTCTTATTCTCGCCTCTTATGGCTCCTACTCACTTGGTTATTGTAATATCGAGGTATGACTATGAGGAAGCCTTGTCCAGAATTCGTTTGATTTGAGTTCTATAGCCTTGCTCCGGCATGCCATGGTTGTTCGAGCCTGATTTCGACTTCTCCTGTTTAGATTAGTGACTTTTCCAAGCATTTTTCACTACTTGGGTTCCCTAAACATCTGAGGTTTTTCTGTTTCTTTTAAATCCGTTGCATATTTGTGTTTTCTCTAAGTTCTTAAGCATTTTTTTCAAAGTTCTTTCAAAACTACACCTTCTGAGCCTTCATCTTTTCCGATAGGGTTTCGTCAAGTTATCCTTTAAAATGTCTCTGATCTTTAGCATGTTTTACTACATTTCCTATGTGTTTCTTCTATTGTATTACCTATATGTTTCTTCTACTATATTTCCTATGATATTCCCTCTATTGTATTTCTTATGTGTTTCTTCTACTGTATTTCCTATGTTGTTCCCTCTACTGTATTTCGTATGTGTATTTCCTGTGTGTTACTTCTACTTTATTTCTTATGTAGTGGCTTCTACATTATTTTTATGTTGTTTCTCCTACTTTAATTCTTATACTGAAAGATGCATGTTAAAAGCCTAAGTTTCTTTCTAAGTAGTTCGTCAGTATTATTTGCCCTGATTATTTGCCCTCTCATCTTACGCTCGATTAATGGAAAAAGCCCTAATTTTTGGACCTATTCGAGTTCCTATATTATTGTCATCTACTACTTCATTAAGTCTCAAAACCATTGCTTCAATTTTATTTCTTCATATGATTCTAACTTTTGATAAACTCCACTTGACCCTTTTTCGCATGCTATTTGTACTCTCTTCTCTATTGCTGAATTAGCATATTCCTATGGTCTGCTGCTTACTTATTTTTTGCAAATTGCATGACACTTTCACTTTGTCCTAAATTCACTCTTGCATGCCTGTTACTTGTGTACTCTTTATATATGTGCTGAACTTCCCTTCTAAGTGGCTTTCAATTGTGATTGATTTCAGACTTCCTTTGTATAAGGTTGATTGATTTCTTTCCATGTTTGCTGACTTTCCTGTTACTCGATTTGAGCAAAAGTTTTCCTTAGTTTTTTCTTACTTAGTTCATTCATAGACTAGTAAATCTATGATCCTTGATTTACTGGCTACTAATTGATTTTTTTTACCTTATTTATGCAACCATGTATTTTAAAATTCTGTCCTTAAGTATATTTTTATGTATTTACCCCTAACTGCATGCTTTGTGCAAGATGTTTATTTGATTTCTTCACTTAAATAGTTTTCCCATTTGAATCTGAGTTCCTTAATTAAAGGAAGTCTTGTGGGATTGATTCTTGATTGATATTCAGTTCCTTAACTATTTTCTTACCTTATTTCTGCCTGATTTTTACACTATAAATGCACGACTCTTTCACAAGACTCACACAGTCTTTCTGAACTCACACTTATACACAATAGTATCCTCTCTTCTTGTATGCAATGTGTCCTGTCTACAAGACCTACTGCTTTTTCTCTATTTGTTTCTATGAAATTGGTATGTCCCGATTTAAGCTTTAAGCACCACAACAATGTGTTTATGTACTGCTTTTGAATCCATGTCTACTTACTATTTCTGTGTAGTTCAACACTCAAATTAGCATGCTGATTTCTTTCTGCCTGTTTCTACTATGAATCCCAAACCCGTGCCCCCTATGTGTTTGAGTTATGGCGTAAGGCATGGCAATATGCAAATTATTGCCCATGAATTAAGTTTGATCCCTTGGGATCCTAGCCTCTAATAGTGTGTTCTAGCAGGCTTATGGGTGTGCTAGCATTCTCCATTGCTGGGTATACCCACAACCTTCTCTTGCCTCTATCAATTTCCCTATCCCCCTGAACCCCTTATGTGTACTTATTTGCAGCTATTTTACCTTCCTTCCCCCTTTTGAAAGTCTATTTATGCACGTGCACGCTTTCTTAGTTTCTAAGTTATGCCCCCCTCTTGTGAGCCTTGGCTTGGGACCCTTGAGCTCCCTCTGAACTTGGACGCTTTAGGGTTGGCTCTTCCACACTGCACTGCTCCTAATTTGATAATGTCTTTGGGTGTGAGCATTTCCTGGAGTCCCTTTAAGGCTCTTAGGGAGCTTTGATACATCAATGGGAGAAAGGCTTTGGATTATGATCTCTTGGAGTTGGTTTACCTCATATTGCAGACATGAAGTCTGAATCAGACTCTCCTTGGTTGTACTTTTAATTTCTAATGTATTCTTTTACTTTATTTTGGGCTGTAATATTTTATAATAAATTCTTGGTGATGAATAGTGAAAAAGGGGCGGGTAACTATGTAGCAAAGGGTAGATATCATGCCTATTGGTATTTCTAAATTCTACATTCTCTCGTATAGATATCATGTCTATAAGTATTTCTGAAATCTGCATTTCTCGCATAGATACAATGTCTATATGTATTTCTGAATTTCTGCATTCTCTCATATAGCTACCATGTCTATAGGTATTTCTAAATTCTACATCTCTCACATAGATGTCATGTCTAGAGGTATTTCTGAATTCTGCATTTCTCACATAGAATCATGTCCATAAGTATCTGAAATCTGAAATCTGCATACGCACATAGAAAATAGCCTATAGGTATTTCTGAATCTTGTATATACATTATTCATCTAGCAATCATGTCCATAGGTCTTAAACAATCAACAGCAATTAGATACCATGTTCATAAGCTTTAAACGAAATTCAGCATTTAGATATCACGTCTATAAGGCTTCTGCATTTTCACCATGTCTATAAAAAAGTTTAAAATCAACAACGCATAGAAAGCATGTCTATAGAAATTATTAATCGAATCTGAATCGCTCCATTCACATATAAGGCTAAAATTAGTAAATACGATGTGTCATCATTTGCAGAACTTACAACCTTTGTAAAAACTTGCCTTCTGTAATAATCAGACAACCTTTCTTAATCAGTACGTATTCAGTTGTTGTTATAGCATTCGTAACTCAGTAGATACCATTCCTATAAGATTTTTGTCCCACACTTAGGCAAGCCTTAGGGTAAAAATAAAAAAAATTGAATCCCTTCTAATAACTACAGCCAGCAGGCAGGCCTGGTTCGGCCTTCTCCTCCGAGTTATGTAATAAATCAGTCCGCCTGAATCTTTAAGTTATCGCATGTTTAATGTTTAATAAGACCTTAACTAGTACGTTTAGGTCATGCTAAATATGTGTTTCTTTGTTAAAAGGATGTATGTCTGAGCCCTTTTATTTGGTATGTGCTTTCCCTCAATTTGTTGTACATGTGTTTGTATGTCGCCTTAGAATTTTCACATTTAAACCCACAAATAAGCCTAATATCCTTCTCCTTTTAGGATTAGTAGTCCTAAATGGCTCCGATATTGATAGGATTGGGACGGGTAATAGCATGCAATAAGTAAACGAGTCCATTATGCACTTTAATACCTTAACGGGGTGGGAAGGGTAGATATGGATATTATGACCACGCGATAATGCCACACGTATTCCCTCATTGAAGAGTGATTACCGGGCATTGTGTGGGGTGATCCATATTATTAATAAACCTAGGACCCCTTTCCCTTATTTCTTGTTTCTTTTAAAAGAATTTAAAACAATTTCTTTTAAGAAAAATGTGCTTTCTTTTAGATCTTTCCAACTTTATTTGTTTGTAAACGTTTATATGATGAAATCCCCTCTTATTTGAGCCATATTTGTCTATATGCTAATTGCACTCAAATTCACAATAATAGTCTAGCCGGAAACCACACAAGTGGATTCTGAGGGGTGCCTAACACCTTCCCCTTAGAATAATTTCAAGCCCTCACCCAATCTCTGGTTGTTCAAATCAAACCTCCTTGGTGTCCTAATGCAACCTAATCATTAGGTGGTAACTCTTTAAATCAAACCCAATTTCCAAAAGGAATGAGTTATCCTCCCAAATGTCACAAACCCGATTTCGCGAAGGAAAAAGGGGGCGCAACAGTAAGCACTAACTACGCTCAACGTATACCCTCCCACGGCTATGTTAATGGCCATCAACCTATCATTCACCCTCTTAACCTCAACCACTAGCTCCCTTAGATCGTTATCAACTAAAATGCCTACCCCGTTCTTCATTCTCACCCTCTCTGAATATCGCAACTTAAAACCATCCACCTCCCGAGCCCTGTTTCCCATGCATTTAGTCTCCTAGACACAAGCTATGTTAATCTTCCTCTTATGGAGTATCCTTGCTAACTCTATAGACTTTCTCATTAGAGTCCCAATGTTCCATGACCCCACTCTTAGCTAGAAGGTGCCTTACATCCCCCCCACCCTTACTCCCTACCCCTCGCTCCCCTCGCTTCCCCCAAGGACATGCCCTCACTCTATCATAACTCGGCGCGGCCACTAGACCAGGACAAAGCTACAAAAGGATAAAATAGAAAGGAATAAACTCAACAGAAACCTACCGGTACACAAGGTGCTAATAAGGGATCCGACTAAGCAAGGACCAACTATGTATCAGCTATAATACTAAGGAGAAAGACAGAGACCGATATAAGCAGAAAAGTCTAACTAAATAAATTAAACAAGATATTATGGATGTCAAGGATATCGTCAAGCAAAAATGGAAAAATAATATAAAATAATAAACAACAAAATAAACTAAACAGAATCCTACATCTACACAAGGCACTAATAAGGGATCCAACTAAGCAGAGACCAACTATGTATCGGCTATAACACTAACGGGAAAGACAGAGACCGAATAAGCAGACAAGTATAACTAAATATTATTTAAAAAAGAGGCTATAGATGTCAAGGATACCCGCAAGAAAAATGGAAAAATAACAATGAAAAAAATAAAAAATAAAATACCAATATCACGAATACCAGCTATAGAACGAAAGAACCTGGAACAAGTTTTCCTGAAGTTTATCGGAACTGGTAGTTCTGCTGCATCCTGCCGGAAAAGCTGAACGGGAGTCGCCGGAAGTAATGTAATTTGCCGTAAATCCTCGTAGGAAAAATATTAAACCTGTCCAAAAAATAGAACACACCCACACACACACAAGGGAGGAGAGAGAAAGGAAAAAAGAGAGAGCGAGGAAGAAGAAGACGGAGCAGGGGTCACCAAAAAATGCAGAACCGGAAGAGTTGCCAGAAAACAAGGGTCGGTGGACTTGATGCAACTCTCCTACACATGTACATCCCGACCCCGACAGCGAGAAGGGCCAGAAACTAACAAAAAAGAAGATAAAGAAAAAAGAGGAGGGAGAAAGAGAAAGATAGTCAAAGGTGAATTGGAGGCATTACCTGTATGGTGTCCAAATCAACACACAACCAATGCCAACTCCCGACGCATCACAATACACAGTATAAGGATCTGAAGCTGATGGCAGTATCAAGACTAGTGTCGTGGTCAGTGTTGTCTTGAGCTTCTGAAAGCTCTCCTCGCACTCCTCGGACCATATGAAAGGAGCACCCTTTTGAGTCAATCTAGTCAAGGGTGAAGCAATAGAAGAGAATCCATGAACGAATCGGCGATAATACCTTGCCAATCCCAGGAAACTACGAATCTCAGTAGTTGAGGTCGATCTAGGACAACTCTGTACCGCCTCTATCTTCTTCGGATCCACCTGAATACCATCACTGGACACCACGTGCCCCAAAAATGCCACGGACACGAGATAGAACTCACACTTGGAGAACTTGGCATACAACTTCTCCTCCCGCAACCTCTATAATACAACTCTAAGATGCTGAGCATGCTCCTCCTGGCTACGAGAGTACACCAGGATATCATCTATGAACAGAATCACGAAGGAGTCCAAATATGGCGGAAATACATTGTTCATCAGATGCATGAACGCGGCTGGGGCATTTGTTATCCCAAAAGACATCACAAGAAACTCATAATGCCCATACCTCGTCCTGAAGGCTGTCTTCATAATATCCGACTCTCTAATCTTCAGCTGATGGTAGCCTGAACGAAGATCAATCTTCGAGAATACCCTAGCTCCCTGGAGCTGATCAAACAAAATCATCAATGCGAGGCAGAGGATACTTATTCTTCACTGTTACCTTGTTTAGCTGCCTGTAGTCAATACACATCCTCGTAGAGCCATCCTTCTTCTTAACAAACAGGACCGGTGCACCCCACGGTGACACACTCGGCCGAATGAACCCCTTATCTAGGAGTTCCTGGAGCTGCTCCTTCAATTCCTTCAGCTCAGCTGGTGCCATACGATATGGAGGAATGGAAATAGGCTGAGTGCCTGGCATCAAATCGATCCCGAAGTCAATGTCCCTGTCCGGCGGCATGCCCGGCAGGTCTGAGGGAAATACATCAGGAAAGTCCCACACAATGGGAACAGAATCAATACTGGGAGTCTCAACTCCGACCTCCCACACAAATGCCAAATAAGAAAGACATCCCTTCCCAACCATTCGTTGGGCCTTGAGGAAAGATATTACCCTACTGGGTACATAATCGGTCCTGCCTCGCCACTCGATCCTCTAAAGTGACTGTCTTAGCATGACAGTCCAGAATAGCATGACATGGAGATAACCAGTCCATGCCGAATATAACATCAAAATCAATCATGCTGAGAAGCAATAGGTCCACTCGGGTCTCCGGACCCCTAATAGTGACCAGACAGGACCGGTATACATGGTCTAAAATAATAGTATCCCCTACCGGGGTAGATACATGCACGGGCAACACAAGACACCCTCGGGTCGTGCCCAAATGAGGAGAAAAATATGTAGATACATAAGAATAAGTAGAACTAGGATCGAATAGTACTGAGGCATCTCTGTGGCAGACTGAAATAATACCTATAAGGACAGCATCAAAAGCAACTGCCTCAGATCGGCCCTGCAGAGCATAACATCTAGCATGTCCGTCTGATCGGCCTCCCCCTCGAGGGCGACCCCTAGCTGCCTGACCCTCACCCCTAACTGGCGGGGCATGGTGCTGAAGTAGAAGGACCAGATGACGAGGGCTGGCCTCTATGCTAATAAGATCTAAAAACAAGATGGGGACACTCTCTACGGATGTGCCCACACTCTCTGCACTCGAAACAACTCCCCAGTGCTGGGGGCTGAGACTGATAAGGACCCCTAGTGCTGGAGTGTCCAGCTCATGAACTATGCCGAGAAAAACCTTGGACAGATGGGGCATGTGAAGAACTCTAAGCTGGCATAGCATTGAGAGATGGCTAGCTCTGGTGCGAACCTTGATAACCCTGGCTAGAAGACCACCTACGGTGATCTGAGCGGCCGGACTGTGAAGACTTGAAAGAGCGACCTCGTCTTTGCTGACCCTGGCCTCTGGTCTGAGTGCCACTGGAATTGGTTGATCCTCGAGGCCTCTTGGCCTCCCTCTCATCCCGCTCTCTCCGATGATCTGTCTCTATGTCGCAAACGATATCCACAGCATCCTCAAAAGTACGGCTCAAAAGCCTCTCTCGGGTCATTAGAATACGGATAGGATAGATAAGGCCATCCACAAAGCGTCCAATCCTCTCTCTGCCGGTAGGAACCAACCACGGTGCATATCTAGATAACTATGTAAATCTGATCTCATACTCTAACACTGACATGTCTCCCTAGCGGAGACCCTCAAACTGCCTACGCATCTCCTCTCTCTAAGATTGAGGCACCCACTTCTCCAAGAACATAGTGGAGAACTTTGGCCATGATAGTGGTGCTGCCCCTGCTGGCCTGCGGTGCTCATAAGACTCCCACCAAGAGAAAGCTGGCCCCTGAAACTGAAAGGTAGTGAAAGATACCCCACTGGACTCCAAGATCCCTGTCGTACGTAGCATCCGACGACACTTGTCCAGAAAACCTTGGGCGTCCTCGCCCGGAGCACCAGTGAACACTGGAGGAGATAACCTGGTGAACCTCTCGAGACGACGCTGCTCATCGTCCGACATAGCTGGGACCCTGTCCCCCTGAACCTAATCTGCTGGCTGAACTGGAACTACATGCTGAACTGGAGGAGCCTCTGGTGTCTGTAGGCCCTGCACTGCTGGCTCTGGAGTGCGTGCCGCGGGGGTCTAATGACCACCTTTGGTCCCTGATACAGCTCTGCTGTGGTAACTAAGACTGCCTGTGTCAGGCCAGTGGAACTGCTAATATCTGAGCCAGGGTCTCCTGTAGACTCGGAATGACAATGGGCACAGCTGGTGCCTGAACTGGTGCTGCTGGAGCCTCAGCAACTGGAGGTTGTGGGTCAGCTGGCACTGCCTCAGCTGCCCTACCTCCGCCACTACCACGGCCGCGTCCACAGCCTCTAGCAGGTGGTATTGGTGGTCGTCCACATCGTCCGGAAGCTCGAGTTCTCGCCATATGCGAGAGAATAGAATGTCAAAGTTCAGTTTGAATCAACAAAAATCGCACGACAAGAATTTCAAGAATTGAAACTTTCTTAAAAGGTTTGCAGCCTCCCGAGGATAAGTACAGGCGTCCCCGTACCGATCCACGAGACTCTACTGAACCGGCTCATGACTCGCGAGACCTGTTAACCTAGGCTCTGATAGCAACTTGTAACGACCCAAACCCTGGTCGTGATGGCGCCCAACACAATGCTAGGCAAGCCCGACCATGTTATCCATTAAACCAGCCAATTATTAATTACAGATGATCAATTAAACTTAAATAGCATGTTTTCATATCAAATGATAAACGTGGTAGTAGAAGCATACAAAATACGGTTCCAACCAAATCGTGGTGTCACAAGTCTGAGCCTCTACAGATAAAACATCCTATACAAACAGGTCTAGGCAAAATGAAGACAACAAAACGATAAAGAAGGAGAAAACAAGTCTGAGCCTCTACAGATGAAATATCCTATACAAGCAAGTCTAGGTAAAATGAAGACAACAAAATGATAAAGAAGGAGAAAACAGGTTCTGCGGACGTCGGCAGCTACCTTGTAGTCTCCGCGGATAGAAATGAATAAGCAGCTGCGACAGCTCAACTGCTCTCTGGCACCTGTGAATCTGCACAAAAAGTGTAGGGGAGTGGGGTGAATATATTTCAACTCAGTGAGTAAGAATAATAAACTATAACTGAAAATAAGAACACCTGAACTATCACTAAACAGTTCTAAGGGCAACCTCACAGGTAAGTCATCTCTACAGTGAGTACCCTTATCTCCAGTCCACATCTATCTCAATAAGGTCCCACACTGACCTAGTCCTCACTCATACCGCTACGGCGTACAGCCGATCCAATGTATATATATAAGCATACATATGTCTATAATGCGGCGGCGCGTAGCCCGCTGCGATATATATATATAGGTATATATATATATATATATATATGCATAAGTATAATGCTGCGGCGTGTAGCTGCAGCCCGCTCCAATACATATAATGCTGCAGCGTGCAGCCCGCTCCATTTAACGTCGACGACGCTCACTGGGGTGTATACGGACTTCGGAGGGGCTCCGTCGGCCCAAGCGCTATGATGTTGTGGCGTGCAGCCCGATCCACGCATATATTACTGCGGCATGCAGTTTATATATATAAATATACTATTGCGGCGTGTAGCCCGGTCCCATAAAATACTCCAGCGCCCACTGAGAATGTGTGCAGACTCAGACTCCGAAGGGGCTCCTACATCCCAAGCGCAATAATACTGTGGCGTGCAGTCCATCCCACTTGTATATATTACTGCGGCGTGTAGTCAGATCCACATATACATCACTACGGCGTGCAGTCCGATCCCATGTAGGTATATACATATAGTACCTCATAATGGGTCCTCGACCCTGTCCCAGTCAGTATAGACTTGGTCCTCAATCCAGTCCCAGTCAGTATAGAATTGGCCTAAGTCTATCTCTCACAATACACATCTAGCAGTGGCCTACGATATGCTATACGGCTAATTTTACGGCTGAGTATAAGTTTCTCACATGATATAGGGGTCTTCTAACTCTACAGGTCCCCTAATGCTCTACAGATCGGCACAAGGCCCCAAACATGGCTACTAGCCCAATTACGCAGTTATAAGCTCATTCACACTTTCAGTCGGAAAGGACCAAGTCCAATTTCCCAATCACAATGTCACCACCCCCGTCACATGACACGTGTCTCATCTCATCATAGCACTATAAAGTGCTAGTACGGGGTTTCAAACCCTCAGTACATTATTTACTATCACCACTCACCTCGGTCCGGTAGAAACCTTAGTCCGCCTTGCGCTTGCCTCGCAATTCAACCACCTCGGATGCCGAATCTGTTCAAAATCATTGAAAATACATCAATATAGGCTAATTATACACAACCCATTCGAAATAACTCAATTTGCACCAAAACCCACAAAGTTGTCAAAACCCGACTTTTGGTACGCTTCTCGAAAAATTATGATAGTCACATATTCGGAATCCTCGTCTCAACACGAGTCTATGCATATAAAAGTTACAAAAATCGGACTCCGTTTGCCCATTCAAATAATTGATTTTCCATAATTTAGGTCTAGGGCTAAAAATCCCCCATTAATTCATCCAATTTCAGTGAAATAGGGGAGGATTCTAAGATAAAAACACATAATTCAACCATAAAACTTACCTCTGATGAAAACCCGATGAATTCCCAGCAATATCCCGTGAGTTTCTCTCTCTAAGACCCAACAATGGTGTTTTTATGAATGAAACCCGCGACTGGTATGTTCTGGAATTTAATTCACTACCAGGCCCTTTTACCCTACGCGAACGCGACGCTATTCACGCGTTCGCGATGAACAAACGCAGCAGCCCTCGATCTTCCTCTACGCGAACGCGTGGCTTCAGCCGCGTTCGCGATGACCAACAGCCCTATACCTACGCGAACGCGTTCCAGGCTTCGCGATCGCGATGCACCCCAGACCTCGCTCTACGCGTTCGCGTCCTTCGCCTCGCGAACGCGAAAAACAAAAATCCCCGACTCTCCGATACACTTTGCGAACGCGTGGACACCTATGCAAACGCGAAGAACAAATTTCCTCTGCAATAATTGCAGCAGATCAGCTGCTCACTTAGGCTAAAAATGGTCCGTTTGGACCCCCGAATTCCTCCCGAGGCCCCCGGGACCCCAACGAAAACCACCAACATACTCCATAACACGATACAGACTTGTTCCAATCCTAAAAACATGCCCTTAAACACGGTAAACATCGATTCCAAGCAAATTCAAGCCTAAGTTTTCATTTAAACTTCCACAACCAATATTCGATCAAAAACTCGACCAAACGACCTCCGAATGACCTGAAATATTGCAGGCACATCCAAAATCAGCTAACGGAGCTACTGCAACTGTCGGAATTCCATTCCAACTCCATGATCAAAATCTCACCTACCGATTGGATATCGCCAAAATTCAACTTTATCCAATTCAAGCCTAAAACTACATCGGACCTCCAAATCCACTTCCAATCGCTCTCCTAGATCATAAATGACCTCCCGTAGTTGACCGAATCATCAGAATTCGATTCCGAGCTCTCTAACTCACAAGTCAACATCCAGCTGACTTTTCTCAACTATTCCTTCTTCTAAGAGACTATTTATCTCATTTCCAACCGAACTCGACCCGGATTGACGCAAACTCACCAAACATGCATATTGTAACCTTAACAAGCATATAACGGGGATAACGGGGTGATAACTCACATGATGACGGGCCGAGTCATCACACAATAACAGCGACCCGGTATCCCAAGGTTGAAGCTTCCCGGTCAATTTCGCCAATGTGCTCTTCGAGCCTTGCCTCCCTAAACGTAGTCGTCGCCCTCTCAGACTCCCGCTCGGATTGAAAGACGCAGATAGTGTCCTCTAAAGCCTACGCCCAGGCACTCTCGACACTCTCCAACTCGGAGTCCTTTCTCTCCAGCTCGGTTAACTTCCCCATCCACTCCGCAGTATCGCCTCAACTCTTATGGCATTGTGATCCAACTCGGACTGCAAGGGCTGCACCTTCGCCTGAAGATGCTCACACTTTGCGGCAACCCCTTTCCCCAACACAAGTTCTTCGTCCTTCGCACGAAGTTGCTCCTCGAGCTCGCTATTCCTGCGAATAGCCTGCATCAGCTCCTGATCCCTCTTCCCCAGGTCCTCTCCGAGAGATTGATTACCGGTGTTTGCCCTTAGCCGTTCGTGCAACTCACAACACCTGTTGCGACAGCGCCGATACTTCTCCAACATCATCAGAAAATTTTTGGCCAAAGTATCGACCCTACGAGCACTTTCAATCTCCACGATGTACGTCTGAAAGACAAAAAGAGTTGGTAAAGGCCAAGGTCACCAAAGATAAAAGGAACACAAAAAGAAAGAGGGAAAACTTACCTCAAGCGTATTGCGGCCACTTCATGCATCAAATCAACATCACGGACGTCCGGGAAAGCCTCATACTCTGTGGCAGAACACAAAAGGTCAAACAGCAATACCAAGTCCTCTGTGTCCCCTAGAAAGTAAATCTCTTACAGGATTTCAAGTATACATGTCGGACCTCCCGCACTTACCACTGTACGAGTAAGGCCTTACTCGAACATTCTGACATCGTCGCGATCGATCAAGATCGGATTCAGAGTCAAAGTCATCAACCACGACACCTTGTTTTGTTTCCTTTTTAACAATTGTTAATTTTGTTGTTTATGGAGAATATATATATATATATATATATATATATATATATATATATATATATATATATATATATATATATATATATATATATAATAATAAGAATTGCTCTTTAATCAATCTTAATTATTGAAATATAGAAATAATTTCACCATCTTCCCTTACCAGAATATATTCACCAATTTGTTTCGTCTCAAACTAAGATACATTCTAAGGCCCTTGAATACAAGAACAGCACCCCAATTCAGGTGCTGAATTAAAAGATAATAGGAGTTAGTTATTATTTGAATGAAATAGACCTGAATAGTATACCTGATCCTAACTAATTTGGGATTGAGAGGGCTTGAGAAATAGCTGATTAAATAGTTAATGTTCTCCAAAGAATATTTCCCTAAGATAACTGGGGTCTAACAAAACTTGAATCCTTAAGTAATGAAAGAGTGCTCAGACTCCAAGTACACAAATAACCAATCTAGGCAATCTTTTCATAAGTTACTAAATAACATAATTCATGGTTTGTGATTCTAAATATAAAGGATATCTTGCCAACCAAACAGCACAATAATCTGTAAAGACATACTCATTGCGTCAAGAAAACTTGAAATATATGGCATCCTATCAACCTTTACTCTCTGCATCAGGTAAAAACAATTTTAAAATAACATTCAACCCATAAAAAGCAATCATGACAACATGGTAAAAAAAAATCCTGAGGTGGATTATTGTGTACCAAAATTACAAGTACTCAAACTTCCATCACTCAGCTGAGAATAGAAACTTAAATATTGGGCAGGAAGCCACCCTCTCTCCATCTAACTATATCAGAAAAGGAAAACTCAATTCGATTTGCAAATGGTTTGTACTCTTCAATGGGTTCCTTCTTATTGCAGCCACTATCACCCTCAACGTGATTGGCCGTCAAATTTGAGGAAATGTTCCTCACCATCCCTTCTTTTAAAGAAAAAGGATCGGGTGTGAAAGAGAAAAGAGAGAAGTCTGAATTTTCAGACTTCTCAATTTCACCAACTCCAACAGTTGTTGATTTCTCCATTGGGTGCTGTCCTACTGTAGCCATCCTCTGCACATTGGCTTCATGATGGGCATCTTTGAACCTACCTACAGTTGAAACCTTGGCATTTTCCTTGGTGCAGTTGTCACTGGATGGAACAACTGACTGAAAAGCAGGCAAGTGACTAGGGTTAACAGGAGGAGGGATTAGATGCTGTGCACCATACTGCACGAAATGGGTATTCCCATTTAGACCATATGTAAATGGACTAGCAAATACATAATGGCTTGGATGAGGAAATGGTATGAACCCATTTGCAGGAGCAGTCGCCCAAGAAGGTGGAGTTTGATAATAGTAATCCGTTGCAGGAGCTTGAAACCTTGGGAAGTGTGTGGCTTGACTGGGGATTGATGGAAGCAAGGAATGAGGTCGCATGCCAAGATTCCCATTAACAATTGCATTTTTTGAAGCAACTGTGGTAGGGAAACTTTCCGCAGCAGTTGTTCCTGCAGAATCTGGTGCCAGGCAACTGACATCCTCAACTCTATCAGTAGCATTCCTTTTCCCTTGGGCAACATCGTAACATTCAGAAAAACCATTCTGCATAATTTCAGAAGTTTCTCTTACATTAGAGTTTTGGCTGCAATCTTCTGAATCTGACGTCGATGATGATTCTGAATTATGAGGATTTGAAAAGGATGTAGTACTGTCTCCTTCACTAAGGCAGGATGAGCAATTATCAGAATTAGAAGAGCTGCTTTGCGATAAACTCAAAGTCCTCTGAGATGAAGACCTCGGCATCAGACATGATTCAACTTCATCATCTTCAGCCACCTCTTTCACATAACAAAGTGATTTATCTTCTAAGTGAAAACCACTTGCGCAATTGCTTTTTGTTTCGGAACTAGACTTTCTTAATTCTTGTATTCCCCTTTTTTCATTTATCTGAAGAGTACTGGATACTCCCAAATCGTTAGAAATAGAAGGCTCAGGATGTTTACCAATTCCAGTGCTCTCAATCTGGAAGGATGAAGATCTCAAGGTAACATCAGAGTCAGAGCTGCTCCGTGGATATTTCTTTTGCAATTCCATTGGTTCCCATACTTTCTTAGTAACAGATGAATCTCTGCTGGACAGATTATTACGTATAGCCATTTTGCTTTTGGGTCTGACACAATTTTCACGCACATATTCAACTTGATTATATTTGTTTCCATAGTAGGGCTTGAAGATATCTGATTCGGATCCTGACTTACTCACAGGTTTGTTGTTCCCGATTCCTCTGGAGTTTGGATACAACTTTGCTCTGTAGTCAATGTGTTGGTTACAGCTGCAAGCTGAGGAGTCGTATCGGTCATAAGTCCTGTTATTGAAACAATTAAATTTCTCAGTGAACTTGGAGGCACCATCTTTCAAGCTGGATTTTGCAGTACTATTTCTTGATTGCTTATTTAACCTGTCGGTACTGCTTGAAGCTTCAAGGTTATCACAGCGACTTCTTGGATCATATTTGCTCACTGCATCTCCAGTGCCTGAAACAACAGTAAACTGCCGTCCATCGAACCATTTCAGGCTTGAATCTGGTTTGAATTCTTTTCGAAATTTCAAACTCCCAGACTGTCCCACACGACTAGTTGCATATGAGCCGTCATCCATATTGAATTCCTCAAGATAATCATCAGTGTGGATTTGCATATTTGGGTGATTATATCCATCCAAAAGTAGATCATCTTCATCATTGGGGGATAAAGGGCTGGATAAAATAACTTCACCAGCTTCACTTACCGAGTCTGTATAGCTCATCAAATTAGATTCCTCATCGACATTAGGTGATGATTCATCCTTTTGAACACTATCAAGGGAAAAATTACTATGGTTTGAGTCGCAACTTTTCTTCTCTCTATCCTTTTCTTTTTCTCTTAATCTCTCCTTCCTCCGCAGTTTCTTTTCCTTTTCTTTTATCCTCCTCCTCTCCCTGCGTTCTTCTTCTTCACGCTTTTCCTTCTCTTCTTCCTCAAGAAGTTTCATCTGAACAGATTATCTAAGACTCAGCACTATACCTCTTAAAAAACGGCATAATAATTTCACAAGAAGTAGAACTTCTTAAGCCAGAATTATAACTTCTAATACCTGCTTTTCTAAAGTAACAATCTCCTTGCATGCAACACGAATGCGTTCCTCCAGCAACTTCAACGCCAGACATACAAATATACTATGTGCATTTTGCCGTGCAGTTCCTTCTCTAAAAGCTTTTTCAACCTGCAAATATTTTTCAGCGTCAAAACACTTTCAAGCACCACAATGACCAAAAACTGCAATCCAATTGTCTAAGAAAGTCTCTGTCCTTCAATGAATGTCAACTTTCCAAGGCAGCTTCATTTAATTGTAAAGCATATCACAGTAAATCCCCAACATAGAAGGAATGAAGAGCCGGACTTGCAAGACAAGTGTAGGATTTTAAAAGAGATAAAGCTACTACATTACATTGTTTTAGGTCTCCCAACTTTTAGAAAGTCTAAGTCCAAGAAAAGGAGACCTTCCAAGCAAAGATTGGATTTCCAAAGTTATTAACTGCACTAAGCATAGTAAAATCTAAAATCCTGGATAAACTTAGACCCAATGCACCCCTTACTCACCTCATACCCCTGCAAGTAGATTCCGTGGGGGAAAAGTTTTGGAGTCCCGCCCCAGTCATGAGTTTAAATAGAACAGCCAACCTCTGCTTAAGGAGTCATAGAGGTTTATGATTGAAATAAATTCTATTACTTCAGTTAGGTAGCGGTACTGGCCAAAGATACTGTCAGGAAGTAGCTAGAATTCCAAGAGATTTCTGGTCTGCTTATCTAGTAGACTATAAACCTCTCTATTGCTTAAGAGGCATTCAACAAAGTAAAATAAGTATTCTTTAATAATAATAACAACATAAATAAGTTGAAGAGTCAAAATGATCAAAGTAAAGCAGCTCTTAGAGCAGCTTGACAGTCGACTAAAGCACCTGATTATTGACTTGACAACAAAGAAGAGAAGGAGAGACTTGCCTGCTCTTTAAAAATTACAGTCGCAGCATCTAGAAGAAATTCCCGAGCAAGCTCAGGACTCTTCGCATGTTTTTGAGGACGAGGACATTCACCATCCAGTTCATTTCCATCCTTGTCCATTGAGTCCTCATCCTGAAAAGGAATCATCAAGCAACAACCGTAAAGTGAGAATTTCCGATATAAAGAATATCGTAGCATCAAAGGTAGCAATTATAGACAATACAGTAGAGACAGAGGCATGGTTAATAAGCTTCACAAAATTGACAACCTCTTCTTCTTCAGCCTCTTCAGCATGCTCAAAGAACCTTCTAATGCTTTCCCCTCTTGTCATTGTAATAAAACCATCCCCAACCACAAGCCTGCAATGTACACATTGTTGCCCCTTCATTGCATGTGCTTTGACAGAAAGTTCAGTACATCTACCATCCAGCTTCCATGCCCGTAGAGTGATATAGCAGGCACTGAGACCACTCAAGTCTAGACCACTGACTTGTACTCTTCCACTCAAGCCAACATTTTCATAGTCCAAGATATCACATTTTCCTTCTCCGCTTCCAACTGCCCACTCAAAGTGATGATATGTCCCAAAGGTATCAATGAACGTCTGATGCCAATCAGCTAAGATTGTGTCATGAGAAACCTGAAAATAAGAGAGTAAATGGCATTAATCTTGGTGCATTATAACAAGAGTCAACAACAACAGCAACAACAAACTCACTAAACTTGAAAGTAGAGATATTGTTTCCGATAAACCCTCCGTTCAAAGAAAGATGGAAAGAAAGAAGTAGCAACAACAACAAATAATAAGAAAACATAGCGAAAGGAACATCACGTAGTAATAGAAATCTAACAATAACAGAATACAAGACTGACACTACTACTACTACTACTGCTGGTATATGGCAAGAAACATTCTCGACTAACTATTACCTTCTACCTTAATTCTCGACCTCCACACCTGCCTATCAGTGGTCATGTATTCGGTAAGCTACAATAACGTCATATCTTGCCTAATCACCTCTCCCCAATACTTCTTTGGCCTACCTTTACCTCTTCTCAGACCCACCAAGGTCAACCTCTCTCACCTCCTTACTTGGGCATATGTGCGTCTCATCTTCACATAACCAAATCTTCTAAGCCTTGCTTCCCGCATCTTGTCCTTCAACGAGGCTACTCCTACCCTGGCCCGGATATCTTCATTCCTAATTTTATCAATCTTAGTATGCCTCCACATCCATCTCAACATCCTCATTTCCGCTACTTTCATCTTCTGGACATGGGAGTTTTTAACTGGCCAATACTCTACCCCATACGAAATAGCAAGCAGTCAAACAAACAAGCTATAGAACTTACCTTCAAGTTTAGGTGGCACGTTCTTATCACATAAAACACCGGATGCGAGCCTCCATTTCACCCACCAACACCCCCAATACAATGTATAACATCCTCGTCAATCTCCCCATTTCCATGGATAATAGACCCAAGATACTTGAAACTATCTCTCTTAGGGATGACTGTGCATCAAGCCTCACGTCCGCGTCCGCTTCATTGGTCCTGTCATTGAACTTGCACTCCAAGTATTATGTCTTGGTCCTACGCAACTTGAAACCTTTAGACACCAAGGTTTGTCTCCAAACATCCACTCTCGCGTTCACTTTATATGCACTAAGCTCGGAGAGTGGTTAGAACGGTAGCATTAGTACTCTTAGGCCTTTTTCTATTAGCTTTCTTTTAATTCCATATTGGTGGGTCGCAGGAGTAGTGTAGTGGAAGGGGGGAGTTGGGACCAGTGTTTCCTTTTTTTATATCATAGACAGTATGTTCTTCAAGGGACTTAATATCAGGTATACTATGAGCATTTGATTCTACCTTTTATCATGTTGGAAGTTGAAGTTCACACAAAAGTTCAGGTTGTAGCGTGGTATTATGTTCTAGGAAAAATCCAGACGTGACATCTTTATTTTTGCTTGCTCTATGTTAGCAAGTTAATATACACTTTGCAGGCTCTCTTTTGGTTTCCGGGCTGCTGAATATATGAATCAAAATCTGGTGCAGTGTCTCTAGTGTAGTGGAAGTGGGAAGAAGTTGGGACCAGTGTTTCATTCTCTTGAGTCCTTTTTTTAACAACTGAAATACCATCAATGATATAAATGCAGAAAGAATTATTAACCATAACCATAATGGTAACAATTTACTAATTATTCATGAGTGTAAAATTAAAAGCCTAGAAAGAGCCAAATCAATTAATCCAAAAATTAAAACAGTAGAAAAATCCTAACATCAGTCCCCTATAAGAAATGCATGCAAAAATGAGACTAGGCACAGATTTAGCTGTGCTTCAGGTTCTACTTTGCACACCACATGAGCAATGAAAAAGATGAACTTGAAGAATTGATCACACCTCATACTGGAATGCTGCATCAGCAACACAAAACCAACTACTACAGTGAGGTTCCCTGCGCATGCGTTTCAATTCCTTCAGCTCCTTGAATTCACGGATAACATTCCTTCTACAATCTCTACAAAACCTCTTGCTATCAAACCTGTGATGAGCAACAAACTTTGACAGTAAGTAAATCATCTCATGGAATTGCCTTAAAGCACACTAGAGACATTGCAACAGATTTTGATTCATATATTCAGCAGCCCAGAAACCAAAAGACAACCTGCAAAGTGCATATTAACTTGCTAACATAGAGCAGGCAAAAATAAAGATGCCACGTCTAGATATTTCCTAGAGCATAATACCACACTGCAACCTGAACTTTTGTGTGAAACTTCCACCATGATAAAAGGTAGAATCAAATGCTCATAGTATAGCTGATATTAAGTCGCTTAAAGAATATACTATCTATGATATAAAACAAAAAAAAAGGAAAACATTGATTTGATGATGCTTCAAGTCAGAAACTAAACGGCTCAGCTTTCGCACATTACACTATTGCTCTAGCGGGCTTCTAGACCGAACCAACCTCACTTTTTGAAACCATAAGGATAAAGTCAAAGAAACTTACAATTTTACCATATACTATCTACAATTCCGCCATTCTTCATTGGCAACAGTAAGATGTCAGTAATTTTATCACAGCCTAAAATCATCTTATCAATTCCTGAACCCCAAATTGCAAAGAACACCCGCTACCAAACACCTACAGTAACAAAAAAGATCCACTAGCAATGGCAAAACTTATGCGTAGGCAGATTTTGAACCTTCTCAGTTCCCACTACCTCATTTATGATGCAATTACTTCTCCAAATCACAATAACATAGAGAGAAGGCAAGGTATCTGGTACCATTGAACTTCATACTAAAATTAAACCCATGGTATCTTAGCATAGGCGGGCTCATGAAAATTGAAGATCTGGACATTTACCCACAGGCATCAAGCAAATGAAAGCATATTTGGCTGCCAAATGCGTAAATCCAAAAATTTGAGCCAGAAAATAATCCAGAGCCATCCTTTTATCAATCTGGTTCCATTCCCAAATTCTGTGCAGAAAATAAACAACATCGAAGCAAGAAAAGATGTCGTGCATATATGTAGCTTAATGGAAGGCTAACTACTTTGCCAATAGTCCTTCATCATATGTATTAGAAGACCATCATTAAGATAGTCATGAGAACAGCTTTCCAGTGCCTTGATAAGCATAAACTTCAGGCAGCTTTACAACTGATTTTCTTATTTATTTTCAACAAAGAGCTGGGAAAAATTCAGAATCTTCATGTACATCATTCATTTTAACAAGTGAAGGATTATAAAGGTGGAGCCTGACACTTTCACACACTTTCAGTCAAGGCGCCAAAACTGCATATATCACCCTGAACATATTCAAAACAGGTGCATTCTTTCATCCAGGTAACTTTTGTTGATAAAATCCCAAAACCTGGATCTTATTGGAGCTATCTTACTCGAGCTCTGGAATTCTCTAATCTGGTAGAAATTATCAGGAGAAAGGACTCCATGTGCTATTAATGACTGAAGTGCAAAATCTATCTTTTTCAAGCAAGTGAAATTCACCTTTTAAGACAATTTATTTCTTAAAGTTAAACTCCATCGTGAAACCCCATCACTTTTTTACTTTATTTTGGTAATGATGATATGAGTTGAGCTTAAAGAAAGAAATGAGGATTCTTATCGCCAACCCAACTTGTTTGGGACTGAGGCGTAGTTGTTACTGTTGTTGCTCCAGTTAGTCTATATGGCTTCTTAACTTAAAGAGGCCAAATGCTAAGACCAGAGTTTGAAAAGTACAAATCCAGAAGCCACTTGATCTACAGACCATTGTTCTTCATAGGATGAGACTTCAAAATAATGGAACCCCTCAACTAAACTTGCAATTCCAGAGTTAACTACAATTGCCCTGCTCTTTGATGAGAGAAAAGCAGACGAAAAAAAAAACTACAATTGCCCATTCCACGCATCTAACGTCTGAATTACATTAAATGGGTAAGACGGAAAGAGGGGATAGCAGTAAGGAGAGCAAACTGAAGAAAGGGGGTTATACGCACCGGTATATGAGCCTTTCAATAAAGTCCTCTTCCTTCATTTTCAGAAGAGACTGACGTGTCTCTTCGCCAAGGGCAGTCCAAAAGTCTACCAAAGTGTCTACAGAAAGTCTGGTAGTATGAAGAGCACATGTTTCTCTTGTTCCATGCCCTCTGCCATAAGTTGCCATCCCCTGGCTTATCCAACCCCTAGCACCTCCACCACATGCATCAGGATAAAGCAGTTCTCTCTCTCGTTCCCTTGCACATGCACTGTCAAACACCTGATATAAAGGGAAGGTAAGAAAATGAAAGACAAAAGATATGAATGATATTTATGACCTAAAACAATTTTACATTTTGAAGTCCCTTCAGGGATTTGGTATATAGATAACAGTCCAACAAAGTAAGCATCCCATCTCGTGTTGTGGTTAGACCTCCCCAAGGATGGACAGCTGGATCTTGAACATCATACTCAGACCCTGTTGTCGCACACAACTCTCCATCACAATGATTCTTCAAGGCTCCTACTCTGCTGCATGGACAGTGAGCACCTGCGCCCTCCTGCTGCAAAGACTTTGCATACATGACAATTTGGAAAAAACCTTCAAGAAGTAACCCATTGCATCTAGAACAGTACATGTTCTTACGAGCTTGCTCAAAGAGGGTTTGCTTATCAATCCTTAGAAGCTTCTGCCGAGCTTGTGGTGATAGCTCACTCCAGAACTACAATACAACCAAGAAACCTTTAGCATTTATTAGCTATTATAACCAAATAATTCTCCTGTTTGATATTCAAGTAAATAAAGCTATATATAGTAAAATAAAATCAAGATATAACAAAAAAATAAAATAAAATGAAACTGGACTGAAGTTTTACGTAACCAAGTTTTTTTTCTTTCATAAGCGAAAAACCCTGTGAGCTGTGAGTTAACCAACGCAACTCTAATTGTTCTCACATGTTCGAAACTCGAGGGGAGTATGGGACTATGGGTCCAGCCTTCTAACCTGCTCCAATTTAATACCAGCCTTGTCTAAACGCAAGGCTCAAACTCGTGACGTGCTCTCAATACCACACATCTCGTACTGCATCCTTACCATTAAACCAAAACTGTGGAGGCTTAAGGTAAGCAAGTTACCCGAACAAATACTACATATCACTTCATCCATAGATGAGCGTTTCTGTAAACATGTCAGTGTTGCATCCTGACTAATCATCACTTGAATTCTAACGACTACTTGAGCACGTATCAACCAGCACTAATCAAGTAAGAGGGGTAATAGAGACAAGGAAGGTTCGCAAGAAGTTACTAGTGTGTCTCATGGTTAACCAATGTTAAAGAATATTTTCAAGTGAGTAACTAATTTTATTGCTGATTGGTATGTAACTGATGATAGTTTCATGAAAGCATATCCGATACAGCTTCAATGAGATCTATTAATGTTATCCCAAAATTAATTGTTAAAGAAATTAATTCGAAGAATCTCTCTATCTTTCTACTCCGTCCAACTTATTAACAGTGATGATCTTTCCATTTGGGACACTTGAAAATTGTTTGATGCAGTTCCATTTTTAAACAACTTTCACATTAATTAAACAAAGGGGACCCTTGGCGCAACGGCAAGAGTTGTAGCTATGTAAGGAGGTCACGGTTAAAGCCATGGAAACAACCTCTAGTAGAAATGTAAGGTAATTGCGTACAATAGACCTAACATAGTCAGGCCCTTCCATGGACCTGCACATAGGGGAACTTAATATTTTCTATTACTACACTTAAGATTTTCTTCAATTACACTACGCTATACAAGTCAAATTAATATAAAAATTCTGTGTAAATAGACACAATAAATAGTACATCATTAACATGTAAAACCTACTAACGAACAAGCAAGAAAGTAGCTAATTTAATCGCATTTAGTTACAATTGCATAGAACAACTAAATACTAATTCAAAAATCACCCGAAGAGAACAATAAAATGCAACAAATATATTCACAAGTTTAACCAATAAGAAACTAATCCAATTAAATTAATACCTTCTGAAGCTGATTATAGCTGACATCCTCACTGTGCTTTGACCAGAAGCCGCCATTACTCGAAATTGATTTACTCGACGCATTAAACGCCAGCGTTTCATTCGCGTATTCTTCATCATTTTTCTGCGCTAACCCTGGCATTTTCTCCTCAATTTCTAATAAACATCTTCTCCTCAAATCTCTATAGCGCGATTAAATCGATAATTTCGAATGATTATAGATCGAGAATTAGATATTTTTTTATGAATAAAGTAGAAATGAATCTAAGTTTAATTATATCAACCCGATTAAAATAATGTGAAAAAATCGGATTGAAAGTGTAGACTGAGAATCTAACAGTGAAATTCGATTATTGAAGGATCGAAGATAAATCGAGAATTTAGATAGAAATAAAAAGAGAAAAGGGAAAATGGAAGATAGAGGGTTTTTTGCTGATGAGATTTGGTGCAAATGTGTGTATCTGTATTTATGTACGTATAAATTTGTTAAGAAAGAAGATTTTAGGGGGCTTTAGAGATGGAGAGGAACCTACACCTTGGCTTTTTTCTGCAGGGGTTAAATTGCAAAATTGAAGCTTATTGTTTGATAGGAAAAAGTCCAAATTTATCCATTTTTACTAGAGAAATATAGAAACCAGAAAAGTTTTTAAAAAAACACCAATAAATTTATATATTTAGTTAATGTAGAAAAGGCAAAAAAAAATCGACTATATGAAAAAAAATTAACTATATATACCGATAAATTCAATTTATAAACATTTTTAGGGGAGTTAGAGCTTAGTAAACTATATTCTATTACCAAAAAGTTTTAAAATAAAAAAAGAATTTGTAAGGAAAAAAAAATTAATGTATTTAGTTCATGGAGAAGGTTAATACGGAAAAAAAGTTTCACATCCCTTTCCTTACGGAAGAAAAATTATTAGAAGCAATATTATTTTTTGCTTTTCATATCTATTCTTTTTTTATAGAGCTTATGGCATATAACTTTTAAGCCAAAACTAATAAATATGTGTCCTTTATTGGAAAAAAAAAAACTAAAGTAATACCAGAGCCCAAATATGTAACTTGGGATTAGATTACATATTGGCATAACATAATGATGTATACATAATTAGGACATGTTGAACAAGATTATTTTTAATCAGTGCCGTCTCAACCCCCAGGCCACTAAGGCCAAAGCTTTAGGCCCCCAAAAATAGGAGGCCCCAAAATTTATCCTTTTTTTATATGTTTATAAATTATTGTTAAATATGTTAAAAGTTCATCCCACATCAGTGGGGTACTTCATTTTGGGGGAAAATTTCATTCTATAAAAGAAGGCCTAATATTCAAGATTTAGAGACATCTCTCATTTGCATTTTTGTCTTCTTAAGGCATTTGTATCTTCTTTCTTTAGTATGAAAATTTTATTAAATATGTCTAAGGCCTCATGTTAAGATTTGGCTTTAGGCCACCTACTCTATATCAAAACAATTACGATTAGATTACATTAATGCATAAATGTTGGCATGTGATTAATTCATTATTTTCGTATATTTGTAGTCATGTGATCATAATTTCTTTAAAAAAGTTACGAGAGAACTTGGAATTGGTTGTTGAGATTTTTTATTGCTCTTACTTTATTTTATTTTAGCACAAAACGCAATGGCATTTCATTTTCGTGCATCTAAATATTTTGGATGGGTCCATCGAAGGAAGAGTATGGTGCGATGGATATTGTATGTCTACTTTTAATTAAAAACTTTGAATCCATAGAATTTCTGGTTGAAAGTATTTTTCCCGATTCAAAAATTTACCAGTGAGTAATGAATACCCAATGGTTAAAAATAAAAAATAAAAAACATGATGTTTTGCCTGTTTAGCAACGAAAATGCTAGTATTACACAAAGAAGTAAACCCCTAGAAAATAATTTTATTACTGATTTTTTTTTTTGCAGAGAAAAGTAGGGAGAGAATTCTTATTGAAGTCTGTGATGAATTACAATGGGGTAAGACCCTTCTATTTATAGGAGAAATATGACTTAGTCACAAAGTAAAACTCTCCACAAGATAGACATTCACTCTAAATAGAATTCTATTCATAACACTCCCCTCTTGAATGTCTATTCAGTAATAATGTGCCTCGTTAAAACCTTAACTAAAATAAAACTCATTGGGAAGAAAAATTATAGAAAAGGAAAAAGAGTACACATATCTAACAATACGCCTTTTGGTTGCCTCGTTAAAAACCTCGCAAGAAAAACCCAGTGGGACAAAACCTTGTAAGGGAAAAAGAGTGCAACGCGCATTAACTCCCCCTGATGAGAGCATCAATTCACATCCTTAAGCCTTCGCATCCCGATCTTGTACACTAGCTTCTTGAAGGTTGACGTCGACAAAGATTTTATATCAGTTTCAATGTATTTTCATAATGACATAACATAGAGATCTCTTCATTCATATATTCAGGTACATGAATCTCTCATGAGATATTATGAAGTGTTATGTCATGTGATCTTCTAGATCACTTGCCTCCTTTATTATGATCATTTTGATCATTTGCTCATCTTCTTTATCAAGAAGTTTATTTGAAACCGATTGTCTATACGCTTTAAGCTTACCATAGACTTTGTCCTTCTAGGACTTAATATGAGCATTTGCAATGAGAATATAGTTACTTTATTTGGGTCAGCAAATGCGTCTGGCATGCTTTGCAATAAATTGCACATGAATTATCCTTTTATGAACTTCAAGTTCATATTATTTTATTCAAGGATCTCGATGTATAAATGATAATTTATTCCATGTAACTTTTCTCAACTGTTGTATCTTGTCTCCCCATCATGTTAGAAAAACTAACTTGTTTCCTCAACTTTGAGAACCCATCTTTGTGTGTTATGGTGTTAATCAAAATATACACTGCACATCAATAATAATAAGATGGAATTATTTGGTTCCTGACCCCGAACCACTTGTGAGGGGAGAAAATAATATACTTTCGTATATAACATATATCAAACTGATATATATAAACTTTGTTCTCATAAGCAATAATTTAGCTATTAAGTGGAGGCACTCAATAAATTATTTTGCTAAACCAACTATGATGTAGACCAACTTATCAAGATGAACTTGTTGAATAGAAAATCTGAAAATTATGCTCTAAATCAAATTATTGAGCAAGTTACCTCGCAAACACCATGTTGCGGGTTAATAATAATCGCACATGTAACCATCTCATAGATGCATCTTATGTAGTATACATGGCAGGTGAATGGGCCCATATTCACCTTTGATATTTCCAGCATTCATGGGATTCAATCCCACTTTTAGTTGGTATATTAATTAATGAGAACATGCACATAAAAGAATCCGTAAAGAACTTTCTAGTTCTTTAATATTTACCCATGTGAATTCTCTTTATTTTTTGCACATAATACTTTAAATTGATATGGATAAATCAATTATGCCAACTGAATAAATTATCAATATTGATAAATTTCAGATTTACACTATGATGTGTGCAATTATGAATAAACTCCAAGTTTATTATGATATGGGTTTTATATCAATAAAATATCCACTTCATTGTGGTATTCTTTTGTTTATGTAGTACAAATTGGAGATAAAGCGGGTAGCTTTTTACATACATATTATCCCGCTACAAGTTGTAGTAATAGAAGATATTAAATCTTTCCTTTACTTATAGTCTCAATATAATCAACCGCTTTCGCGTATATTTTGGAAACTGAATAAGTTTCTTTGAGACGTACTACAATACAATACCTTATTGGTAATTAATTGTGTTTCTCCAAAATAGTAATAATTGGCTCTTCTAGAGCTCTCAATTAATTTTGTACTACCACAGATTCATCAATATCCATGTGGTGAATATCTCTTTTAAATAGAAAGTTATACAATTATGGTCATGGCCAAAATTATATGCAAGATATGTTTCTTGCATTATTGTTGTCCTTTAATAATCACATTGCTAAAATATTTTGGCGTACGATAGGTACGTGACCAATGACCATTCATGCCATAATAATGATATTATTTTCTTATATCATCTCAAACCTCCTTCTAGAGGTGAGTGTGGTATATTCAATACCAATAGCATGTTCATATTCTTTCAAGAATGAATATGTATTGATAAATGAGATGTTGTCACATTCCCATCATGAATGGACCATAATCATGTATATGTGCTATATAAAATTTCACGTCAAATCGATGACAAATATTACTTTCACAGAGTGGAGTATTATTTTGAGAATACTTATTGTTCTCATTACCATAATGATGACGATATAATTTCGTCTATTGCCACGTCCATATCCATTGATACATTCACGGTAATAATTTTATCTTCTTTCAGACTTATTACATACCTGCTATCACATTCTCTAAAGGGAATGAGATGGAGAAAATTCAATGGGACGGGTTTTCACTTCTTGTGCGCATGATCATACATGACTTTGATCATGGAAAGACATAGAAATTTTACCACTTCATGTGGGTGTAATTTCTTAAAAACTCCATTAGAGTTATAATCAAACTTTGTTGTCTTTGCCTGTATATAAAACCAAATTATAGAATTTCAAGAATTTGAAAGAGAAAAATAAAATACTTACCTTAAATCCAGAATTTTAATCATGAAGGAAGTTCATGAAACAATTGATAATCATTGTGCTCAATCTCAAAGCTTCTACTCAATTGGTTAGAGTCTCGTGCTGATAACGTGTTATAAATAATAAAAGAACAAGAGCAATATTGTAGAGAAAGAGAGAGGAAATTCTTATTGAATTTTGGGATGAATTACAATGGGGTAAGACCCTCTATTTATAGGAGAAATATGACTTAGTCACAAAGTAAAACTCTCCACAAGATAGACATTCACTCCAAATAGAATTATAGACATTCACCCCTAGAAAATAATTTTATTACTGATTTTTTTTTTTTGGTCACATGTTAAAATTAGCTTTTGCAATGAATAGTGACGGGTTGTTTGCAGCTAACTTGTTGGGTTCTTAACAAGAGAATTTTAATTAATAATTTTTCCAAGTTCTGACAAATAACAGGATTTTGACTATTTTCAGGTTTTACCTTCGTTTCTTCTTTTTACCTGAAAAAGGATGATAATTTGTATAGCTGATCCTCAAAAGTAAAAAATGAGAAAGTACAAGTAAGGCCTTGTTATATTTTCCTGTTGTTCATCTTATGGTAATTTTTGTCCGTTGCTTTTCGATACAGTAAGTAATTTATAATATGGTTATATTATTGAACGGAAATACAAACAAGGAGTATATCTTTTAGGAAGTTTACTAATTATTTTATTGTTTTCGAAATCATAAATTAGAGAAGTAAACAAATAAATGTTAGTTCAATAAACAAAACGTGAAATAATAATTCCGAGCCCACAAGTTGCTTGTGTGTCCTTAAGGAATTTAATCCCCTCACTGTTGCCCAAGGTTTTGGATTAATTCCTCCCAGGATAGAACGGAATAACTATTCTGCAACACTGGCAATCGAAACTACAGAATTTCAGCGAACTCAACAGACGGAGCAAATCACACTTGACACTTATGTTTATTTGAAAATAATGCAACAATATAAAAAGAGGGGAGAAATTTTCAGATTTTTCCATCTGATTTTTATATCTAAAAAATGAGGCCAAGCCTCTAAATTTATAGACAAAAGGAGGGTGAGATGAAGAGGTGCAATCCAAAAGGTGCCTCTTCCATTTCTCATTCACACCCTTTAAAAATGCAACAGTGAATCCACCTCCAAGAGACGTGGCAGTATTAATAATTTTTTTGTTTTACGATTACCTAAAGGTTTCGGGTTCAAACTTCAGGAGTAAGAAATTCTTGACAGAGAATGCATCCAGTTTAAAATAGACCGACGAGATGCAATTTATATTAGTCCGCTCAATAAATTTTAAATTTCAAAATGTTATACTAAAAAAAATATATTAATGTCTAATTTTTAAAAGCATGTTAAAATATAGTATGATATAGTTATACAGGGGTGGAAATGAAATAGGCCACCAATTCGACTATGTTGAACTTGGTGAGGTGACAATGTTGTCATTCGACAAGGCTAGAAGCTTATATAATTTATTAAATAGTGTTGTCATTGTGACGAAATGTGAAGGAGATATCATGTTAACTAATTTAAAATACTAAAACTACAAGAATGCATCTCTATCTGATGTATATTTGTAGAATTACCTTTCCATAAGTCTAGACGTTGATAGATCCGTTAATGTCCATGATGACAATTCGACGATTAAGAGACCATCATTTCATTTACAGTGTGAACTTTTCAAATCCAATTTAAGGATAAATAAGTAGTATAGTATAACATAATATACTATTAATAGCAAAAAATAATAATCACAGGATATCATCATGGTATTTTTAACTTTTTCTCTTGTTAAAAATTGTTTCAGATTGCTGATACATTCACTGGTACTACTATTTCTTCCCTTTTTCCTCAACTCCTTATTTTTCTTTTGAGGTATCTTTGTTTGTCAAAAAATATAAAGCTGACAATTGACCATTTATTATTACACATTTGGCGGATTTTTCAAATAGGGTAATGCTTATTTCTTCTGTTTAATTATGTGATATAATTTGGACTGACACGAAGTTTAAAAAAGAAAAAAATATTTTTAAAGCTTTTGATCTTTAAACATATCGTAGTATTTCTGTGATTTTAAAATATTTGATATTTATGGCCTTAGACATGCTATAATATTTTGTGACTCTAAAAATTTAGTAGTAGGGATAAACTGAAGTACAAAACTAATTATAAAAATAGTTAATTCTTTATGGAACGAATTAATAAAGAAATAATACCACAAAAACTAATATAATAGTGCATTTCCGAGATGAAGATTGACTATTTATTATATCATTTAGGAATAATTATTTTACAAACAGCATAATAATAATTGCATTTTGTAAATGGCATTTCAGAAACAAGAGAAGAAATACGATTGTAGGTCGCATTTTTAGTGCAACTTGTAAGTCTGTATGTATTCATTCGAAAGACTACCTCTAAATCCAAAACTCCCTACCTCCTCTCTCTCTCTTACACTCACATACATACATCACTGAATTTCATTTTGGAATTCTCTCGTCGTCTTCGATTTACCCTAATGTACTTTCTGTGGAACTACAACGTTCACTCGACTAAATTTTGATATTTGAGTATTTGTGACCTCTTCAGACTCATTACCCTTAGAATTATTTTCTCCAAAAGAAATACTTATAAAAATATTATTTTTAACAGTGTATAAATCTCAATAGACAATTCTTTATGCATTCTATAAATAACAAGCATATTTTTAATATCTTCATCGTCATGACATTCAACTAGCCCATCATAATCACTAATAATTTTATCACCTCTCAAATAAGAGAACGTGTCTTCCTCACAAATATTGAAGTTACAGTACTCTTTTAAGTCATCCAATAGGTCAAAGTAAGACATAAAATCAACATCAACGTTTGTTTTTTTTTCAAATGACCACCTACATATTTTCTAGAAAGGGAGAATACAAAATGGCCACCATTGATAGCTAATTTCTTTCTCCCATATCATGTTCGCGCTTCCGAAAAAATTATTGAAGATGAATTAAGTAAATATGAATAAACAAAGACACAAATTTATATAATGTGAAAAATGATTTAATGACAAATTTAATATTACACAATAATCATATTACAATTACCTGGATAAATAAGCTCTTCTACAGGTTGCGTGAGCAAGTTTTTGTAAATAGATGACTTCTTAGAAATCTTAACAGGTTCCGAGTCACGATTATCAATCAAGCGATTAGTTTTTTTTTTCAAAAATCATTCTTACCCATGTCTGATTAAACAAAATAACATAAACTCACTAAAATAAATTATCACAAATATAAATGATATTTTCAGTAAGTACTTAGTAGCCAATTTCTTAACAAAGTTGAACCAAAAAGTAAAAAAGGGATATGTCCGATAATCTAAGAACAAGAAAATTTGCCTAAGTCTACAGAATTAAACAAAATAACATAAATTTAAATGTATAATGCATAACTTGGAAAGTTGGAACAAAGATATAGGAAGAAATTAGAACTTTTGCTTCTAGTGATGACAAGTTGATTCAGACAAATACTAAAAAAATCTGCACCTCACTTTTTGGCTTTCTTTTGTGCTTTTAGTGTTTTAAGGTTTTTTTTGCTCTCTAATCTTTCTATAGAAAAGGAACAACATATTACTCTCTAATAGAACTAGGAGGATTTTTTAGGCACAAAATATTTAGAGGGAAATAATATGGAGGGAATTTTTTTGTTTTTTTTTTTAATTTACGTATTTCAAAAAGAAAATTCATGTTTCCCTCCTAATAATCAATAACCACAAAAAAGAAGCTCAACATCTTTTTTAGTATAACAAATTATTATTTGACGGCAATTTTTGTTCCTTTTGGAAATATAGTTTCCTTTTTTATTTATGTTTAGGATACTTTGTTTTTCTAAACAGTTATTCTGATATTTTGGCAAAAAAAAAAAAAAGCTAAGCTTAATGAACATATTTCAAAGGAATTAAATTAACAATAAAATTTTGTTAGAGAATCCTTTGGTACCGTTTGGTTGTCAAAAAAGGAAGGTGAAATTGTTGAAAGATTTCCTTTTTTCTTTTTTTGTTTGTTGAGCAGCAAAGTTTTAGGAAAAAAATATCTCACGGCAAAAGTTGGGACAATTTCCTTCTTACCATTTCAAAGGAATTATAGTCGAATTCGAATTCTTAAATATTAATTTTTTTGTTTGTAAATGTTAGAGCACGATTTTTTGTTAGGTAAAAAGATCTAGAAGAGTCGAAGTGGTGTATTTATAGTAAATTTTGAAAGTTTTAAATATAAGTAGTTTTTAAATAGTTCAAATATGAAAAAAATATTATAACCAAAATTTTAGTTAATTTAAATTTTTTAAATATTAGGAGAATAGTTGTGACGACTCAAAGGGTCATCACCTATTTTCTCTCTCTTTTCGCGCTTCCGAGGCCTCGAAAATCTTATTTTTAGTTGCCTCAATTTGCGTGCGCAGTCCAGGCGAGTAGCCGGAAAACTTGTATGTGAAATTCGGTGAAAATGCTAAAATTTGGTATTAAAGGAGTAAAGATGACTTTGGTCAATATTTTGGGTAAACATAGCCGGACCCGTAATTTGACGATTTCGGAGGGTCCGTAAAATAATATGGGACTCGGGCATATGCCCAAAATTGAATTCCAAGGTTCCAGGCCCGAGAAATGAATTTTTAAAAGAAATTATTTTTCTGAAATATTTAAGAAAAATATAAATAAAAATTGATTAGAACGTGTTGGTATAGGACCCGTATTTTAGTTCTGGCGCCCGGTACAAGTCTTATATATATATATTTTAAGAGATTTCTATGAAGTTTGATTGAAATTGGACGTCGTTTGACGTGTTTCGGACTTACAACTCTAAATTTGAAAGTTTATGAAGTTGATAAAAAACTAGTGATTTTGAGGTTTGATTCATTGATTTTGATGTTATTTTAGCGATTTGATCACACGGTTAAGTTCGTATGATGTTGTTGAGTTAGTGCGTGTGTTTGGTTGGGAGCCCCGAGGGCTCAGGAGTGTTTCGGAGGTGTTCCAGGATGGTTTTGAACTTAGGAAATATAGCAGATTTGCTTCAACAGTTTCAGGCCTCAGTTCTTCTTCGCGTTCGCGTTCGCGATGCCTAGATTCCTCTTCCTTCGCGATCGTGTTCATACCCCTCACATTCGCGTAGGGTTATTTAGGGCTTAACCTTCTTTCCTCTTCGCGTTCGTGTCCTAGCGAACGCGTAGCTATGTAAACTCTCTCGTCGCGTTCGCGTGTTGTCTCACGCGTTCGCATAGACCAAGTTTAGGGACCCTAGCATTTCCTTCTACGCCTTCGCGCTTACCTTTTTGCGTTCGCGTACCCTGCCAACGTTACCCTTCGCGAATGCGGTTAGCCCGTCGCGAATGCGAAGGGCAAATTTTGCCCAGTTATATTTAATTTCCTAAATATTGTAATCGCAGACCATTCACAAAAACACCCGAGTTTCATCTTCTCCAAGGTCCTTAGGCGTCCATTGAAGCTCCCTTCCATCAAGACCACTTGGGTTAGTAAATTCCAACTTGTTTTCTTCATTTTCCATCATTAATTATTAATTCCTAAGCTTAAATCATGTAGTTTAGGGTGGAAATTGGGAAAAAGGGTAGAGTTAGATTTTTCTATATTGTCTTGATTTAGACCACGTTTTGGGGTCAGATTTGATAACAAATTATGTATTTGGGCTCGCGGATGAATGGGGGATTTAATTTTGGTTCGAACCTTGTGTTTTGGCCAAGCAGGCTCGGGGGCAATTTTGGAATTTTTGGAAAGAAAGCTTGGAAATTTGTAATTAGGCAGTTGTTTGATTTGTTTAGCATATATTGACATTATGAATTCCTTATTGTACATATTTGATTGAGTTGGAGCTGAATTCGAAAAGGAAGGCGGTTGTTGTGAATTGATTTAGACATGGAAGTTGAGGTAAGTGTTTGGTTTAACTATCTTCAGGTATTAGGAGTTGAGTCATAATGCTACATGTTTTGTGTGGAGTACGACGTATGGGCATGGTGACGATTATCCATGTGTCGGTGTCGAGCATGACCGTGAGTCTTAATTTGATAATTGTGTACTCTTACTTGATCCTATGAAAATTTTGACTGAATATTTGTATTATTGGTGTTAATATGAAGTTGAATAGGATTTGTTATAGCCGTCTCTCCCTTATCAGGATGTTTGACTTATTGTTATTGTTCCCTTGCCGGGAAGAGTATTAAATTGATTGTTCCCTTATGGGGAGGAGTATTAAATTAATTGTTCCCTTGTCGGGCTCGTTTTGAGTATTGTGTTGAAAGTAAATGGAGCCGGTGGTACGCCTACCACAAGTGATATTAAAGTGGGAGCGGGTGGTACGCCTACCATATGATATATTGAAATGGGAGTGAGTGGTACGCCTACCACACATGGTATATTAAAATGGGAGCGGGTGGTATGCCTACCACGAGATATTGAGAAATGGGATCGAGTTGCACGCCTGCAACGAGATGAGTTGAATATGAAAGTTGCCTTGTCTATTCATTATTGCTAGAAGTTAAACTATTGATGTACTTACCATTATTCCTGATATTTGTTTCTAACTGTTACCTTATAACATGCTCCCCGCCCCAGTTTAAATTATTATGTTCTTGTTATTTTTCATTGTACTCGTATATATATATATATATATATATATATATATATATATATATATATATCTACACAAGTTGGTTTATGTGATGTCCAGTCTAGCCTCGTCACTACTTCGCCGGGATTAGGCTAGGGACTTACCAGCACATGGGATTGGTTGTGCTGATGCTACACTCTGTGCATTTTTGCACAGGCCCGGGTTTCGAGCCGCAGCATCAACTTTAGTTCGGGAGCATACCTTCAGTCTGGAGATACCCGAGGTAGTCTTGCAGGCGTTCGCAGACCCGACATCTCCTTTCTATCCTTACATTTGACTGTCATCTCTTTGTATTCGATATAAACAAATTTATGTTTCTTTCAGGCTTTGTATTTAGTACTTCTTAGATGTTCGCGAGTATGTGACTCTAGTTCTTGGGTAGAGATTATGTTGGAATTTAGTATCTCGTTTAGCTATTTAAATTTAAGACTTCCGTTTTATTATTGTTGACTTCTCATTGCTTAAATATTATTGTCGAAGGATTGTTAAAAGGAATGGTTATTTAAGGAAAAATAACTAAATTTGGCTTACCTAGCTTCTATGAGTAGGTGCCATCACGACTCCCGAGGGTGGGAAATCTGTGTTGTGACAAGTTATTATCTGAGCAATAGGTTACACAGATCTCACAACTCACGGACAAACTTGGTGGAGTCAGAGGGATCCGTACGAAGACGTTTGTATTTATCCCAGAGGTTACCGAGTTAGGAAAAGTTTCACATTTGTTCTTTCTTGTCGTGCGGTTCTGTTTCTCAATGCTAATTGAATTTCTACTCTATTCTCTCGCAGATGGCAAGAAAACACTCTTCCTCATCTATTTATCAGCAGTCCGAACCCCAGAAGCTCCTGCTAAGGGCAGAGGATGAGTCCGTGCTAGAGGCCGAGGTAGAGGCAGATCTCAACCCCGAGCAGCAGCACCAGTGGCGGAGCCTCAGGATGACATAGACAAAGAGATTCCGGTCCCAGCCGCAGCAGTTTCGGTGGGTCCAGTTCAAATCCGAGAGGGGTTTATTGCTACCCCAGTTCTTCATGATGCTTTGGTCCGGTTGGTGGGCTTCATGGAGAGTGTCACCCAAGCACGATTGCTTCCTATAGCACCAGCCACTTCTCAGGCTTGAGGAGGAGCCCGTACTCCTACTACATGTACTCCGGAGCAGGTAGTTCCCCAGGGACAAATTCTAGTGGTTCAGCCAGCTATGGCAGCTCAGCCGGGGGTAGTTGCTCAGACCGGCAATGGTACGACTATGTCCGTAGATGCTTTGTGGAGGCTAGACAGGTTCACCAAGCTCTTTACTACTACATTCAGTGGTGCTTCTTCTGAGGACCCCCAAGATTTCTTAGACCGGCAATGAAGTGGATGGGCATTGTTGAGTCCAATGGATTTGATTTTGCTGCATTTTGCCTATCTGGATCCGCCAAGACTTGGTGGAGGGATTTCTGCTTAGCTAGACCACCAGGGTCGCCGTCTTTGACTTGGGATCAATTTTTAGAGTTGTTCTTAGAGAAGTTTCTCCCCGTTACTTAGAGGGATGCTATCACGACCCAATTTAGGATTGTGACCGGCTCTTAGGAGCAAGTGCTCCTAAGTAAGCCTCATCAAAAATTTTACAGAAAATCGGGCAGAGTTTCCCCTATTTTTGGACCATCCCAAAAAATTTCTGTCTCAAATCAGCAACCAAACAATCTAATAACAATTCAACTGGCAATTGACAACTTACCAATTAGACAAAATAAGTCTCCACCATTACTAATCAACATACTGACAAACAGAAATTCTATTATACCTCCAATATTGACAAATTCGACATAACACTATACCAACAACAGAATACTCATGACACTAAATTATTGACTATGGAGCGACTCTAAGAATTTAAAAGAAAAACCATAACAATTGATAAAATATCTACCCATACGAACAAGTGCGAGGCTCACCAAAAATTCTCAACTTATGTGCTCTAATTAACGAAATCCTCGCCTGCGTCAACTGCTATCTCTGTAAAAAATTAGCGGGGAATGAGTCGCTAGCTCAGTGAGTAACAACACTTAACCACAACCATTTTTATTTGGGGACAAGTTAGAAACATGCTAGTATCTCAAAGAGAAAATAACATAAAAATGCCCTTTCAGAAATAATAAATAATTTTCAGTCTCATCATGATTTTCTCGTAGTAAAATATAATTAACAATTCAGTAATAAGCTCGGTAACCACTGTATAGTATCAGTATTCACATTTTTGGGAGGTTTCAATGAACGTATCATGTAATCGTTATAACTGTGGACTTCTTCGCAAGAAGTCATATATAACGGTAGTCCCTACTCGAGAGAAATCGGTAACGGTATGCTAGTTCTACCATCCCACTAGCAAGGGCTATAATGGTAATTGGTTATTACAAGGTGCACCAGGTCTAAGAAACCCGCCGTTAGCTACGGGATCCTTCAATGTCTACTCCCATTTATACTTGTCTCTGTAATCCGTATATACTCGTAGAAACTTGTTAAAATAATATAGGGCATTTTGGTTCTTATTAAATCATAAAATTTCGTTTGTGTAACTATAAACCTTATCTCAAGTAATTGTAAAACATATTCAGTAATAATGAGAATATTCATAATAACTATCGTCTAAAATAAATATAGTAGTATCACATCGAGTAAAGGACTTGTCCCACATGCAAATTCAAATCAATCAGTAATATGTTCATATTAAAAATCATAGGTAAATCATGCTAGTTGTAGAAATACAAGTTGACGTAAGGTTACTACTCACATTACTCGTGCCGAAATACCAAATACTTTACCTCGAGCAATTCATACAAATTTCTCCAATCAATCCACGAAGTTCTATGTTTAACTCTTAATTTACCCAAAATAATTCTTATTGGTATTAAATTTCTTATACGTTGTGAAATCTTTCAAATATATAAACCGAGATAAAAAAAGAATTACCAGAAAAAAAGAACCCAAATGAGAAATTCGAGTATTACCCGTAAAACTAGTGCGTATTTAAGATTTCTCAAGTTTTGGTTCCACCCTTTTTCTTCTTCTTCTCCCTTTTAAAATTTTGTTTCCTTGCAAAACTGAAGCTTCTGCTTCAACATAGCAGCAACCAAAGAAAGGTCTGCCCTTTCTTTTGTTTTAACAAATTTGGCTTCGGCCCTTTTTTTGCTTTACTTATTTTTTTTTTTTGAGTTATTTTGTTTTAGTAATTTTCTCCCTCCTTTTTTTTCTTTTAGTTATTGTTTTTATTATTATTATTATTATTTGCTAATGACCAATACACATTTATTAAATATAGGGTATTACAGATACTTATCGGAGGCAATTTGAGCATTTTTAGTAGGGTTCTATGATGGTCACTCAGTATGAGATTAGGTTTATCGATCTAGCTCGCCATGCTCTCGTCATAATCCCTACTGAGAGGCGAAGAGTGATGAGATTTATTGATGGTTTGATCTAGCCTATTTGTCTCCAGATGGACAAAGAGGCAGGGTGTGGTATTACTTTTCAGGAGACGACCAATGTGGCCTGGAGGATCGAGATGGTATTGCCACAAGGGGGTGGTACATAGAGTAGACATGAGACCTCGTTAGTCAGGTCGATTCAATGGTGCCTCATCTGGAGGCAGGGATTCGTACGATAGGGGTCAACTTTCTAGACCATTCAGTCATCCCTCCAGGTTTCTTAGGGTGCTCCAGGTGATCGTGGTTTCCGTGGGAATCATTCTGATCAGTAGCCATTCAATCCACCGTCCGCTCCCATCAGTGCACCGCCGCTTCAAAGTTTCCAAGGCCTTTTACCGAGGGCTTGTTTCACTTGTGGTGACACGAGGCACATTGCTAGGTATTGCACTCGAGCTTCGAGCAGTTCTCAGCAGTAGGGTCCCCGTCCTATGATTCAGGCACCAAATATTCCACAGGCCGCACAGTTAGCTTGAGGCGGGGGTAGAGGTACTAGAGGTGGAGGTAGAGGTCGTAGAGGTGGAGCTCAAATCGCCAGGGGCAGAGGTCAACTAGTAGTAGATCGGCCTAGGGACACAACTCAAGGTAGTGGGGGGCCAGCCATGTTGTTATGCTCTTCAGGCTAGGCCCGAGGCTGAGTCTTCAGATGTAGTCATTACATATACGGTTCTGGTTTGTGATTGAGATGCTTTGATACTATTTGATCCAGGGTCTATGTATTCATATGTTTCATCTTATTTCGCACCATTCTTGATCATGCCTAGTGATGCTTTGGGTATTCCTGTGTATGTCTCTACATTAGTGAGTGACTATCATGGTCGATCGAGTCCATCGTTCATGTATTGTAGTGATTGGGGGTCTTGAGACCTGTGTAGACTTGTTGCTCTTAGATATGGTTGACTTTGATATCATTTTGGGTATGGACTGGTTATTACCCTATCATGCTATCTTGAACTGCCACGCCAAGATTGTGACCTTAGTGTTGCCCGATATGCCTCATTAAGAGTGCAAGGGCACTCCAGGTTATTCTACCTGCATGGTCATTTCGTACGTGAAGGCTCGACATACGGTCGATAAGGAGTGTCTGGCCTATTTGTCCTATGTTCATGATTCCAGTGCCAAGGTTTCTCCTATAGATTATGTGCCTATTGTCCGGGAGTTTCCACATGTTTTCCTCTCAGACCTATCGGGTATGCCACCTAACAAGGACATCGATTTCTGTACTGATTTGGCTCCGGGCACCCAACCCATCGCTATTCCGCCATATCGTATGGCCCCGCCAAAGCTGAAGGAGTTAAATGACAAGTTGCAGGTTTTGCTAGAGAAGGGTTTTATCAGACCTAGTGTTTCTTCTTGGTGTACGCTAGTGTTATTTATCAAGAAGAAGGACGGATCGATGAAGTTATGAACAGATTACCGACAGTTGTACAAGGTAATGATTAAGAATAAGTATCCACTACCGAGGATTGATGATTTGTTCGATCAGCTTCAGGGTGCCGGGGTATTCTCCAAAGTTGACTTGAAATTTGCCTACCATTAGTTGAGGATTAGGGAATCTGATGTCCCTAAGACAGCTTTCCGTACTCGGTATGGGCATTATGAGTTCTTGGTCTTTTGGGTTGACCAATGCCCTAGCAACATTCATGGAGTTGATGAACCGAGTGTTCAGGCCCTATTTGGACATGTTCGTGATAGTCTTTATTGATGATATTTTGGTGTACTCCCGCAGCTAGGAGGAGCACGAGCAGCACCTTAGAGTGGTTCTTCAGACTTTGATGGAAAGTCAATTATATGCCAAGTTCTCCAAGTGTGAGTTCTAGCTGAGTTCAGTAGCATTTTTGGGTCATGTTGTATCTGCAGAGGGTATTCAGGTGGGCCTAAAGAAGATTGAGGCAATCAAGAACTGGCCTAGACCAGTATCAGCTATGGAGATTCGAAGTTTCTTGGGGTTGGTAGGCTACTACTGTTGGTTTGTGGAGGGGTTTTCATCTATTGCAACCTTGATGATGTGTGGGCCATTGACTTCATGGGACCTTTCATGAGTTCATGTGGCAACTCTTACATTTTGGTAGTCGTTGATTATGTTTCCAAGTGGATTGAGGCTGTGGATTTTCCCAACAACCAAGACCGGAGTGTGGTGGATTTTCTCAAGAAGAAAATCTTTACTTGGTTTGGCGCTTCTCGTCGAATAATTAGTGATGGGGGTCTCATTTTTGCAATAGGGCATTTGACACTTTGCTTGCAAAGTATGGTGTCAACCCCTTACCATCCTCAGGCTAGTAGACCAGTTGAGGTCTCCAACAGAGAGATAAGGTGAATATTGTCAAAAATTGTCAATGCAAATAGGACTGACTGGTCAATGAAACTAGATGATGCTTTGTGGGCTTACATGATTGCTTACAAGACTCCAATTGGTATGTCTTCGTACCGGTTGGTATTCGGGAAAGGGAGTCATCTTCGAGTTGAGTAGAGCATAAGGCCATATGGGCGTTGAGAAAGTTAAATATTGAGTAGGATGTTGCAGCTAATCTCTGGGTAGAGAAACTCAATGAACGTGATAATTTTAGGTTCCATGCCTATTCCAGCTCGTCCTTGTATAAGGACAAGATGAAGTACTTACCTGACAAGTATGCCAGTAACAAGGAATTCAAGGAAGGCGATTTGTCTCTTCTATTAAGTTCTCGGTTACGATAGTTTCCAGGAAAGCTCAAGTTAAAATGGAATCGCCATTTTGAAGTGATGCATGTAACTCAATTTGGTGCTATTTATTCGAAAAACAAAAAGGTGAAATCTTCAAATTTAGTGGGCACATAGTGAAGCACTATCTTTATAACAACCTAACCGGTCTTTATTAGAATTCATGCCCCGATCCCCTATTAACTGCTTCCTCTAAGTTCATTTTTGCTATTTTGGTTTGTCGGGACGTTCAGTGTGGAATTTCAGAGAATTTTGGGACACTTTGTTCGTAAATGAGATCTTGAGTGTTGGAAATTGGTTCGTAGTCGGAACATTGTGAAGATGACTTCAGAATGAAAATTCAATGGTTCCGTTAGCTCTGGTGATTTCGGGGTTGGAAGCATGTTCGGAATGTATTTTGGAGGTCCGTAGATAATTTAGGCTTGAAATGCCGAAATTTGAATTATTTAAGTTCCGTTCTGATAGTGGGATTTTGATCATATCGTCGGAATGGAATTCTGGAAGTTGTAGTAGCTCCGTCATGTCATTTGGGATGTAAGTGTAAAGTTTCAGGTCATTCGGACATGTTTTGGTTATATTTTTTTATCAAAAGCGTGTTTTGATGAAATTTGAAAATCTTAGGCTTAAATATTTGATTAATTCGGGTATCCTGCGTTGTTTTAGGTGGTTTAAGGAATGGTGCGAGTTTGAATAATGGTGTGGGTTATGTTCGTGGGGTTGGTTGAGGTCCCGAGGGCCTCGGGTGTGTTTCAGATGGGCTACAGGTCATTTTCCCCTTATTTTTGAACTGCTGTTGCTGCTTCTGGTACTCCTTCTTTGCGTTCGCGATCAGGCCATCGTGATCGCAAAGGCTTATCTTGGTCACCTGGAAATTTCTTCTTCGCGTTCGCGTTTAGAGTCTCACAATCGCGATGCTCTGTCTCTCCATTCAACATGTTCGCGTGCACCATCCTGCGTTCGCGTAGCTGTACTGCCTCAGCCTTCGCGTTCGCATACATATTAACGTGTTCGCGTAGTGCAGTCCTTGGAATTCCTAATTATTCTTCTTCTTCGCGTTCGCGTATGCCCTATCGCATTCGTGTTGAGTAATTGAATACCTTCACTTTTCCTTCTTCGCGAACGCGATGCTTCTTCCGCGTTCGCGATGACCAATTTTCCGGGCAGACATAATTTAATCCCAAATTCAAGGGTTTCATCATTTCATCACATTTTGACTTCTAGATCTTGGTCCTTGGCGGTTTTTAAAGGATTTTCACCTGGGAAACTTGAGTAAGTGCTTCTCACTCGATTTAGACCAATTTGCATAATTCTCCTCTTAATTTCATCCTTTAATTTCAGATTTTTATTGAAAAATGGGTAGAACTTCATAGACCGAATTATTGAGTTTTGAGGGGGGTGTTTGACCTCCGATTTGGAATATTTTTATATGGTTAGACTCGTGAGAGTACGAGGGTTCTGAAAATGTAAATATTATTCGATTCCGAGACGTTATCTTGGGGGCATTTTAGTCATTTTGCCTAATTTCGTATTTTATCTTTGAATTAATTAGTAGAATTAGTTGCTTGATATGTTATTTACAATGTGTGATTCAATTGAATGGATTTGTGCCATTTGGAGTCAAGTACTCGTGGCAAGAACGTGGTTGCTAGTTGATGTTAGTCGGTTCAAGGTAAGTATCTTGCATATCCTTGTGTGGGGGGCTTCCCCTTAGGATTTGAGTCTTTTTTGCTGATTGTATTCCTTGTACGCGAGGTGACGATTGCGTGCTCGAATTTATTTGTGGAAAATTATCCCTTTTAGGCTCTTAGATCCTTATAATCACCGAACATAAAGTTGTTTTCTTGATACGATTGAGATCCATGTTGTTAGTTTCACCTCTACATGATTTAATTGGAATTTATTGCCATTTTTGGTTATTCTTGATGCCTAATTGATTTTTACTTGTGTAACTGTGGGATTTTACCCCTTTATAGTCTTACTGTCATTCTTAACTGCTTGTCCTTATTTGGTAAGCATCATATCTCTCATGTAAATAATTGACTTAATTGGAAAGAAGTTAGATATTCTATGTTTAGTTGATATTTTTCCTTAATTGTAATTATTTGATTCATGTTAGCTTCCTTGTTATTGAACTGAGTATTTTGGAGTCATTGTTTCGTATTATTTCTTCCTTGTTGAGTTGTTCTTATTGCGCTTCATATTTCCCTATTTCGGTTATTCCTCGCGAGTTAGTTGTACTGTCTCTTGGTGAACGAAATTTCTTGAGTTGATTCTCTTGCTTTGTTCTTGTGTATATTGTCATTATTGTGTTGTACTTGAGATTGTGATGCACAAGGTTTATGTCATGCGGTTGTTGAGATTGTGATGCACGAGGTTTTTGCCGTGCAGTTGTTGCTACTGTGATGCACGAGGTTTCTGTCGTGCGGTTGTTGTTGAAGGGTTGCACGAGGTATTTGCCGTTCTATTGTTGTTATTGATGTTTTGCACATGCGGCGTAATAAGGCGGAATATGTTATATGCTTATATGTAGGTTGCGCATGCGGCAGAAAAAGGTGGGACATTGTTATGCACGTGTGGAAAAATAAGGCGCCCTATTATACTATTTATTGCACACATGGCGAAATAAGGTGCGCAATGTCAGGGATTGACTATATAGAGTTGTGACGGACTATGGAGGCATTCCTATTTGTTTTATATTGTAATTGTGGGTGGTTTACATGTGTGAGCGTTACCGCTTGGGAGTTGTGAGAAAACATCGTACGTGCAGTCCGTTCTCCTTTCATGATCGCTAACTGGTAGAATTTGGTTAGAAACACTTACACAAGCATACACGTAGCTGAACACTCCTATTAGAGGTGAATTCTTCCTGATTTTGCTAAGGGTGAAGGTATGCCCTTATTGTCCATTATATTTGTGAGAGTGGCCCTAGTTGGCAAGTTAGTTGTCAGCTTGACCATGAGGTTGATGGGGCATGAGATGCCCATTTGTTAGATTTCAAATGCTAGGCCTTTTATGAGTTGTGGTTACCCGAGACTTGGTGAAATTGTGGAAAGAGTTGAATAAGACCTTTTGTGAATATCATTGTAGGATATGAGTTATTGACTTGTCTTTCCTCATGCTGTGTTGTGACCTTAGGAATTGGATTGTGATTATGTTGTCATTTTGTATCAGCGTTTATTATATTCCTGTTGTTAATTGTTTTACTTATCCCTTATTGTGTATTATAGCATTTTTTGTCATTCATTCAGTCTTTACGTATTCATATGTTGTTACCATTATTACTATGATTATACTGTTTATTGACCGGTAGGTATCTCGACTGTTCCTCATCACTACTCCGCCGAAGTTAGTCTTGATGCTTACTGGGCACTGTCGTGGTGTGCTCATGCTAATCTTCTGCACATTGTTGTTGTGCAGATACATGTACTCCTGCTCAGTTCTTTGGAAGGAGGCGTATCGGTAGAGACTTCAAAGTATATCTGCTACATCCGCAGACCAAGGAGTCCCTTTCCAGCTTTCTGTAATAGGTATAGCTTTTCCCGTATTTCTCCTTTGTATAAATATTCTTGAGTCAGAGCCTCTTATGTATCCCTTAGCTTGTGATTTGTGAGTTTGTAGGTCTTTTTGGGAGTTTGTTAGCTTCGAGAATTATTGTGGTATGTATCTTCTGCATTATTAGGCTTACCTAGTCATAGGGACTAGGTGCCATCAAGACATGTTCATGGAGGGTGAACTGGGGTCGTGACAAGTTGGTATCAGAGCTCTAGGTTCATAGGAGTCACAGATCACAAGCCAGTTTATTATAGTCTCGTAGATCGGTATAGAGACGTCTGTTCTTATCTACGAGAGGCTATGTAACCGTTAGGAAAACTTCACTTCATTTGAGTTCCCTCTCGTGCCATATTTTTGACATCCACAATCATAAACCTCTGTCTTCTACTCTCTCACAGATGGTGAGGACACGTACTACCCGAGGTGATCAGGCATTCTCGCCCCCTGTTGCAGCCATTGGAGGTCGGGGACGGAGTAGAGTTTAAGGACGCACACATGGTACATCAAGAGCACCTGTGCGAGCTACCGCCGAGGTACCACCAGTAGATCCATCCGGAGTCCAGACACCTGACACGCCCACTACTATTACTACCCCAGCCATTCAGGAGACTTTGGCACAGTTCATGAGTATGTACACCACTTTGGCTCAGGCAGGATTATTTCCCCTTGCTGCAGCCACATCTCAGGTTGGGGAGGAGCACACACTCCTGCCACCCACACTCTTAAGTAGCGAGTGCATGCTGAGCAGGTCCCAAAGATTATTCCTATGCTGCCTGCAGCACCGGTTCAGCCCGAGGGTATGGTATCGGCTTCCGAGCAGGAGCAGATGAGACTAGCGAGGTTCAAGAAGTATGATCCTCCGGTGTTCAGTGGATTAGCATTAGAGGATGCCTTGGGGTTCCTTGATGAGTGTTACCATATTCTCCATACTACGGGTATCTCTAGATTGAGCAGGGTTTCCTTCACTATTTTTTAGCTTCGAGGAGCCGCCTATGACTGGTGTCGCACCTATGAGTTAGACAGTCCAGATGAGGCAGCTTCCTTGGCTTGGACTTAGTTTTCAGATATGTTTCTAAGAGAGTTTATTCCTTAGAGCCTCAGGGATACATGACGCACGGAGTTTGAGCATTTGCGCCAGGATGCTATGACCATCTCGGAGTATGCTGTCTATTACACTAGTTTGGCTAGACATGCCTTGGCCTTGGTTTTTACTGTTTGCGAGAAGGTTTGCCGGTTCATTGAGGGGCTTATTCGTAGCATCAAGTCTAGCATGGCTCGTGAGTTGGAGATGGATATTCCATTTCAGTAGGTAGTGAATATTGCTAGGAGGATAGAGGGTATGCATGCTAGAGAGAGAGAGAAGGCATGCATGGTCATAAGAGAGAGAGATCAGATGAGATCAGGAGGGAGAGTTTGAGGAGGCGAGGAGTCCTCACAGACCGAAGAGATATACATGTCCTTATTTTGGAGGCATGGTGCATCATGGTAGAGGTTTTGTGGGTCAACAGGTTCAGTTCGTGCTTCAAACTCAGCATGACGACTCAAGTGTTCATTGGTCTCGTAGTACGTGCATCGCACAGTTCCCACTGCCTCATCAGTAGAGAGGGTGCTTTGAGTGTGAAGATACTAGCCACATGACGAGAGATTATCCCAGACTTCAGACCTGCATGTCCCATTGAGGTATTTAGGTAGGTAAAGGGCACCCAAGAGGGGGAGGCCCGGCCCGGCCCGGCCCGTTGATGTGTTTCATATGGTAGGCTTAAAGCCGAAGCGCCAGTTGAATGTTATTCAGGCACGAATTCGATTTATTATTGAGGGGTACTATCCGTAGTTCACAACTCTGCTTATCGGGGTGAGCTCCCTTATTTGTTGATCCTAGTTATGGGTGCATTTCATGATTTGCACTATGTTTATGTGATTATCCCGTTGGTAGGTTTTATGAGTGATATATGTGTCTATCGTCCGTTTCTAGATATTGTCGAGAGTTATGAGGCTAGTCGTAAATTCATGTTATCCGTTTCAGCATGTTTGACGTGATCACTAAGTATTCTTAGTTACGAGCTATGATTTCTATGCTCCCCCCCATATGGGAGCCAGCCTGTGTTATAATTTATAGACGGAATTGATCTAGTGAGAGTCTCTAGATGGGTTTATGTGTGCCCTACTGATGATTCAGTGTTGACGGCGGGAACCTCGTAATTTCTGGTGATTCGATATGTTGAGACTGGGCTGTGTACTGCAGTGAGAGTTATATCGGTATAAGGTCCTTGTGAGTCTTTTATATGCTTTCATTAGTTCTTGTTAGATGTTTTTGTCGATTTGTGTTTTAGAAGAATTTGTGCTAGTTGATTTGTTTGTTTGTTTGTTCCCTTATGTGTTTCCTTTCCCATAATCAGTCATTTTCGTTCTATGGGATGTGTACCCGTTGGTGTTGGCTGAGATTTGGTTATTCGGGTGTTTGTTATGCAGTTTTCATGGTTATTTTATCATCGCTAGTGTTGTGGAGGTTTGAAAAGAGTTCCTGTTGAATATGAGGCTTATGGCCGGTATGGATTTGATATCAGGCAAGTATTGCTATCAGAAATGTTATTGTAGGCCTATGTGTGACGTGTCATGTTGTGTGGTTGTACCCTGTATGTGTTGGCTTGTATTGAAATAGCTGGTTGAGACTGATATCGGATATGGATTTAGGATTGTGTCTTTTGGAAATGGATGGAAGGTGAGAAATTCTGGTTGGGAGGCCTATTGGTATTTCTAGGAAGGTTAAATTTCAATTGAGATGGTGTCATCAGGCTTAAGAGGATTGAGGTGACGTGGGATCACCCGCCGGTGTATATTGGAAGTGCGCACTCAGTGACTTGAAGATTTCAGGTGTGTTCTCTATGCTCGTTCGAGGATGAACGAATGTTTAAGTGTGGTAGAATGTAATGACCCAACCGGTTATTTTAGAATTCATGCTCCCATCCCCTATTAATTGCTTCCCCTAAGTTCATTTATGCTATTTTGGTTTGCCGGGACGTTCGGTGTGGAAATTTAGAGATTTTTGGGATACTTAGTCCCTAAATGAGAGCTTAAGTGTTGGAAAGTGGTATATAGTCAGAATAGTGTGAAGATGACCCCAAAATGAAAATTCAATGGTTTCATTTACTCCGTTAGGAGATTTCGGGGTTGGGAGTGTGTTCGGAATGAGTTTTGGAGGTCCGTAACTAATTTAGGCTTGAAATACCAATATTTGAATTTTTGAAGTTCCGATCCGATAGTAGGATTTTGATCCAAGGGTCGGAATGGAATTTCGGAAGTTGAAATAGCTCCATCATGTCATTTGGGATGTGTGTGTAAAATTTCAGTTCATTCAGACGTGTTTTGGTTAGGTTTTTATCAAAAGCGTGTTTTGATGAAATTTGAAATTCTTAGGCTTAAATATTTGATTAATTCGGGTATCCGGCGTTGTTTTAGGTGGTTTAAATATTGGTGCGAGTTTGAATAATTGTATGGGTTATGTCCATAGGGTTTGTTGAGGTCCCGAGGGCCTCAGATTTGTTTCAGATGGGCTACATGTCATTTTCCCCTTATTTTGAACTGTTGTTATTGCTTCTGGTACTCCTTCTGCGCGTTCGCAATCGGGCCATCGCATTCGCGAAGGACTATCTTGGCTACCTGAAAATTTCTTCTTCGCGTTTGCGTTTAGAGCCTCGCGTTCGTGATGCTCTGTCTCTCCCTTCAATGCATTCACGTGCACCATCCTGCATTTGCGTAGCTGTATTGCCTCACCCTTTGCGTTCGCGTACATATTAACATGTTCGCGTAGGGTAGTCTTGGGCCTCCTAATCATTCTTCTTCGTGTTCGCGTATGCCCTGTCGCGTTCGTGTTGAGAAATTGAATACCTTCACTTTTCCTTCTTCGTAAAAGTGATGCTTCTTCCGCGTTCGCGATGGCCAATTTTCTGGGAAGACATAATTTAATCCCATATTCGAAGGTTTCATCATTTCATCACATAAATCTCCTCTTAATTTCATCTTTTAATTTTAGATTTTTAATGAAAAATGGGTAAAACTTCATCGACCGAATTATTGAGTTTTTAGGGGGGTGTTTGATCTCCGATTTGGGAGATTTTTATATGGTTAGACTCGTGAGAGTACGAGGGTTTTGAAAATATAAAAATTATCCGATTTCAAGATGTTGGCCTGAGGGGCATTTGGTCATTTTGCTTAATTTCGTGCTTTAGCTTTGAATTAATTAGTAGAATCAGTTGCTTGAGATGTTATTTACAATGTGTGATTTAATTGAATAGATTTGGGCCATTTGGAGTCGAGTACTCGTGGCAATAATGTGATTGCTAGTTGCTTTTAGCCGGTTCGAGGTAAGTATCTTGCCTAACCTTGTGTGGGGTACTTCCCCTTAGGATTTGAGTCTTCTTTGCTGATTGTATTCCTTGTACGCGAGGTGACGAGTGCGTACTCGGATTTATTTATGGAACATTGTCCCTTTTAGGCTCTTAAATCCTTATAATCACTGAACATGAAGCTGTTTTCTTGATACGATTGAGTTCCATGTTGTTAGTTTCTCCTCTACATTTTCTTGGAATTTATTGCCCTTTTTGGTTATTCTTATTGCCTAATAGATTTTTACTTGTGTAATTGTTGACATTTACCCCTTTATAGTCTTACTGTCATTCTTAACTGCTTGTCTTTATTTGGTAAGCATTATTTCTATCTCTCGTGTAAACAATTGGCCATAATTGGAAAGAAGTTAGATATCCTATGTTTAGTTGATATTTTTTCTTAATTGTAATTATTTTATTCATGTTAGCTTCCTTGTTGTTGAACTGAGTATTTTGGAGTCATTATTTCGTATTATTTCTTCCATGTTGAGTTGTTCTTTATTGCTCTTAGTATTTCCCTGTTTCGGTTATTCCTCGTGAGTTATTTGTACCGTCTCTTGGTGAATGGAATTTATTGAGTTGATTCTCTTGCTTTGTTCCTATGTATATTGTCATTATTGTGTTGTACTTGAGATTGTGATGCACGAGTTTTCTACCATGCTGTTGTTGAGATTGTGATGCATGAGGTCATAGACGTGCGGTTGTTGCTACTGTGATGCACGAGGTTTCTGCTGTGCAGTTATTGTTGAAGGGTTGCATGAGGTCTCTGTCGTGCCATTGTTGTTATTGATATTTTGCACATGTGGTGTAATAAGGAGGAATATGTTATATGCTTATATGTGGGTTGCGCATGTGGCGGAATAAGTTTGGACATTGTTGTGCGCGTGTGGCAAAATAAGGCGGTGCCTATTATACTATTTATATGGCAAAATAAGGTGGGTTATGTGAGGGATTGATTGTACAGAGTTGTGACGGCTTGTGGAGTCATTCCTATTTGTTTTATATTGTGATTGTGGGTGGTTTACATGTGAGCGTCGTGCAGTCCGTTCTCCTTTTCATGATCGCTAGCTGGTAGAATTTGTTTAGAAACACTTGCACAAACATACACACAGCTGAACACTCCTATTAGAGGTGAATTCCTCCTAATTTTGCTAAGGGTGGAGGTACGCCCTCGTTGTCTATTTGTGAGAGTGGCCCTAGTTGGAAAGTTAGTTGTCAGCTTGACCATGAGGTTGATGGGGCATGTGATGCCCATTTGTTAGATTTCAGATGTTGGGCCTTTTCTGAGTTATGGTTACCTGAGACTTGGTGAAATTGTGGAAAGAGTTGAATAAGACCTTTTGTGAACATCATTGTAGGATATGAGTTATTGACTTGTCTTTCCCCATGTTGTGTTGTGACCTTAGGAATTGGATTGTGATTCTGCCATTGTTTTGTATCACCGTTTATTATATTCCTGGTTTTAATTGTTGTATTTATCCCTTATTGTGAATTGTAGCATTTTTGGTCATTCATGCAGTCATTACATATTCATATCTCGTTACCATTATTCCTATAATTATAATGTTTATTGACCGGTAGGTGTCACGACTGTTTCTCGTCACTACTCCACCGAGGTTAGTGTTGATACTTAATGGGCACCGCCGTGGTGTGCTCATGCTACTCTTCTGCACATTTTTGTTGTACAGATACAGGTACTCCTACTCGGTTTTGTTAGCCTTAAAAGGAGGCGTATCGGTAGAGACTTCAAGGTATATCTGTTACGTCCGCAGACCGAGGAGTCCCTTTCCGGCTTTATGTAATAAGTATAGTTTTTCTCGTATTTCTCCTCTGTATAGATATTCTTGAGTCAGAGCCTCTTATGTATCCCTTAGCTTGTGATTTGTGAGTTTTCGGGTCTTTTTGGGAGTTTGTTAGCTTCAAGAATTATTGTGGTATGTGCCGAGCGGCCCCTTAAACTCCATTTATTTTCCCCGTTCAGTTTTAATTTTGGTTGATCTTCCGCATTATTAGGCTTACCTAGTCATAGGGACTAGGTGCCATCACGACATGTTCATGGAGGGTGAACTGGGGTCGTGATAATCTTGGCGAGTTTGATGACAGCCCCGTAGTGCTAATGATCCATCTCAAATAATTGATGGTAACCTACATCGTTCCGCGACGTTAAATCAGGTGCTTCTTGGAAGGCAACCCATGTGTTTTAATTCTTTTTGATTATCTTCTTAGTGTAGGATTTGTTTTGGATTAACTGGTTTTGAAGATGTGTGTAGAAATGTTTGATGATACTGGAAAAGTTTGGCTAAGTCAGTTACTAGATCATTAACTACGCTCAAAATTCCGCAATTAGCGGAGGTATTTTGCGGGGGCGTAATTTTCTAATAGACGCGAACTTGAAAATTCCATAATGAGACCTCTCTTAAGTTTCATCCATGTCTACGGAGGTTTTTTTGCGGTCAGCGGAGAAGTTGCGTGGCCGCGCCCATTGTTCCGCTCTTAATGGAAATGTTGAACATGCAGCTCTTTAGGACAAGAAAAAGAACGGACTGCGGTGGTATTCCAAGGACGCGCTAGGTAAGCTCCGTGGGTCCTGGGCTTTTTCGTATAAATAGAAGGTCATCATACCATTTAACATTTTCGCTCCTTGAAATCTCAAAAGAATTTTTCTACTCTTTATCATCCCTAAATCTGTTCCCAATTGTATCGCGCTAATTACAAATCAATTTTAAACACAAATCCAGTCCACTGGTATGTACAAATCATATCACTGCTTCTATAATTTGTTTTTCTTTTCTTTTAGTATAACTTCATCTTCTTTTCTTTTAGTTTCAATTAGGGTTATGTAGTTTGTAATTAGTTGTTGCTAAATTTCATAAAAATACTTGTTTTACATGCCTAGGAGGGGTGAGTGGTGTTTATGATACCCGATAATGACTATAAAAAATATGAAACCGTACGTTGCCCAATTAAAATTTTGAATTTCGCGGCCGGGAATGTAATTCTGCGGTCAACGTTCTTGTGAAATCTTATGCTACAAATAGGTTTAAATTCCACTTTTAACAGTGGAAAGTCCACTGTTAGCCGACCTATTTATGCGACCATGCTTCATTTTCGCGTTCAGCACAATTAAAGTTCAGAGAAGTGAAAAATTTGGGTCCGCAGCTACGCCTATTTTTTCACGGACAGCGGTTCAACTTTCATGGCTGCGCCTATAAATCTGCTCTCAGTGGTCATTCAATATCAAAGAATTGGGTAGTCTGATCCCAATCCTCCATGGCCGTGGTCCTTTTTCCGCTGTCAACAGTATCTATTCTGTGATGGCTCTCCTTTTTTCGCTGTCAGCAGATCCCTGTTTGTGAAATACTGCCAAATGTTTATCTGTTTTTCGTTACTGATTCATGTAGCACCAATACTAATGATCTTTCATTGATTGTGTATGCAGACAATGGTCAAATCTAGAGGTGGAAGTAATAAACAAAAAGGTAAAGCAGAGTCTTCCTGGGATAGGGGAGGAGGAAAAATCAAGTTACCCCTAGCAGTAAGACAATCCATTGGGAATATGCGGAAGGATATCAAAGTTGCGGACATAGCCGCATCCCATTATGATGTTAGTGATTATGTTCCCTCCAAGGAAGCCTTATAGGGTGATTTGGTGCCTACTCATGTATCATACTTCCTAGGGAGATTTCAGTTGAGAGACGAGCCTACACCCACATCTTCCCCTACTTCTCATGCTTCTTTTGAGTCGTCTGATGACTTAGAGGAAAGTGGTGAATCTTCAGCATCAACCTCTCCTCTAGTTTCTCCACCTAGACAGGAACCAATTGATATAGATTCTAAGATACCTGATGACGGGAAAGGTGGTGACACCCAAACAGGAGGGTTGGCGAGAACAAGAAACCAGATGGTGTGGCAGGAAAGATTTGTAAGTGAGAAAACCTACCATAAATTTAAGGAGTGGTGGACTTAGAGGTCACTTACACATGAGCGTCAATTTATAGAGAGGGATCTTCTACCCAACAACCCCAATGTGAAGAGGCAATTTGATGAAAGAGTGGGGTGGAAACTCTTCACAAACAAGCTGTCGGATGCCAATGAGCACTTAGTCAAAGAGTTTTATGCCAATGTCGCCCACATAAAAAAGGACACATTTATGACCAACGTGTGGAACCTAAAAATCAAATTTGATGGCAAGACTCTGCACGAGTATGCTGGGTTAAATGATGAGAATGACTCCTTGTATATGGAGAAGGTAGAGATGGATGAGTCAGTCCGCCCGTGGTTGGTATCAGTGATTGCTATCCCGGGGACTACCCCTTCTTGGCTGACACCTGGGGTACCAATTTATAGGAACACTCTGAGCTTCAAGGCGAAGAGTTGAGAGACGTTATGTGCAGCTGGTTAGACACTACTATTTATGATAGTGATATGCTGATCTCCCGGGCCATTATAGTGGGGTCCATCATGGCGGGGTACCCGATCAATGTCGAGAATATTATGAATAGGTTGATCACTAGGGTGGTCAACAAGAATAAAAACTCATACCCTTTCCCAAACTTCCTTACCATGTACCTGGAAGATTAGGAAGTCGAGGGAAGGGACTTTGATACGAATGTGAAACCAAAGAGGCCATTCTCCTGGTACAGCCTTCAGGGTTTCGAAAACCCTAAGTCCAAGGGCAAAGCTACTAGTTTTGCTGGTGAGTCTGAAGAGCCAGCAGTGGTGGTCACTATTTCTGAGCCCTCCTCTACCATGACACAAACTTCAATAAGACCATTTACTTTAGTGCCTTCTTCATCAGCATACTCACTGACTCTACATAGGGTTAACCAGACTCTCTCCAGCATCAACAATTGGATGCAAGTAGCTTCATCTAATATGTTTGTCATATCTAACACAGTGGCAGCTCAGCGCATTCCAGCTCAGCCTCAGGTGCCCGCTTCAGTGGAGGAGTCTCTTAGGGAACTTCTTGACAACCAGAAGAAGCTTCTGGACAGCCAAAAGCTTATCATGGATGCTTTGGAGGCTCAAGGAAAAGCAATCAAGGACCCAGGCAAACAAAAAAGAAAATAAAGAAGACTCGGTCCTCAAAGGAGTCAGTGAAGCTACTAAGGAAGGAGGTTGAGGCAGTCAGATCAGCTGGAGACATCATATTGGATCTACTATTGGAGGAACCAATTTCAACAGCTCAGGTAGCACAAGCACCAAAGCAGGAGGCTGACAGAGAGCTTATGAGGAGACGAGTAATCCCTCAGCCTAATGACTTGGAGATTGAGATGAAGGACACCGAGGGAGGTGCCTCAGGCCAGCCACAAGACCTTGAGGGAGCTGACCCCACTGATGTGCAGGATCCGATGTAGACCTCATAGGGAGTTTTCTTAACTCTCTAACCTCTCTTTGATCTTATTTTTGCTTTTAGCATTGAGGATACTGCTAGTTTTTATTTGGGGGGGGGGGTGTAGGATGGTCTTGTTTTGATGATTTGATGATTGGAATATAATTATGATACTTATTTTCTTTATTATTATTTTTCACATTTGGTATATATATAACTTTACAATTTATTTTTCACTTTTCGTTGTCTTTTAATTTTGGTATTTATATAAAGTTACTTTTCCATGTATATATTCATTCCCCTTCTATGTATATGCGTCTCATTCCCCTATTGTACATATTCAATTTACTTTCTGTAATTTACTTTATAACTTATTTTGCAATTTTCCTTAATAGCATAGCTTCTTATTTTATTTAGTAGCTTCTTTTTCAATTGGTAGCTTCTTACTTTTACAAGTTTTCGTAATTAATAAACCTTTATTTTTCTTAAACCCACCAAATTTGTCATCCCTAGTCAACTCCGTTGAGCCATAGCCTTTGTTCTTTTAATAACCATGATACAAGCTTTTATCCATTTTAAAATGACTCTCTCTTGGCACCCGATTTTTTCTTAGTACGATTGGAAAAAACATAAGTTTGGAGGGGGGGAGAGATGAGGAATTCAAAAGTGATAAAAGGTACAAAATGAAGAAAAGGGAAGGCAAAAACAAAAAGAAAAAAGAAAAGAAAACTAAAAAAGAAAGTGAACAATGTAGAAAAAATGAAGGGATTCAATAAAAGCAATGATGAAAGGCTTGGAATCATTAAAAAGGAGAAAATAATTGACATGAACAAGAAAGAATAACAATGTGTCTCTCTATTCCCCTAGGGAAGAAGTAAATGACTCAAAGAGTCAAGAAAATGTGAGCCGAAATAAAGAAAAAGAAGTGCTTAAGATGAAACCTTCATAGACCGGTATATCATAACTTGAACCAAAAGCCTTCATTACCTTCCCGCAAAAGCCCTATATGATTTTGAGTTGAGTGAGCTTATGTTAGTGGTGATTCACATAATGTGCAAGCTTATATATGTCACGCCCCAAATCGAGGGACATGACCGGCGCCTGACCGGGTAGCCCCAGTCAAGTGGACCTGGGTGCCTTTCATTCCCACGCGTTACCCCTGTGTTGATTGTTTCTCATTAACCAAATATCTTACCAATTATAATCTTACCAATTATAACTGATTTCACAATTTACAAACATAACCATATGAGTGATTCATTAACAAGTTTACAGTTTTTGCAACGCCCAACATAATATATACATAAGACTGGAATCCCACAGTTTACATGTCTACAAAGCCTCTAGGATACAAAAGGGAATACAATACTTGCCGGTAACAAGACTCCGGCTATACCTTACAAAAATCAAAATGAAGTCTACAACAAAAGTGGCATGAGCCACATCGGGCCCCTGAGGAAGAAAGGGGCTCACCAAAAGGGCAGTGGAAGATGAAGAAAACTACTACCGACGAGCTGAAGTGCCTGCTACTGATCCACCTACAATCATAACACGAATATAGCGTCCCCGGCAAAAGGGACGTCAGTACACTGGAATTGTACTGGTATGTATGGACAAACTTTGTCCCAAGTAAACTTAAGCCATTAAACAAGTAATCACGATGATAAGACAACCAATAAATTACACCAAGAATTAATTAAGACAGACAACCATGTTTTCCACATTTTCCTCATTTTAAATAATTCTCAACACAAGGCACATTTAAGATCAACAAGTAGAACATCAACCAATCAATCACGTAAATCACAAGTAGTCAAACAAAGGGGCAATCAGTGCCCCACAAATTGCAAACTCTCCTGCTGTCTCCTTTTACAAATTTCATATCAATGATTTTGTATCAATTTCATTAGCGATTTCGATTGCGTTCCATCCTTATTACCTCGTCCACCCTTATTACCTCGGCCACCCTTATCACCCCAACCTACACCTTATTTCTTCGTGTTGCGGCGTTCAACCCCATCCCACCGTAAAGTTTCAAACACAACAATCACAAATAACAAACAAGTCATTACACAAAATTATAACAAGTTCAAATAAGCAACTTACAAATTGGTTCATGTTCTCAATTACTTTTCAAACCAGTATCACAACCAAGTTACAATTTTTCCATATTCGAGAGTACCCATACCATTATGTTCAACAACTTATCACAAATCAAGTGTTTCATTTCTTTCCACAAGAAACCATGTATGCCATCACAACAATTGTTCTAAGTTCGTTACCAATTTCGGTTCCCTTTTTATCTTTCAATCCATATTTCATACCACACCACACGTAGTTCAACATCAATTGAATACCCAATAACAAAATCAAAGAAATTTATACAATCTTCTCAAATTAACATATACTAAACAAATTGCACGCATATGGGCGATTTTACAAGAATCAAAATTAGCCATACATACCCAGTGTCGAGTTTTCTTCCTTTAACCTCCTATTTTATGCTTACCCAAGTTGTCCTATCTTTGCCGACCTTGTTTTGCGGACTCTTACGTCTATTCACTTCCTTTTTACTAAAAATCAAGTTCAATAATCATGCATGAGTGTTAAATTCTATTTTCAAAAGCTATTATATGCAAACCTTTCTTTACCCATTTTAAAACTGAAAATCAGAGAAAATAGTTAGGGTTTTTACCTTGTAAAGATTGGGGAAGTTGAATCTTTGCCCTAGAATACTTTGGACTAAATGGTTGGAATAATCTTTGAAGATGAAGAACTTCTCTCTCTAAAAACCCTCTCTTCTCTCTCTAATTTTGGTAAGATGATATAAGAAAATAAAGGTGAAAGGTATTTTATTAAATAAGCGGTCGGGTAAAAAATTTACAAAAATCTGGGCCGAGTCAATTCTGCGGTCGCATCTGCAATCGCAGAATCAACATGCGGTCCGCATAATGATCGCAGAATTGCCTCAAATTTTTCACAGGTTCTGTTACGGAATGCGACCAAAATGCGGTCCGCATTCTTGATCTGTGGTCGCAGAATGCACCGCAGATTTGACACTCAAAAATCTTCGAGAAACTATGCGGTAGATCTGCGGTCCGCAGAATCCATTATGCGATCGCATATCGACCGCATTTTCAACACCATATTTGAAGACATTCTGTTAAGCTCTGCAGTAGGAATACGGTTCACAAAGCAGATCTGCAGTCGCATTCCTGACCGGAGAATCAACACTTTTCTGAAAAAATTGATTCTTTAAATTTTTGAAACTTAAATCACTACCAATGGTCCGGACGCATTATTCGGACCATGACACCACAGCTACTAGGTTTTAAGCACAAAAATCTTACGGGGCCTTACATCCTCCCCCCTTAAGATCATTCGTCCTCGAATGAGGATTTTGAAAAATAAGTTGGTTTTGAAAGACGTGATATGCAAACTGTCAAAATTTTAACTAACTCTTATATTTTAGAAAAATTTTGCTAGAGTTTCCTTTGTATTATGGACATATCCACCTGTCAGAGGGCCCCCGAAACACATTACCAAACAACAATACATAATTACAACACCTTCCACAGCTTGTATACACTTTCTTACCTCAATGACTGCACATATTCCATCACATTGTTACAGTTGCACAAAAACTAGTCACTTCAATAAGTTCTTACCTTATTTAACCATCTCAATATGCCATGTACACATAAACAAACAATTATCGATCTACACTTACCATTAGTTGTTTATTTAACACATGAATCTTTATAAGGTTTCCATTTATCAAGAAAGGTTTAAGTGACCCAAGGTAACAACACATATAACTCATTACAAAATGATGGAAACTTTACTAACACTAAGAGGGAAACAACTTGGACAAGACGATAGTTACTAGGAGTAGAGGGATCGCCTAATTTCTTCTAAGCTTGATCAAACAAATGGGGGTACTTCTCCTTCATCTCTTTTTCTGCTTCCCACGTGGCCTCCTCAACTTGTTGACTTCGCCACAATACTTTGACAGAGGCAACTTCCTTATTTCTCAACTTACGAACTTGCCTATCAAGGATGGCAACTAGAACCTCTTCATATGACAAATCTTTTTTAACCTCAATAGCCTTGGCCGGCATGATGGTGGATGGATCTCCAATCACTTTCTTCAACATGGATACATGGAACACCGGGTGCATTGATGACATCTCAGGAGGCAACTCCAGCCTATAAGCAACTTGACCAATCTTTGAATGATCCGATATGGCCCAACATACCTAGAACTCAATTTCCCTTTCTTTCCGAATCGCACGACTCCCTTCATAGGAGATACCCTCAAGAACACCCAATCATCGACTTGAAACTCCAAATCTTTTCGGCGAGCGTCTGCATAGGATTTTTGGCGACTCTGTGCAGTTTTCATCCTCTCCTGAATAACCTTAACTTTTTCCATAGCTTGGTACACAAGATATGGCCCTAGCAATTCTGTTTCACCTACCTCAAACCACCTGATTGGCGACTTACACCTTATCCCGTACAGTGCCTCAAACGGGGCCATCTGAATGCTAGCATGAAAGTTGTTATTATAAGCAAATTCTATCAATGGCAAGTGTTCATCCCAATTACCTTTGAAATCTAAGACACAAGCCCGCAACATATCTTCAAGCGTCTGAGTAGTCTGTTTTGGCCTGACCGTCGGTCTGCGGATGGAAAGTTGTGCTGAGATTCACATGAGTTCCCAAACCTTTCTGAAATTTCTTCCAAAAATTAGCTGTGAACCGAGCCCCGCGATCCGAGATAATAGAAAGTGGAGTGCCATGAAGCCTTACTATCTCCTCGATGTACAACCTTGCATATTGCTCCGCAGTATCAGTAGACTTGACTGGCAGGAAGTGAGCTGATTTGGTGAGTCGATCCACTATCACCCATATTGAGTCGAACTTACACTGAGTGCGAGGTAACCCCACTACGAAATCCATATTGATCATCTTCCATTTCCACCTTGGTATTTCTATAAGCTGAGTTAATCCACCGGGCCGTTGATGATCGGCCTTCACTTGCTGGCAGTTGGGGCATTTAGCTACAAAGCTTGCCACATCTCTTTTCACACCGTTCCACCAATAAATCTCCTTGAGATCATGATACATTTTTGTGGAACCTGGGTGCACCGAATACCTAGAAATATGAGCCTCTACCATCACTCTTTCTCGAAGCTCGTCCACGTCCGGAACACATAATCTACCTTGACACCACAATACACCATCCTCGCTGCTGAGTACAAATGCTGAGGTCTTGTCATTCATAACTTCTTCCTTCACCCGAACCAATGCTGGATCCATAAACTGATTTTCCTTGATTTTCGCAACCAATGATGATTCTGCTCCATTATGCACCATAACATTCCCCTCGTCTGACGCCGAGATACAAACCCCCAAACTGGTCAATTGGTAAACCTCTCGAGCCAGGGGTCTCTGATCCACACCCAAATGAGCCAAACTACCCATGGATTTTCGACTAAGAGCGTCGGCTACCACATTTGCCTTTCCTGGATGGTACAATATGTTCATATCATAGTCCTTGAGCAATTCTAACCACCGCCGCTGTCTCGGATTTAGCTCCTTCTGCTTGAACAAATACTAGAGGCTCTTGTGGTCTGAAAACACATCTACATGAACCCCATAAAGATAGTGCCGCCATATTTTCAAAGCAAACACAACAGCTGCAAGCTCCAAATCATGCGTCGGATAATTCTTCTCATGGTTCTTGAGTTGCTTGGAAGCATAAGCTATGACCTTTCCGTGCTGCATCAATACACATCCCAAACCAACCCTGGAGGCATCACAATAAACTACAAATCCCTCTGTGCCTTCTGGCAAGGCCAATACTGATGCCGAGGTCAGTCTTGACTTCAATTCTTGGAAACTTTTCTCACATGCATCGGACCACTCGAACTTAATGTCCTTCTGCGTCAATTTAGTCAATAGAGATGACTGCAGAGGGGTCGGTCACCCAAATGGCTTGCAAAGCTATTAGCATAAGTTATTCTCTTTTTTATCTCTTATTGTTTCGAAATTATGCTCTTCTTACTAACTTGTCCTTTTTTATTTATGCAATTCAACTTGCTATTCTATAAAGCTTTAAAAAAATTAGGGATGAGGTGGTGAAGGTCAAGAGGGAAGTGAAAGCTGAGAATGAGAAGCTTAGGCAGGAGATCAAGAGCCTTAAGTTTGGAAAGGAAACTATCACGGTGAGGACTGAATTGACTAAGAGGAGTGCAGATCGAAGAAGATAAGCAATTCTTGACCATAAGACAAACTTCATTGTTTAACAAAATAGGGGCAATGCCAGACTCTTATTCATCCAAGACCAATTAGATTCAAAAGTGGATTCATAATTTTAGTTGAGAGAAGAATGTCCCCCGAGCCAATAATGCCAATTGAGTGAACCTCCATGAAGCTTATGAGGTTTTAACTCAAAAGCTCAATGCGATCAAAATGAAGATAGAGCTAGATCCGTATTAGGTTTCTTTGGAGTCTCATTTAAATATTATCCACGAAGTTCATGCCAGTAAGACAGATAAAAAAAAGAGATTTCTTTCCTTGAGAACGAAGCAAGAGATATTTGGAGGATGTTGAATAATTCCTTTCATGACATGCAACAATCTATCCTTTGGTTGGACGAAGATGACTTGGAGGGCACCTGCAAAGGTGATAAAGAAGAAGATATTGTATCATATCCAAGTCTTCGCCTCCTCCAACCACTATTTCTCCAAATGTACCTTCCACTGGCACTCGAATCCTATCATCGGATTTTAGTTCTTGGCCTCTTCATCTTCTTAGGAATTTTCTTGTAATTTACTATCTCCCGCCCCTTTTTAATAATGATTTTTTTAATTATTCAAATAGGTTAATTATCCTGAGTACATTTTTTACCTTATACATAGTGTATCTAGATACAAATTTGAGTGAATATATTTCAACTAGAATGGTCTCTATCAGACCGTGTGTACAAGTATGCAACTTCTTGAAATGGTTTTGTTCGGACCTTCTAAAACACTTGTGAGATTTCATAGCCTTTTCATCTTAAAGTTAAACTTTTTCCTGCCATATTTTATTCATATTTGGCCTTCGTGACTCTATCCTTGCAACTCCATATGGTGTAGTCCCCCAGTTTTCGAGTTTGAAGAATAAAGACTCGAACATTAGTATTGTAGCTTGACTGCCTTTGGTTGGGTGTTTGATATTTTGTGACTTGTTCCTCCATTGATCATGTTCCTGTAAAGGAAGTAAAAAGATATGTAGTGTTTTTTAGATGAAGACAATGGCACAGCCTTTTTAATAAGACATTTTGACCTTAGCTTGGAACTTATGGTTCTTGTGTATTTCCAAAGGTCAGTATAGTCATCATAGGATAGGTTGGCTTAAAGTATATTATCTAAAAATGTTAGCAAAAATAAAAGAAAATAAATTTGTAATGCGACACTACATCTCTCTAAAATATAACCGTTTGAGGTGCTCTACGTTCCAGTTTGCCTTCACGAGCTTGCCATCCATTTCCTCGAGCATGTATGTTCCTTTGCCCCTTATCACAACTATCTAGTATGGTCCTTACTAATTGGGTTCGAGTTTCCCTATGTTCAGCTCTTGGGTTGCTGAAAATACGTTCCAAAGCACATAGTCCCCACCTTTGAAGTGTCGAAGGTTAGACTTCTTATTATAGTACTTATCGTTCATTTGCTTCTGTGCTGCCATCTAAATCGAAGTCATTTTTCTCTATCCTTATAATAAATCCAACAAGATAACAACAACCTTATTATTTGATTCTTCGGTAGCATGAGCAATCCTCTAGCGGTTTGCTCCTATGTCGACTGGAATGAGTATTTCAGATCTATATATAAGAGAAAATGGGTCTCCCCAGTGGTCAAATTTGTCATTGTGTGGTAAACACATAACACTTAAAGCAGCTCTTCTGTCCATCTTTTTTTGACTACTTCTAACATTTTCTTTAAAATGTTCAACATGACTTTATTAGAAGACTCGACTTGTTCTGTTGCTCCTGGATGGTATGGAGTGCAAGTGATCCTTTTGATTTGCCATTCTTCAATAAATTTTGTTATCTTAGCTCCAAAAAACTGTGGGCTCTTATCACATACAATTTATTCAGAACTCAGAATCTATATATAATATTCCTCCAATAAAGTCCATAACTTTTTTTTCTCAGATCTGCACGAGTCACCTGCTTCCACCCACTTAGAAAAGTATCCAATTCAAATAAGAAGTAACATTATCTGTCAGATCTTATTGTAATAACTTATTATGTCCATCGCCCATTTAATAAAAGACCATATGATGAGTATGTATGAAGTGGTTCGGTCGGTTGGTGTAGTCAGGAGCAAACCGTTGGCATTTGTCATATAGTTTGATAAAATCAGTAGTGTCTTGCTCTATTCAAGACTAGTAACTGACCCTAATCGGCTTTCGAACTAACGACATGTCCTTGGAGTATTTGCTGCAATGTCCATCATGGATCTCCCTCATCACATAATCTGTGTTTGCATGCCCTAGGAATTTATCTAGAAGTCCGTTGAAGATTCTTCGATACAAGTCCCCTTCGATGAGATAGTATCTTTATGCCCGAACTCTGAGTTGCTCGGATGCTTTCTTATCTTTGGGAAGTGTTCCATTCTGCAAATAATTAACAAACTCATTATGCCGATCCCATGTTAGACTGGTTACATTTTCCTCGTCCTTGGTTTGGTTTTACGATGGGTAAAATAGGTGGTCAATCGAGTTTGTTCCGAAGTCGGTGATATCTGGTGTAGAGCTGAGATTGTCTAAAGCATTTGCTTTCATGATTCATCCAGGGTATTTGTGTAGCTTTCCATTCTTAGAACTAGCTCAAAAGTTGTGTAACCTTAGCCAAGTGTTGCTACATACGAATTTATTGTGCTACAAAGGTTAACTACATTTGGTTTATTATAATTTGAGAATTACTTTTCAGTTCTATCTGCTCGGCCCCTAGCCCCTTAGATAGTTTAAGTCCTACAACAACACTTTCATACTCGGCTTTGTTGTTAGTTTTACAGTTACATTGAATAGATTGTCGCATAATTAGTACTGAGAAGAATTTGTAGCATCATTCTGATGACTAAGATATAAATCGACCCAAGGCTGCTACCCGATCATTCAACCTCTTCACCTATGTTTTGATTGTTAGCATATCTGGTATGTATACGATGGCTTTGATTTGGGCTGAGTTGACTTCTATTCCTCTATTTGTAACCAACAAGCCCAAAGCTTCTCTGAAGCTAATATAAAGGCACATGTATCCAGATTCAACTTTAAATTGTACCTCCAAAGAGTGGAGAATCCTTTAGATGATCTAGGTGACCCTTCACTTGCACTTACTTAACTAACATGCCATCGATATAAATTTCCATAGACTTTCCAATGTAGTTTTTGAACATTGTGTTGAATGGTCTCTGATATGCTACCCTTGTATTTTTTAAGCTAAACCTAAGTCACATGTCAATGATGAAGAATGTTCTATCTTGATCATTTGGACACATTTTGACTTGGTTGTACTCGTCATCCAAGGAATTTAGCAACTCGTGGCCAACAGTTGTGTATATAAGTTGATTGATATGAGGCGATGAGAAACAATATTTAGGGTATGTCTTATGCAGGTCAGGTCGATACATACCCTTTATTTACCATTCTTCTTTCGTATGGCTATGACATTAGACAACTTGTCCGATTACTTGACTTCTCTAATTGAACAAATTCTACCATTTTGGAAATTTTGGTGTTGATTTTTTCATTCCTGTGCTATCACTGCTATTTTTTCGGTTTGACTAGCCAGTACTTCGGACCTATATTTAGCTTATGAGTCATCACCTCCAGGAAATCCCTATCATGTTTGCATATGACCAAGAAAAACAATTCACATTAGCGCAATTAAAGTTCCATCAACTTACATTTTAGCTCGGGGATAAGTCCCGAGCCCACGTACAACTTTATTTTCAAGAAATCAATAAAAAGGGTCACTTCTTCTATTTTTTCAGCATTAGATTTAGAGGCATCCGACTTCTGTGGTTCGATAATTTTATCCGAGAGTATTAAAATCTCTTTTTCAGGATCATCTAGACTGACCTCAATTGATGGAGCCATAATGCTCTAGAATTCTGGGTACTTTGGTTGCTATTTGGCAGCTTCATCATTAGGAAAGATGCTTACAACCGCTATTGAATCGACTTCTTGGGATGCTCTTTATTCTTTGCGAATATCTCGGATTCCTCATTTGGATGAGAACTTGAGCAATTGATATCGTTACATGTGACATCTTTTGCTTGTTGAGTTAGCTCTTATATGCTTTATATGAAGTTGTTACACTTTATTATTATGTGATGTCTTTTATTGTTGAGTTTCTCTTAGTTGAAAATTGTTTTACATGATATCCTTTTGTTGCGGGGTTATTCTCATGCATTTAGACGTAGTACTAGTTCGTACCATCTCTCTTTCATTGTTAGCCTAATTTGTACACTAGAACCCATAATTTGCCATTTCATGGAGATACTTTCACTATTAAGTTAATACTTAAATAATGAAATAGAATTGAGATTATCAAAAGTCATGAATCTAATTTAAATTGAAGTTGTGTTTAAAGGAGGTGTTGTTCCTTGTGAGTTACTTTTCTACTTGTTTTGCTGTTATAGTCATTTTATACACATTGTGTTTGAGTTGTGTGCTATCTGTTATGAAAAGTTGATATAGTTGGATCTTCGGGAAGGTTGTGGCTTATAGGAACTTGTGTTATGAGTTGATATGTCGTGTTATTGTGATATTAAAATTTATGAATTATTGTGTGATTTGGTTGTTGTTATGGGGAGTATAAGGGTGGAATTTTACCGCCATTGTTATGCTAGGCATACGGAGTGATAAGGGTGGCTATTGCGTTATTACCATGGCGGAGTGACATATGTGTCTATTATATGGAGTGATACGGGTGGCTATCAGACAGATAAGGGTGACTAACGATATTGTCAGGACGGAGTGATACGAGTGGCTATCAGAGAGATAAGGGTAGCAATGTCAGGGATGTGTGTGATGGCTTGGGGATTTGTGTTGGTGATTTTCATGTGAGGGTTTGTTTTTCCTTGTGTTTGTAGTACACTTTACGTGACTTGTTTTGTTGATTCGATGAGCTACTCGATATCTTTGATATTGCTTGTTGACTGGGACTGCAATAGTACACTCACATAAGCATACGACATCACATGCCACTTATACTACCTTGGGAGTATGAAACTTGACATTTATTGATCATGCACATGCATTTTTGTATTATCCGTCTTTATGTTTCTATTGAGCCTATGACTGTCGGATAAATTATGATTGTGAGACTGTGACCATGCAAGGCAGATTGTGAGCATGTGACTATGCTGGGCGAATTGTGATTGTGAGTTTGTGACCATGCCGTGCCAATTGTGATTATAAACATGTGATTACGCCGGGCGGATTGTGAATGTGAGCCTATGATCATGTCAGGCAAATTAAGATATTGGCACGTAAATTATCCGTGCGTTTGTGATTTAAGATGAGGGCATGAGGTGCCGCAAGTATATGATGGTGGGTTGAGACTCGTGACTTGTGACTATGAAATGAGGTATTATAAAGTAATTTTGTTGTGAATCTTGTGTTTGAATGACTTGATTAATTGGTTGTCCTTTGTGTTCCTTATTTGGTTTCAATAGTATTTCATGGTGTTCTTATTGTTTTACTATTTATATCATACGTTGATTTTGTTGCCATTTACTGATTTCTGCTTTCCATTATTAGCTTTATATTTCTATATTGCATAGGTTATTTTGTCTAATGAGTTTCTTGACTGTACCTCGTCACTACTCCACCGAGGTTAGTCTTGATACTTACTAGGTACTGATTATGTTGTAATCATACTACACTTCTGTATATTTTTGTGCATAGCCAGGTATTGAAAATTTCATACTCGGATGGAGTCAGCTTGTTGATTGCGAGGATTCAAGGTAGAGCTACTTGGTCGTCATATTCCCTTGGAGTCATTTCCTTATATTGCACTGTCGGTTATTATTTGAATAGTATTTTATTTTGATCCTTGAGGTCATTCCATGTATTCAGCTAGAGTTCCTCACTATGTATTACCAAATCTTTGGAGGTTGTTATGATCATTTTTGCGTAAGTTTATTCCGCTTTTGTTTCGGTATTCATTCTAATCTGTGTTTCAAACCATCATTGTTAAAATTAGCTTAATCATTTTTAGTAATCGTCATACGTAGTCATAGAGACTAGGTGCCATCATAATGCATGCGGTGGGTTTTTGGATCGTGACATCCGTGCAACGCGTGAGTTGTCCACGCAGTTAATGTTGAGCCCGTGACTACGCCGGGTGGATTATGATATTGAGCATATGACCACGCTGAGATGATAGTACGTTGAATTGGCCGTGATTGCGTGTGGATATAGATTCATCTCTCTAGGGTCACCCTTTCATGTTTCTCTCTTGATGGTGTATACACGAATTATGAGAAACCGATGGTGTTCTGGTTGATGTGAGCTCTGGGGGAGCTGGTTATCATTATTTGGATCGGGTTGTGCGCCACAACGTACTGATATTTAGTTATTTTATTTCATCTTTACTTGAAAATTCCTTGATTATTTGCCTGATTTCTTTGGATACATTCGTTATATTCTGGACTATTGACTTAGTAGAATAGTTTAAAACAAGAATTGTGAGCACCAATGTGGTTTTACCTGTGTTTTCTTGATTTGATCATATATATATTCTATACTTGCTAGATTTAAGAACTTGTACAGGTAACAGGTGAGTATCATTTATAATTCTTGCTGCTATTACCTCGTCGAAGTTAGTTAGGATGCTTATTGATGGTGTCGATTATACTAATACTACACTTCTTAAGCTTAGGTGTAGATCTTGAATTTGATGCTGCTGTGTCGGGCGGCAGGTGGCATTGAGGCTATCACTTGTCCTTGGTAGCTTTAAATTCGAATTCTGTTCATGTACATTCTAAATAGATGTTATAATTATTTCATTTTAGTTTTGTAGCGGCTCATGACTTGTACCACATGTAGGTTGTTGTATAAAAATTAAGTTATTTCATTATTTATTTCTCACAAATCTCATTTGAAATATGTTGACAGTTAGTTAGCTTACCTAGCGAGGGTTAGGTGCCATTACGACTAGTGGATTTTGGATCGTGACATAATCATACGTATTGAGAACACTCCAGAAGTCTTATTGTGAGTGTTGTTGCTATGAGGTAACACCAACATTGGCTTTTAGAGTTGTTGCTTTGTACACTTCCTGCGCGGAAGAAGTGAAAAAGAAAAAATATTATGTGTATAATTCATATAATTTATCTAAATACTACATTTGTGAACCCACGGTTAGATTTGTTGTGTTAGTTCACTGAATAAGTCTGCTAAATTTTCCCTAGGGACTAGGGATCGATCCTTATTGAGCTCATTTATTCTATTGTTTTACACTATCAAACTAGTGTTTAAGAATCATAAGTGCGCCCTTGGCTCTACCTCAGTGGGAGATGAGGGGAGAAACATAGAAAAAATAGATAAACATGGCTGCCATTGTTACTTTTTCACGTATTCTATTAGGAGAAAGAAGAGAGAATAAAGACAACTTATATTTATTATAGAGATAAACTTCTAAACTATAGAAAAGAAGACAGTAAAACTTCCCAAGAAATCCAAAATTATGTCACTCACTACTCAACTTTATCCCATGATAAGAAATCCAGTCGTTTCTCCAATGAATGAACCAAAAATAGTTAAGTTTTTTTCAAAACACAATCACAGTTAAGTTTTTTCAAAACACAATCTATATGATCGGTTTGGTTTGGTTATATTTCGGTTTTTTTGGTATAAAACCAAATCCAAACCAACTTTGTCGGTTTTTTAAAATTAGAAACCAAACCAAGTTAAACCAAAAAAATATCGGTTTTTTTTCTCGATTTGATTATGTGTATAATTCATATAATTTATCTAAATACTACATTTGTGAACCCACGGTTAGATTTGTTGTGTTAGTTCACTGAATAAGTCTGCTAAATTTTCCCTAGGGACTAGGGATCGATCCTTATTGAGCTCATTTATTCTATTGTTTTACACTATCAAACTAGTGTTTAAGAATCATAAGTGCGCCCTTGGCTCTACCTCAGTGGGAGATGAGGGGAGAATAAGATGTATGAGTTCCCTATTCAAAAATCAAAATATTAACCATTCTTCTCCGTTCCTTCGCATTTCTAACCTATCAAAGTAATTCATGGAATGAGGTTTAAGGAGTTAGACTTGGATTTGAGGCTCTCTAGGCATAGAAGAAATCCTTTTGTTCCTCTGCATAAGTGAATTAGATAGCTTCACTTGTAGAAATTGGAACTCCAGGACAATGGCTATTTTTCAATTATATGGCTGAAAAGTGGCTATTTTATGAAAGTTTCCCTAGACAACCAATTTTTTGCTTCAGAAGTGGGCTGATCTGTGTTCACATCAAATGACTTAAAAAGATCCAGAAATAGAAATGGCCATGGCCCAGTTAAATAGTTAAATGGCTTCTACTTGCTTCTGAGGAAGAAATAATATAAGCACGGATGAACTATCTCATAAACCACTATAGTTTAGAGTCTAGTAATTATAGTTTGCCTAATTACAATTCATAGCTACTATTTAATTATTACTAATTTGTATTAATTATATTCAAACGCGCAACAAATACTAGTAGGTATTAGAATGTTAACAATCACTTTCCCTTGTTAACATACGAATTTTTAACCCTATTAAACTTGGTGAAATTTTTAACATGTCCTAGTATCCCTTTTATAAAAAAAAATCCATATTTTGCAATAGAAGTTCAAATAATCACATAACACAAGGCATTCATAAAGTTATCTACAGTTAAATAGTTAAATGGCTTCTACTTGCTTCTGAGGAAGAAATAATATAAGCACGGATGAACTATCTCATAAACCACTATAGTTTAGAGTCTAGTAATTATAGTTTGCCTAATTACAATTCATAGCTACTATTTAATTATTACTAATTTGTATTAATTATATTCAAACGCGCAACAAATACTAGTAGGTATTAGAATGTTAACAATCACTTTCCCTTGTTAACATACGAATTTTTAACCCTATTAAACTTGGTGAAATTTTTAACATGTCCTAGTATCCCTTTTATAAAAAAAAATCCATATTTTGCAATAGAAGTTCAAATAATCACATAACACAAGGCATTCATAAAGTTATCTAAGAAATTTCTTTGAAGTTCAAGAATGAAGGTGTATTAGTTATCTAAATCACATCAAGGACTATCTAGCGTCTTATGATTTATACCCAAGCATAAAGAGAAGTACTTAAACTTTCAACAATTGCTAAGAATAGGATTAGCCAAAATAAAAATAATTCAAACTAACACTGGCTGGCATGGGCGAAGCTAGGTTGACCCAATGACCCTTGATCACCAAAAAATTATACTATGTATAAGGTGAGATATTACTTGTTATTGATCAAAATAGAGTTTGAACATCCTTACATAGTCCACTAACAAAGGTATTCGAAATTTGAACACCCTTATTAAATTTGAAAATTATTTTGTTACTTGACTAGTAAAACATGTTACATGCAGACATGTTCCCCGCTCTTCTGTTGTTAATATATTAACACAATTAAATAGCGACTTCAAGTTATATATACTGTTAATATAAAAAATATTTTATAACTCGGAATACAACAACTGTAACTACGTATAAGATTTTGAAGGAATCCACGTATATCTTTAATTTGCTGGAAAAGAAATAAATAATACTCATGCACAATTTTTATGGAAGTATTGGGGCTAAAAGGAGAGCAATTTTTTTTTTTTTTTAAAAAAAAAGCGCCTAATGATAGTTACTTTGACTTTTTATATAAATATGGGGAGGAAGAAAATATGATCATTTGAATTGTGTGATTCTTTTATTCAAAAGCTTAATGAATAGTATCTGAAAATCTTAAATAAAATGTGGTTGAATCAAATTAAAATTCCAATAAGGAAAATTAATTTGCTTCCTAAACTTGGTCATTGTATAGGGCTGGCATGGGCGAAGCTAGATTGACCCAATGAATCACCAAAAAATTATACTATGTATAAGGTAAGATATTATTAAAATAGAGTTTGAACATCCTGTCCACTAACAAAAGGGTATTCGAAATTTGAACATCCTTATTGAATTTCGGGGCTTCGCCACTAGGTTGAGTTTGTCTTTGTCACGGTGACTTTCATTGCTATATTAAATTTTGCAATTAAGATTTGCACAGTTGACACTATTTTCGTAACTTAAATCTGCAATCCTATCTTAGAATTAAAGGCTCAAATTAAAGAGAGTTAAAAGTTGTTAAGTAGTTTAAATAAATAGTGCAAGAGCTTTCATAGTTTTCTTCTACCCCATATGTAGTTGTCAAATGTGACAGAAGAAATTAAACAAAGCATTAATAAACCAAAATCCTCTCTGAATCTAGAGGACAGTGATATTTTGACGGATCTATTTAATCTTAACGACTTCTCTTTTTGGTTTTTATTACCTTCAAATGTTTTCAATGAACTCTTTTGTTGAAATCTTAAATAAGATGACCTGCTCACAAAAAAAGAAAAAAGAAAAAAAAGAGATAATTAATACCATCTTCAACATTTCATGTAATATAATTTGAAAATTGTTTTGTTACTTGACTAGTAAAACATGCATGTTACATGCAGACATGTTCCCCGTTCTTCTGTTGTTAATATGTTAACACAATTAAATAACGACTTCAAGTTATATATACTGTTAATATAAAAAATATTTTATAACTCCGAATGACAACAACTGTAACTACGTATAAGATTTTGAAGGAATCCACGTATATCTTTAATCTGCTGGAAAAGAAACAAATAATACCCATGTACAATTTTTATGGAAGTATTGAGGCTAAAAGGAGAGTAATTAAAAAAAAAAGCGCCTAATGATAGTTACTTTGACTTTTTACAGTAAAAGTGTGTTTGGTACGAAGGAAAATATTTTTTGAAAAATGTTTTTCAATTTTTCCATGTTTGGTTGACTTAAATATTTTGGAAAATATTTTCCTTATCAATTTATTTTCTTCCAATTGGAGGAAAATGTTTTCCTTATCAAAAGAAGGGAAAACATTTTCCAAAACTCCTTCTCAACCTTTCTCACACTCACCAACCCACCCTACCCCCTCTCCAAAAATAAGTTTTTTTTAAAATTTTAGTTTTTCCATCCACCCTACTATCCCCCACCCCCTACAAAAAAAAATATTTTTTTACCTTAATTTTTTTTTTTTGCAATTTTAAATTTATGTTTTTCATTTTTCTGCACCACCCAGCCCAAGCTCTAGCCCCACCCTTCCCCCGCAAAAAAAATATTTTTTTTTACCTTAAATTTGTTTTTTGCAATTTAAAATTTCTGTTTTTTTATTTTTCTACACCACCCAACTCCACCCCTCTACCCCCTCCCCCGCGCAAATGTTTTTTTTTTAGCTTCATTTTTTTTCTTTTTGCAATTTCAAATTTCTGTTTTTTCATTTTTCTGCACCACCTAACCCCCACCCCACCCCTGCCACCGCCCCCGCAAAAAATATATTTTTTTTACCTGAAATTTTTGTTTTTTGCAATTTCAAATTTCTGTTTTTACTATTTTCTACTCTCTAACCAAATAATAAAAAATATTTTCCGTAAAATATAATAAGTGATAAAACTACTCATTTTCCATGAAAACATTTTCTAGGAAAACATTTTCCTTCGTACCAAACACACCCTAACTCTTTCCTTTTCTTAAATATGGGGAGGAAGAAAATATGATCATTTGAATTGTGTGATTCTTTTATTCAAAAGCTTAATCAATAGTATCTGAAAATCTTAAAGAGAGACACTTTATTTACAACTAGCATGATCCAAATACTAGGAAGAAAAACGATAATGTACAACGTTATGTAAAATAATATAAGAAAATGTTGGTTCTATTATTTTTTTAGTGTCTACTGACTTTCAGCTTTAATAATAGATTGCAACTCATGGAAAAGGAAGGAAAAGAATAAGGAGGAGGGACCAGGATATATTTCTAAGTTTGGCCTTCACAATTTAATAATACAAATTATTCAAAATACTAATTTAATTTAAAAATTAGAATTCAATTCAAAAATCACAACTTAACAAATTCTTAGTCATTGTTTAGTTTAATACTGTATTGGCCACAATCTGACTACCGCGGCTGAGTTGGCTAACGTCCCACCTGAATGGTCGAGCAATGAAAAATAAATATAACCCACTCCGTATCTCCTCCACTACATTTGACGAGTCAGCAAGGGCGGCGCCTGAAAGGTGCGTCTAAAGCACATTGGAGGCAAGAGAACATGGCGTCCAACAAAGGGTAAGGGTGCCTCAACTGTATGAAGCAAGAGAAAGCTTTCAACAAGGTGTTGCGCCTTTTCTCTCTCTATAAAGCTTTCAACAAGGTGTTGCGCCTTTTCTCTCTCTATAGCTGAACAACTCTCTCCTAATATTATTGGTAGAAACTTATGAATTTCAAGGAAGGCATGTAAATGGATTTTCTCATCAATTGATGGGAAGCGTGACATTAAATTTCAATAAAATCCTCTATCCTCTCTTCATCTTGTATGTGATCCACGCTGTTAGCTCTTTGGTTTTTATTATGTCAGACTAATATTAACCCCTCCATCTTTGATTGATTTGCTCTAAAAGATTTTCATAACTTTTGAGTCAAACAATTTGGCATCGTTTGTGGGAATTTCTTAGTCTCTCCCAAATCAAAGATCGAGAAATACGATCACTCACCAAAAAGAGCGTGAAGGAAAAACCTAACCCGCACAAGACAAAGGGGCAACGCAGTAGGGGAGAAGAGCCGAATAAAATTGTCAAGCTCAAAAATATTCATCCCACCAACCATCGGCACACCAAACAAGTCAAGCGATGTTACCCATAAGCTCTCCCCCATCGGACTGCCAAACGGGGGGCAAAGAAAGCTTCATTCCAGATCACCTCATAATCACTGCTCAAGTAGGAATACAATGGCCGCACGGGCGAACGAATAAAAGAAAAACATCTCAATCGAAGGACGAAAACAACTGCGATACCGTCTGCGAATGATGCCTCCAAGCCGGAAGACAGGCTAGACAAATAAACCTCAATTTGCGCACAGGGCGAACCCAAGAGAAACAACGATGTTCCACATTCTCCTATATTTCACTCTCCGCTACGAGCACCGTCAAACGAACTGGGACTCCCCTAGAAAATATCTGGCTCTCCAAAAATTGGAACTGACGATGGGTTACTATTTCGAAAAGTCGAAATAATAGCCCTTTAAGGCTAAGAGACTTTGCCAAAAAGAGAAGAGTTCGACCTCGATCAAACGACCACGGGTTACCATTTCGACAAGTCGAAATGACACCCTTTAAGGCTAAGATCCTTCCTAAAAAAGTGAAGAGTTTGACCTCGATCAAACGACGACGGGTTACCATCTAGAAAAGTTGAAATAACACCCTTTAAATCTAAGAGCCATCTCCAAAAATAGAAGAGTCCGAGCTCGATCGAACGATGAGGGGTCACTATTTTGACAAGTCAAAATAACACCCTTTAAGGCTAAGAGCCTTCGCCAAAAAAAGAAGAGTTCAACATTGATCGAACGATGACGGATTACTCTTTCGACAAGTCGAAATAACATTCTTTAAGACTAAGAGCCTTCGCTAAAAATAGAAGAGTTCGGCCTCAATCGAACGATGACGAGTTACCATTTCGACAAGTCGAAATAACACCCTTTAACGCTAAGAGTCTTCACCAAAAAGAGAAGAGTTTGACCTCGATCGAACGATGACGAGTTACCATTTTGACAAGTCGAAATAACACCTTTTAAGGGTAAGAGCCTTCGCCAAAAATAGAAGAGTTTGACCTCGATTGAACGACGATGGGTCACTATTTTGACAACGTCAAAATAACACCCTTTAAAGCTAAGAACCCTCGCTAAAAAGAGAAAAGTTCGACCTTGATCGAATAACGGGTTACTATTTCAACAAGTTGAAATAACACCCTTTAAGGCTAAGAGCCTTCACAAAAAAGAGAAGAGTTCGACCTTAATCGAATGATGATGGGTCACTATTTCGACAAGTTGAAATAACACTCTTAAAGGCTAAGAGCCTTAGCCAAAAAAAAAAATAGTTCGACCTTGACCGAATGACAATGGGTTACTATTTCAACAAGTTGAAATAACACCCTTTAAGGCTATGATCCTTCGCCAAGAAGAGAAAAGTTCGAGTTTGACCTCGATCGAATAATGATGAGGCACTATTTTGATTAGGTCGAAATACTTCTGAGATCAAAAGCCATCAAAAGGAAAGAAAGGTTGCGACTCACCATATAGGCATCTATCTCACACCAAAAGCCATAAATATATGGAATAAAGATGAAGTACAAGGTAAATAACAAACAAATAAAAAAGACTCTCTTTTATACAAAGTCATTGTGCGGCCTATCGCCGCTTACATATGGTCAAAGTCAACAAAAATAAAAATGGGGGAAAAAGGAAGAAATGAAAGGAAAGAAACAACGACAAACAACAAACAACTAAAAGGGAGAACAAACAATTAAAACATTCTTCATTCGACGTCATCACCGTCGTCACGACTGCCATCACCATCATCGTTACCATCTCCAAGAAACTCTCCATCGCCATCATCCGTACCCAGTTTGGCTTTGGGCATTGCCGTATCATACCTAAAGATGATGTGAACCTCCCGCACTTTTGCTTACGCTTCTCCATAAGCGGCCTCAGTCACACTACCCACCTCCCACAGACTCTTATATATATATCTCGATGGGCTTCGGCGTAAACCCAAAGCTTGTGAATATGGAGGGGGACGACGGAGGGGGAAGACTCAATCTGAGCCAATGGTCACTCATTTTCTACCTCTAATGCTACAACCCGATCTTCTAGGACCGATGCATCTTGATCAATCTCACTAATGCACCCTTCAAGCCTAGCCTCCATGAGAGTGGTTGTTGCCCTCCCCGACTCCTGCTCGGAATAAAAAATGCGAATGGTGCTCTCTCGGGCCGTCACCCTCACCGAAGCCTCGGACCAAGCTCTCTCGATGCTCTCAAATCCAGAAACATTATTCTCCAGCGCAGCCAGTTTTTCCATCCATTCCATGCTCATCACCTCGACCTTGATCAAGTTCTGTTCCATCTCCGATTGCATCAATCTCAATTTCTCATGCACACGCTTACATTCTTCGGCGACTCCCTTGCGTAACTCGAGTTCCTTATCCTTAATCCGAAGTTGCTCCTCGAACGCACTCTTGCTACGGATAGCTTGCATCAACTCCTCGTCCTTTTTCTCTAACTCCTCACGAAGAGTCCGATTTTCGGGGTTCGTCCTCAGCAGCTCAGGCATCTCATGGAACCTATTACGGTAGTAATGATATTTCTCCAACATCTTTAAGAAACTTCTGGCCTGGGTATTAGCCCCGCGGATGCTCTCCACTCTACCATATATGTCAGGAAAATGCAAATAGGGGGTTAGAGCAATATTTTCAGGAATAATAAAGAAAAATGAAAGTAAAATGTAACGTACCCTTAAACCCATATTGGCCAACTCATCCATTAGGTAGTATTATGAACAGACTGAAGAGCCACATTTTCGGCTTCAAAACACGGCAGACTGAACTCCTCCCCTTCCGCCAAAAGATTGACACTAGAAAGGATCTGTAGAATATGGACCGAGCGCTACGTGAACCACTAAGTGGGTGATACCCTCTTCAAACATCCTGAAATCATCAGGGTCCAGGTTCGACTCTAACTCATAGTCGTCGATCACCACGTCCTTTCCCCTGTAGTTGAGGAGGCACGACCCGCTGCAGAAGACGAAGGTACGTCTGAAACTATAACGGCGGCCCCAGAAGTCTAATTTTTCATCGCAACAGGTTGTTGCTCACTGAAAATGGTAGGAATTTGTGATTGATTCGGGGCAATGGTTGAAACTTCTAATTGCTAATCATATATATCGACAACTCTGACGGCCGATTCCGTCCTTACCGGGAGAACTACAACAACACCCTCTCTAGAGCCCGTTGTTAGAGAGTCATCCAGATGAATTACTGTTGGGGCACAGTCTCAAACTCTACTCTCCGTCTCTTCGACGACCCTTCATCTTCCTCGGTAGATGCAGATTCACCTGTCGGGTGAGCAACACCGATCGGGACCCCGTCCTGAGAAATGGCCCACACGAGAGCCACCAAGGCCACAGATTCAACTGAATCAGCCCTCGATGAAGGTTGGACAATAGGTACCACGATCGGATAAGCAGATGCAACTGGCTAATAAAAGGCTAACGGAGGATCCCTTGTCCTCCGTATTCTCGCTAACATCGGCATATGACTCATAAGAAGCTAAGCAATAAGATAGAGAACATCAGACATAAACGTTATCTCACCTATGAGGGGCCTGCGTCTAAACCTTTCATGGAAAAACGACCATATGTGGATCCCTATTGTATGAGGAAGGATAGCACTTACCCATTCCGAATACCTTCGACAGGCGGATGGGGCAATATGTCAGCTACAAAGATGTGATAAAGTTTAGCAACAAGAAAAAAATGATCACACATCTCACCGACTAAAAATACAAAAACTTACGTGCAAAATTCCATTTCTCAGGGAATCCCGTTGGGTCCGCCATAATGTGCTCAGTCTGCACATAAAAATAATTCTCATAGAAATGAAGGTTGGCCCGGTCGTCCATCTTCACCATAAGACTTCTCGACCCTCGAGGACGTATGTGAATCATTGAGCCACGAATAAGTTGAGGAGCAAATATGCTGAGCATATGATCCAACGTGACTTCACGACCAGCGAGCTCTGCGTATTTAAGCAGCATGAGAAATAACTTGTACAAATACGGCAAAAGTTAGGCGGGGCATACCTCAGAAAAATGGCAAAAATCCACCACTAGCAAAGGAAGAGGAAGAGTGTACCCTATGAGAAAGGGGTAGGCATAGAGCACGCAGTACCCGGGGTGGTCGAGATGAACCATATTATTCCCTACTGCTGGCCGCATATCGACATAATTAGAGATCCCCCACCTTTCTTTAAACTCTGCAATGTCAATTTCTCTCAAAATGGAGGAGACACTTTTCAGTTCGACCCCAACGCAAATGCTGAAGTTTGTCGACTCCCTCGCGGGGCATGGAAAGATTTTAGCCATTGTTGGGACCTCCTCTTCTTGCACCTCATATGTTATTCCGGCGTCCTGTGCAATATTGTTTTATACCGGATTAGTGGTAGGGAGATCGTCACGAGAAGAACACAACCATTTTTTATCAAGAAAATATTCTGAAAAATAATTAAAGGAAATGATGTAGGATTACTGTCCGGTGTAGCATTAGTTAATGAAAGGCCTCGCTGCTAACATCTGGATCGAGCACAAGGTATCGAAGGCAATAGGGAATGGGATAACTATTAGAATATAATCAAGCAAAGCTCTTTATGCCCAATACCAAGTAATAAATGAAGAGCAAATAAGAAAGCGATAAACAATAAAGTGACCTCGGTCCAATGAGAACGAGCAATTTAGAAAGAAGAGAGAGAGATATTATTGCATTTGGGTAGAATAATTGGAGCTCTGCTATACAGGGTGCTAGCGGTACAAGATACATTGTGTGACAAAAGAAATGGGATGGGATAACTGGCTAGCTTTATGACGTATGCGTAGGCTGATATTGAACAACTTGAATAGACCCTGTCGATCACGGATGCATTCCTTTGTAAATCCCTGCATTCGCTGGGGCTTCGGCCACGGGCTTCCGGGATTACCCTCTCAAAGCATTTTATCAAGGAGAAATCGGCCTCCTAGATTTCATCGTACATAGATAGTCTCCGTGTTTCTTAGAGGGAATGTAATAAGAAACAATTTTAACACTTGACTTCTTGGTCTTTCATAACGATGTCGTGTCGATAGTGCAACCCTCCTTTTACAAGTGTCGAGACGTTTTGCCTTTCCGCTTCTCCAGGATCACTCAAAATGTCATGACTCTTTATTCCTATGTTATTGATATCGGTTAGGTTTCTACGAACGCATTGATTGAGCTCGTCGTTACACTTTCCGAGGGCGGTAATGGTGCCGTCAGCTACTTTGCCCTCCTCTAATAAATGGGGCTTCTTGTGGTCGGCTTCTTGTCCAAACTTCTTTTGATATCCATCTTTTCTCCCTTTCCTGCTATTTTTAGTTTTTGCCATCTCATTATGTTTGAGGCTCGTGACCTCAAGATATTATGTCATGCGTACCTTGACCCAACTCTTGATCCCTTTTTTGGTTGGACGAGGTTGTGCCGTTGTGATGTTATTATTGTCGTTGTTGTTGTTGTTACTACTGTTGTTGCGGTTACCATTGGCTCGAGGAAATGAGGCAGAGGGTCAATTTCCTCTAACCCTAAGAGATATTTTGGATTATGCATTGCTGCTCAAGAGGGGGCCCGGATTATACACTGCCACTCACCCTCCTTCCTCGGCTCGTACACCCCTTTTTGTATTCCTGGGGTTGTGGCAGTGGTTGTTGCTTGCTGGCGCCTCCCAGGCTGAGGCAATATCTCAAGAAGTGGCATAAAAAATAGTAGTGCTGGCAGAGTTCATACTAGCCAAATTTTTTGCGCAGCCACTGCTGTCTTCTTCTAGCCTCTCCTTTATAATTTGGCTCTTCTCCCTCGCCTTCCATTTCCATATCATTCCTTTTAAAGATGCCATTCTGTGGTATTTTACCAACTTTCTTCGATGGGGTCGGACTTGGAAGATATTGTATTTGAGGTCATATGCCTGAGGGGATGATGACGGAGATGCAGCATGTATAGGCTCGATCCTTAGGCTCCTTCTGTATGCACATCACTTGTACTTCTTCACTTTTTCGTAAGGATCCTCTATGGGCAAGTGTCGCACGATTCAAAGTTCGGTGGATAATGGGCCGGCCCCAATATAAAGATATTTCCTAGACTTGTCATCAGTGAAGCCACCGTACAAGAAATACTATAGCACTCAGAAATTATGCATCATGTTCAGACCATAAAGAACATATCGAATAAAAGGTTGTTAATACTAGCTATAACTTCTAGACAACTACAAACAGCATACGACCAATATAAGTATATAACTATAAATGAGTGAATTTAATTTCAGAATATCTACAGAAAATCACAGCTTTTGCTCATCTGGAAACTGCTTTGCCTAAAATTTGACCCAACATAGTGAACAATCTACAAGAAGATGGCAGAGATGTGATGTTATTATTGTCGTTGTTGTTGTTGTTACTACTGTTGTTGCGGTTACCATTGGCTCGAGGAAATGAGGCAGAGGGTCAATTTCCTCTAACCCTAAGAGATATTTTGGATTATGCATTGCTGCTCAAGAGGGGGCCCGGATTATACACTGCCACTCACCCTCCTTCCTCGGCTCGTACACCCCTTTTTGTATTCCTGGGGTTGTGGCAGTGGTTGTTGCTTGCTGGCGCCTCCCAGGCTGAGGCAATATCTCAAGAAGTGGCATAAAAAATAGTAGTGCTGGCAGAGTTCATACTAGCCAAATTTTTTGCGCAGCCACTGCTGTCTTCTTCTAGCCTCTCCTTTATAATTTGGCTCTTCTCCCTCGCCTTCCATTTCCATATCATTCCTTTTAAAGATGCCATTCTGTGGCTGCCAAAAATACAAAGTACAAATGAGGTATTTTCTCATAATATGATGGAGCCTTTAATGGGGCAAGACGGGCCCGTGCTTCTCAAGAGAAGGGTGATTTGGCTAAAGTTCCCACCTTCGAGGTCTGACTCTGATTGGTTCATAATAATGCTTTCGTCCAAGCATATATGATTGCGAGGCTTGAGTCCAAACTCTCGAAGGTTAGGTCTAAAATAATCAATGCCCGAGCTGAAGCAATATCAAATCAAACCAATGCTGATCAGGAGATGTTGATTCATATGAAGGACGCTGCTGATGCCTAAGTCGAGTTGAGGCGGGCTCTCGATCATGAGGAGAGGATCGAGGAATATGTCTGTTGCAGATCCCAAAGGGAGGTACGCTGGGATATCAGTGCTAGGGGCTTTGTTCTCTCAGAAGAGTTGGCTTGAGAAAGGGCGGATGATTGCGATGCTCGATACCCTATTGTTGGCATCATATAGGGCGAGCTTGGGGCTGGTAGGTTGTAGCCTTTTGCAGCAGAGTGCATATTAGTCACTTTTCCATTTTGTCTTTGATATTTGCAGGGCATCTGTGTAGATGGAGAGCGCACGTTTTGAGCATAATAAGAGAAAACTTGAAGTTTTACCTCCTTTGTATATTTTCTAGTATTTCTTTTGAGCAGGCGGGCTGGTTTCGATATTTGGCGGGATCATCGTAGGTCCGGAGCTAATCAGGTAGGCCTGGAGGATTTCAAGTGTGATCTTCAATGTAAGAAGAATTTGGGGCCATCGACCTTTGCCCAACCATTTTAGGCTATTCTCTGAATCAGGCCTTGACTCGAGCTTGCCTGACTTTCCTATTCTTCCATGGGTGGGTGATGACTGCTCTTATTGCTCACCCTTGGGTGTTTGTGTTTTAACTATTTTGGTTCTAGTATCTGAGTCGCATTGCGACTCGAGCTTTAGTTGACCCTCTAGTTTTTCGTGTCTGCATGGCAGTTAACTACACTTGACCCTCAACTTATTGGTTGTGTTCCAACTCTCCTGGGTCCAGTCTCTGAGTCGCATTGCGACTTGAGCTTTAATCGACACTTAAATTCTTTCCTGCATGTACGGGCGGACGATGATGGCTTTTATTTTTCACCCTTGGTCATTTGTTGTTTCAACTATTTTGGGTTCAGTCTCCGAGTCGTGTTGCAACTTGAGCTTTAATTAACCCTTAAATTCTTTGATTTTCGAGCCGACGACATTGATTCTTATGCTATTTGGTCATCAAGACCTTGCAATATGTGGCTCGGAGGTTTGTATAGTTGACTATATTGGATTCGGTCTCCAAATCGTGTTACAACTCGAGCTCATTTTAATCCTCAATTGTCAATTTTTAAGCTGGCCACAGTGGCTCTTACACTGTTTCTCATTGAGACCTTTTTAGTATGCAGCCCAGAGGCTCGTTTGGCCGGAAACAATGGCTATTACGCTTTTTCCCGTGGGCTTTGTTTTCTGCTCGTTAAGTTTTTTTAAAATAATTTTTCCTGACCCGTCGTCGGTCCCGGAAGAACCCCGATTTCAAGTTATTATCGATGATGTTTGAGCACCTCGGAAGGTTCATAGCTCATAGCCTGAGAAGGTCGAAGCCTTGTGACTTGGAGCTGACATGGTCGAAGCTCATTTTTGCCTGTTGAGGGAAGCCTATTTTAACCGATTCTTTTTGAAGTTTATTCAAAGTAATGGCCTGTGATTTTGTTTAGCGACAGTCGGGCGTCCCCGAGTCATGTTAGTTTGGATGTATTATCCATTTTGACAGTGGTCATATATGTTTGGCTGGAGCCATTTTTTTATCCCGGGTGATTGTTTGGGTGTCTACACTGAGGGTATGCCCTTTCAAGATTCTTATAAATGCGACGTATAGTCTAAACTTCCGGATTTTGAGTTTCACGCCTATTGAGGTCTTACAGTTTTATCATGCCTGTTGAGGTCTTACAATTTGTCATGCCTACTGAGGTCTTATAGTTTTATCATGCCTGTTGAGGTCTTACAGTTTCTCATGCCTATTGGGGTTAAATTTATTGTTGTTATGCGGAGTAGATCTGGTTACGTTGAGTCTAGCCACTCGAGGTCTTACAATTTCGGGCTTTCCAGTGCATGGTGATTTATGACAGTCATCGAGTTTGCTTAGGCGTGAAGGCCGCTATTTGTGTGCTCGGAGCTGCCTCGTTGGGGCCTTATAAGCTCGGAGTTCCGACCTTGGGGTCGCTCGGCTGCCAAATTATTGGTGCTAATTCTTCGAGTATCTCAGGATGTATTCGGGGCTCTTGCCCTGAGCATGTTGAAATCCTCTTGAGTACGAGATGCTAAATTTTTTGTGATTTCAGAGCTTCCACCCAAAGGTCATCTGAGCGTTTGAACTGCTGGCGTTTGTTCTCGAGTTTTCGGAACGTCTTTGGTAAAAGAATTTGCTACCTTTGACCTGGGGGCCTATCTAAGCGTTTGAGATACTAGCATTCATTCCCGAGTTATTGGGATGTTTCTGGTAAAAGAATTTGTTACCTTACTCCGAGAAGGAGTCCCTTCCCTTTTTTTTTTTTTTGACAAAAAGGTATTTTTGATTGCTCGATAAAATAGTACATATACTCATCGATGGGGGCCTAACTATATCGTTTGGTCCGATACATTATTTTCCTATAGGAAACTTATTTGGAATTTCCAAAACTCCTTCGATCGGGTAGAATTCTAAGGGAATGCCCCTTGCTATTCAAAAATTGACCGTAGGAGAAGCTTTGAATATTATACGGAGTTCCCCCTTAGGCAGCTCATAGATGTTGCCTCGTTAAAAACCTTTCCAGTAAAAATCCTCCATCTGGGATAAAAACTCGATCGAAGGAAATGAGTGCAACGCAACGTATTATTAGAGCCTTGAGGCCTTCCGATGGCGCTAGCATTCCGACAACTCCGGTTGGGTGCCCGCACAAGGGATAATTCCATTTTTGAAATAGCTTTAACGTTTTGATCACCTCGAGCGCTCACATCACGGGGATACCTTGGGATCGGTTCATTATAATAGACTGGGGTGGAGATGCAGCGTGGGTTTCTACCTTGATTCTCCCTTTGGTTTATTCGGGGCGGAGGTATGAGCGTCGGTACCACGTTGTGTATTACGAACATTTTCCTTGCCGTGCGTTATTCCTCGTAGATGGTCTTGATCCCATCTATTGTTCGGAATTTTATCATTTGGTGAAGGGTGGATGGTACTGCTCTCATGCAATGTATCCATGACAACCCAATAAGGCGTTATACCTCATATCTCCCTCGATGACATGGAACTTGGTGTCTTGGGTTGTGTCGGCCCCGATAATCGGAAAGGACGATCTCCCCTTTCGTTGTCTCGCTCACCATGTTGAATCCATTGAGGGCTCGAGAGGCGGGTACAAATTGGTCGAGCAGTCCGAGCTGTTCCACCACCTTCGACCTAATTTTGTTGGCCGAGCTACCTGGATCCACGAGCACGCATTTAAATTGAAATTTATTCAAAATAAAAAAAATTACCAGTGCATCGTTATAGGGTTGGGACAAGGTTTCGAAATCCTCCTCGCTGAATGTAAGGACATCTTCAGATACGTATCCCCGGGTTCATTTTTCTCTGGTGATGGATATTTTTGTTCTTCTCATCACGGGTTCCTAGGGAGTGTCGACATCCCCAATATCATGTGGATGTCGTGTTGCGGCTCGTTTGCCTCATTCTTCTTGGTTGCCTCCCTATCCTAGAACTGATTTTTGGCTCGATCGCTAAGGAATTCCCAAAGGTGCCCTTTATTGAGTATCCAGACTACTTCTTCTCGAAGGGTCTAACTGCACTGGTTTGGGCCATTTTGTGTCTCTGATTTTAATGATGGCGGACACGATGTCTGACACATCGATGCTGAAGTTGTATTCTGATAAATGGGGCGCACCTATCAGCACCATGTTTCGATCGAACCTGGCTCTATTGATGAGCCCTTGATGGTCCTCTCCTCAATCCACTCTTGGATCATTGTGAGGTAGGTTGTGCCTTGGGGCATTCTTCTTATCTTCGAGGTATGGCTAATATATTTTTTTTGGTTTTGGTTCCTTTGCCAAGAGCCTACTTGGGTATACTGAGCCCGAAGGGGCTCCCAAATGGTCATCCTCAGCCCTGATCTTCGATCGGTACCAGTTGTGGACATCTGACCAGGTCACAACTAGATACTCGATCAGGTTCTGTTACAACTATTTTAAAGCCACCGAGCTTCATTCGTTCAGACCTTGGGTGAAGGCCTGCACTGCCCAGTCGTTGGAGATTGGCGGTAGCTCCATTCGTTCCATCTGAAAGCGAGACACGAATTCTTGCAGCATCTCGTTCTCTCTTTACTTGATTTTGAAAAAATCGAATTTCCTCATTGCCACTTTGATGGTGTCGGCATGTGCCTTTTTGAAGGAGTCCGCTAGCACGGTGAATAAATCTATGGAATTAGGAACCAAGTTTCCCCGAATTTTTTCAGCAATACAGACTCGATCTTGTCATTCATTATATCGTTTCCTTTTACCGAATAGGTGTAGGCAGTAACGTGTTCATTAGGATCAGTGTTCCCATTGCACTTAGAGAGTTTCGACATCCTGAACTTCTTTGGAATGAGTTTTAGGACAGCTTCCTCGGGGAATGGCCTTTGTATGAACTTCTTCGAATCCAAGCCCTTAAGGACCGGAGTGGCGCCAAGGATCTGATCGACCCTAGAGTTGTAGCTGTAGACCCTTTTATCGTTGGCTGCAATCATTTTCTCTCCCAATTCGATCTTTCTAATGAGGTCCTCGAGTAGTTTTATGATAGCGGGGTCAAACATTGACTCGTTGTTGCTTGACCTTTTGAGTACTCGCTCTGTGGGGGAGCTGTATCTGGTGCCACTGTACTGGGGGTTCTTGGGTGGATCTGTAGCTGACCGATTTCTATTTATTTTGCCTGCAACATCTCAAAAATAACGTGAAGGCTAACTCTTTGTTCTTCCGAGGACGGGGTCTTTTGGCCTTCCTCTCGGTCGTTGTGCTGTATGCTTCTGTCGGTGTGAGAAGTTTCATCGACGTGGTGTGCATCCTGTGAATTTGCGTCTGCTAGAATCGGTTTGGGCACGTTATCGGGGTTCTGCGGTGGTGCCCTTGCGGCTGGGACAGGCACGCCTTTTTCTCTGTGATCTTCGGGGTTATCATTTTCGACTCTGTTTACCGAGCCAGACATTTTGACCATGAGAATAAAAAAATCTTGACAAGAAAAAATGTAAAAACAACGTGTGTAATAAGAATTAGTAAAAAATAATCACTATTATCTTTAGCACTACGATGGGCGCCAAACTATTTACCTCGAAAATACGAGTTACAATTAAACTTGATTTTTGGTTTTAAAATACGTGATCTATTCTCGAGCTAGCTGTTTAGAAGGGTTGATGATAAAAATACAAAACTTAATGATGAAATGCAAGCTAAAACGGGGTGATAATTGAATCTGAAGGCTTACTGTCCGGGCTTGTTTTACCAAGGGGATAGGGGCTAAAAGAGGAGCTTCGACCTCAGTCTTCTTTGAACCGGGCGTAGGACTGGTCGGTGAAGGGTCTCGGGGTCGGCGTTTGGGTCGAGCTCGAGGTATTAGGGGTAATTGGGAATGGGATAACAATTAGAATATAATCAAGCAAGACTCTTTATGGCCAGTACTAAGTAATAAATGAGGAACGAATATGAAAGCTATAAATATTTGCGTATGGCCTTGGGCCAATGAGGACAAGCAATTTAGAAAGAAGAGAAAGAGAGATATATATTATTGCACTTGTATAGAATAGTTGGAGATGTGCCTTACAGGGTGTTAGCGGCTCCCCTTTTATAGAAAGGGGCAGGCTAAATTTAGTTCAATATACGTTGCGTGACAAAAGAAATGGGATGGGATAACTGGCTAGCTTTATGACGTATGCGTAGGCTGATATTGAACAACTTGAATAGACCCTGTCGATCACGGATGCATTCCTTTGTAAATCCCTGCATTCGCTGGGGCTTCGGCCACGGGCTTCCGGGATTACCGATCTTGAGGGAAGTGACTGACTCGAGGTCTCGGGCTTCCGGGGTTACCCTCTCAAAGCATTTTTAAAGGAGAAATCGATCTCCCAGATTTCACCGTACACAATATTATTCTCGCACATTTTTTATCTCGGCCGGAAGAATTGTCTAGGAGATGTTCCCCAACAAAGATAAAGTCAAAACAAAAGCTAATCAACCAGATACCTCGAACCCTCAGGGACTGTGTTTGACAATCAACATATTCGAGTTATCTAAACTCGAATTCATAAGACCTCAAAGAGGCGCCCCTCGATCTATAGTCCAAGGCCATCTTTCTCGGGGACTAACACCTCGAACAAGTTCAAAGTGCTAATATGGTCATATTAATGCAGCTCGGAGACGTCCGAATCTTGCAATCGAAATAGGACTTCATGCTCTTTGAAAAACTAGTTAAAAAGGGCTACCTTCGAAAAACCTTAAGAGGTATCAAATTATTCAAATATAAACTCGTGCTAAGGCACAAAATAACAAACCCTCAAAAATATATGCGAAGGCATTAAGAAATTTTTACTAAGTATTTTAAGCCGAAAGAGGGGAATAATAACCATATTTTAGAGGCGACATTGGCTCAATATAAATAGACTAAGGGCTAATACGCTTAGAGTTCGAGATCTTGTTCTCACTCCATTCGAACCTAAGGGTTCTTATATATATTGATGTAGAAGGATATGTACAAGAGACCAATATGGGTCTTACATAAAAGGAAAGAAAAATAAAATTCTAATATGCCCAAGGCTAATTTCTCCCTCGGTGGAAGCTTCTTCTTCGGGCGCCTCATCGTTATCCGACCCACCCTGGATGCTTTCATCATCATCATCGTCGAAGGATGAGACAATAAACCTGGCACCAGCTTCAAGCACCTTAGCTTGAGATATCTCTTCAGAGAGGTCAAAACCTCGAGCGTGGATTTCCTCGAGGGTTTCCCTCTGGGATTGGCACTTCTCCAAGTCATTGCTTTGTCTCTCTCGAGCGAAAGCCTCCCTTAGTTGTGTTTTAGTAGCCTCGGCATCGGCCAAGTAGAAAGATATGGATTTGTCAGCCATAATCTTCGTCTCCCCGACCTTTGCCTTAGCCTTAGTAAGCTCGACTTCGAGCTCTTTGATCTTTTTTGGGTTGAAACTTTCTCTTTAGTGCCCAAAAGTTGGACCTCGGATGATGATAGTTTGGCCAAAACAGTCTCTTTCTCTGCAGCAAGGCGGTCCATGTTCTCCTTCCACCGATCACAATCGGCTTTGACTTGGTCGACCTCCCCTTAGAGCCACTCAATCCTTTCCAGCTTTTGTTGAAGCTGAGATTTTGAAGTATTAACATCCATAGTTGGTACGAGACCGTACTCTTTCAAAAGGTGAGTTACCTACTTGTCTAGCTCGACCTCGTCCTTACGAGCCTAGGCCAATTCAGCTCGGAGGACTCTAAGCTCCTCTTTGTTTTGCACATAGAGGCGTTTGAGGGCGTCTCTCTCCTTGATGAGTTTTTTTAGATTGGCCTCACAACGGCTTAGCTGGTCTTGGGACTTGTTGAACACTTTAAAATAGAGCACCATAACCTATGGATAAAGGAATGAAATCAGCAAGGAGGGGCTACAAACAAGCATAATAATGGGGAATGTTCATGAGACGATGGGCCTCGTAAAAAACATCGGCGCATCCAAGTCAGAAATGTCATTGACCCTCGCGAGGCAGCCATGAAATATGTCTTCCCCATCATGGGTCATTCCCACATCCGGGGTTTCCAAAGATCAAGCCTCTCAAAATTTCCCTTCAGAGAAATGAATCATCAATATTAATTTCCCCAAGCAAGAGTCACTTGAGGCACTCTCTCCCTTCCGAAGAGCCCTAGAACTGGACCCTTTGGTCTCGTTTGCCATTTGTTTATCATGGCAGGGGGCAACTTTTATCCCCAATGACTCGGGGGCTTTTCTCGGAGTACCTTCCGAGATCTCCTCGATCCAAGGGTGAATCTCCTCGACCATCACTAGCCCAAGCGCTATTGAAGCTTCGATGCTCCCCCTCTTTTGAGGCAGCAGCTCACAACCGACATCTACTACCCTCATATTCTTCATCTTATAGCTTTTGAGCTATGCCGACGGATACAGTAACAGAGTCATCCATCTTACGCGGGGTATTAGAATGTGAGGTCCTTCTCCCTTTCTTATCCTTGGCCAATTTGGAAAGCACCTCTTCCCTAGGCGGGGCTGGCCTCAATTCAGCAATATTCCCCAGGCCTGCATAAAAGGGAGTCAAGTATGTGCGGAAGGAAATGTTTCAGAAAAGGACGTCGTAAGCATACATGATAAACTTACCATGATTTTTAGCCTGCCATAAAGCAAAAAATAAAGTAAGAAGATTAATGGCTAACACTTATGTTCGGGGTTCCACTTCTCAGTCGGGGACCGCATACGGCATCCAAGCAACCGCTGCATAATAGATGAAGGCATTATATAAAGCAAAAAATGGAGTACGAAGACTAATGGTAATATATTACTTACGATCGGGGTTCCACTTCTCGGATGAGGCCGCAGGTCCCCCAGACGAACCGGCTCATCCAACCTCGGTCCTTGTCCTTATCGATACTTGCAAAAAACTCCCTTGCGCTTCTACCCCCGGGTAGGGGGCGCGCCAAAAGGAGGTGTGACAGTCGATACAGCTGTATAAGGTAGCTGAGAGTGAATTCCAACCCTTGGCATTAGCATAGAAGAAGCGGAGCATAATCACTATGTGCCAGAACGAGGGATGCACCTGCTCGAGGGTAACCTGGTATATCTTGCAAAAATCGACGATAACTAGGCCAAGAGGACTCAATGTGAAGGGGTAAGTGTAAACACTTAGAAATCCCTCCACGTGAGTGGTATACTCTCCTCCAAGGTGGGGATTTATGCCACGACCTTGGCCTCCCAATTGTAGTCTTTCTACACAATTTTGAGTTATTTCGCTGTTATCGGGCAAATATACCTCGATACATATTCACATCGGCGAGCGACCGACAGGATTCTCGACTTTGAAGTCGGATTTTAAGACACAAGGGCTGGGAACGTACTCGTGAGGGAGCAGTTCCACCGGCATTTTGTCATCGGCCGACCGGGAAGAAGAGGTAGAAGCTTTCTTTTTTTGTGGGATGGTCTTGGAGGTTTTCGCCATTGATTTAGGTTGCTCAACTATGATATTTTGAGGTTGGTATTTTTGGTCCTAAAAAATCGAATCAATAGGCAGTGGAAGAGAAGAGATAGAGGGAGGAAGAGACCTAAAGAATTTGGTGAAGATAAAAGTAATGTTGTGATTCAAATGGGAAATATGTGTTTATAGGTTCACGACGACGGTTCAGTGGTTCTAGTGACCGACCATCACTGGAAAGAAATTAATGTTTTGGGGAATTGAATTGACTTAACGTTTTGATCACCTCGAGCGCTCACATCACGGGGATCACATCATTATTGGGGTCTCCAGAAAATCGAGGCTCATGTCATTTCTTATCATTTTATTCTAAGAAATAAATGGACTATCTGTATACGGTAAAAATCGGGGCTACCCGATTTCGTTCTTCGATGAAAAATATGATACCACATCGGAAGACCAAGACGTCAGCTAGGGGTCGAAGTTCCTTTCCAAGGTCATGGTCAATAACACTTACTGAGGTCAGAAGATGACATACTTCAAAATGATGCCGGTATGAGTCAATAACGGAAAGAACGAGATACCCGCAATGGGCCGGAGATCACAGCGTGAATTTTGAAATGGATTGGTGTTCAGCAGTTAACTAGTTGTCAAATATAATTTCCTACTATAATTAGAAGTGTACCTTATTTAGGACTCCCCTATTATATAAAGGGGGATCCCATCCATTTGTAACACAGTCATCATTGCTCACTCATAAGAAAATACACACACATTACTCTCTTGTAATTTCACTTACTGTTCATCAGAGTTTTTTTGTCACTTGTCATTATCATTATCATACCTTGAGAATACCACAGATCGAGATTGAGATTTAGCTCACACATAGGTTTGATCTATTTTATTCATTAATTTATCTACGGATAAGGGCCTAAAATACCCCTCGACTATCCGTTTTGGTACAATAATGCCCTCCATCCACCTATTGGGCCAAATATGTCCTTCCGTTAATGTTTTTGGCTCACAATTGCCCTTTGAATTAACGGAGAGACACGTATCATCGTCATATTAGCCCATTCTAAATATTTTTTAATTAATTAAAAAGACCCATTATTTATACACAAAAAATAATTTTCTAACGTAATTTTTCTAAAACCTTTTTCTACTAAAAACTTAAGAAAAAAAAAGGAATTATTTACAAAAAAAATAGATTTGTTTTGCAAAAAATAAAAAAATCAACAAAAAAATCCAGTTTTTAGAAACATATTTCATTAAAAAACTGGATTTCTTTAAAAATATTTCTTTTTCCAGTTTTCATGAACTTTGTAAAGGGAAAGAGTGTTTGTATAAAAAGTTTTTATATTTAGTTGGCATATAAGAAAAATGACTTCTCTTACTTGATTATAAAAATTATTTCCGTTTACAATATTTTGATTCTTAATTTTAATATCATTATTCCTATTACAATTATACTATATCAGTACAAAAAATTTTAATACTCAAAAATCTCATACAAACACTTTTTTTTTGCTAACTGTATCATCGGTTTAAGGAAATATTTTTCTACAAATTAGTTTTTACTCACAAACCAACTAATAACTTAAAGAACGTTATCATGAACTTTTTTTTATTTTTCAAAAAATAATTTATTCTGCGAAAATATTTTCTGAAAAATGTGATCTGCCGTACCAAACGCACCAGCCCCGGCCTTTGATTTTTAACAATTTCACAATAAGTGTCACACTTAATCAATAAAAAAAAATCTAGTTTTAAGAAAAATATTTATTTAAAAAACTGAATTTCTTTAAAAATATTTCTTTTTCCACTTTTTTAAAGAAATATTTTTCTAAAAATTTGATTTTTTCAGTTTTAGCAAAAAACATCTACTTTTTTCCAGTTTTTACAAAAAACATATTTTAGAAAATTGCTTTTTAGATTTAATTTTTATTTTTACAAAAACATTGTTTTAGTAAAAAAAATCTATTTTTTTGTAAACTGAAGAAAAAAATTAAAAATTCTTTTTTTTTTCTTCAGTTTTTAGTAAAAAAAAAAGTTTTAGCAAAATTGCTTTAGAAAATTATTTTTCGGATATGAATATTGGGTATTTTTAATTAGAAATATTTAGAATGTGCCAATAGGACGATGACACGTGTCCCTCCTTTAACTCAAAGGGCATTTGTGAGCCAAAAACATTAACGGAAGGACATATTTGGCCCAATAGGTGTATGGAGGGCATTATTGTACCAAAACGAATAGTCGAGGGGCATTTTAGGCCCTTTTCCGATTTATCTATTTAATTCCTTGTTTATCAGTTCGCATTGAACTAAATCACATATCCTTAAAACCACAAAACAAGTTTAATTGTTACTCGAATTAGGGTAAACAAAGCTGTTTAAATTGAGAGCAAATATAGTAGTGTCTAGCTTTCGTATGCAGGGTGTTTCGTGTCTCTACAATGGTTGCTGGCCCCATTATTTATAGCTCTACCTAGTAAAGCAAGATCCTATGATTAAGCCCCTCTTAAATGATAATAAAAGAGCCATTGATGAACATGTAACGACACATCTTGGATGCAAATATTCTCTGTAACAGTCGCTCATTTAATATTAACGAATATTCCCTCATTGAATGTTATCCGATGGCAAACCTTTGAACTCCTACCGTCAACTACGTTCCTTTTAGAATTTATACGGTACCGGTCACACCCATTGTATCCGGTATTGGCTATTTCCTTACTCATCCTTTGTCTCTCTTCGGTTCCATGTGTGATACTACCGTTCGACAATCTGTTATTAACCAATTTTACCCCGTGCAATAAATAAATTAACCTTTTATATGTCGTCTGAATGCCTGAAGACGAAAAAAAAAGTTGAATTAGCTAGGGAACGTTCCTACCATTAAGCTGATTAATTCCATTGGCTAAATATCTAATTGTCTAATTCACTTGGTAATTATTCTATCGGTAAGATCTCCCTGCTACAATCATCCGTTGCCTAAACCAGTTAGTGATATACGTATACACACTGTCGTCTGATCAGACCATATATGTGGTAATTAAAAAGAATTTTGCCTGATGATCATCGAAGGGATGTTATTGTTGTTAGGGTTATACTGAATTCAAAGGCATGTGGTTAGATATATATATAAAGGGAAGGCTCCACTTCCATTAAAAAGACGAGAAACACAAAAATAATATCTTCTTTAATTAGTTCTGGCAACTCGTTTTATTTCAATTTTAGATGATAGCGACTAGTCTGAAGACTGCAAACAAGTTTTAAAAAGGAAGATTTATTACGATGTCCTTACAAACATGTCATGTGCTTCTTTAATTTCATCTATCTATATCTTCGATGAATCATTTTATTTTGGGACGTAGACCTCTTAATAGGGGTGTTCGCGGTTTGACCGAAAATCGATCCAAACCGAAAATCGAATCAAACCGATTAAGTAAACCGATATTTTTCTTGATTTGGATTGGTTTTGGTTTAAATTTTAAAAATAAATAATATTTGATTTGGGTTTTATTTTATAAAACCGAAAAATAAACCAAATCAAACCAATTAATTATATACAAAATTTAATAATTATTTATATACAATATAATATCTTTTTGTAAATAATTTTAAATATTTTATGCATTTTAATTGTTATTTTGAATTTTGATTTATCCTTTTATATCTTAAAAGATTGCCTAAGCGCAAAACAATATGACTCAACCAATTTTCTCTTCATTAGGAGACTCTAATTCTCTAACCCTCCGCACATACTTTTGCCTAACAGAAGAGTTAAAAGAAACACTACAAGAGTAAAGAAAGAAAATTTCAATTGCAATACAACTATGGCTAAAGCTTGACAAAGCAAACTTTTAGTTTATTTTTTGTTCATTCTTTTCAAATAAACAGGTAAATAAACTTTTATTTCTGAAAGAAATATATAAAAAGCATAAATTTAGCAGATTATTTTCAAATTTTTGTCTAGCGTTGTTTTACTATTATCGACTTATCATTAGTTTACTAAGAACCGAAAAGCCGAACCAAACCAATAACAGACAAACCTATGGTTTTTATTTAATTTGGTTTGATTTTGGTTTTAAAATTTTAAAAATCGATTAAATTGGTTTGATTTTAATTTTAATCAAAAACTGACCAAACCAAACCGTAAACACCCCTACCTCTTAATACTACCTTTTATCATTAGTCATACAGTATTAAACTCAAATTTACGGAATTAAATTCTTAGACTAATCATGTTAATTAGAATCAAATTTAAATATTGGATATGCATGATTAATGATCTATGATATCATGATTGTATTCGCTATTCAATTAAATCTTCTTGTTAATAAGATTTTCTATTGGAATAAATTGTTCTCGTTTAATTTATTTCTTCTTTTGGAATTGACTAAAGCTTAGTTGTAATCATTCAATGCTAGGATAAAAGGTATCAGTCGTTATAAGCTACTCTTCTAAACATCTTGTGAAAGCTATCCACAAGTTGGTCAACAACAATAAAGTAGCATCAACGACTACAAGTATCTGATATAGAATGGTGCCACAGTATACTTGAATATTAATATATAGTTGAACCCCTAAAAAAGAAACGTTTGAATTGAATAAATATAGTAATGGCAAATGATTAATTTCAGTTTAAATTGACAGATGCGAAAATGAAAGACTATTTACCATTGGTGAACTTATACTTCATAATAGTGGAAACATGTTACATCTTTCCATTTTTTTATTATATTCTTTCACTAGGTATAATATTCCATGCGAAAAAGGAGTCCAAAAAAAAAAAAAAGGGAAAAGCAATCACGTGTCAACTGTTATTTTTTAGACCAAATATATTATGGATACTAAATGGCACTGCACCCATGAATATGGCTAGTGGTAAATGAAACTTAGATGAATTTTAAAATTATCAAACTACCATTTCAAATTCAAAAAAGTATAAGAATTTAACAGATTTTGACATATGAATACCAAATAACAAAGAGATTGACACATTTCCAATAGCACTTGACAAGAAAGTGATGTACATTTAATGTAAATAAATATGGATGCATTTCATAGTTCTATTAAATATTACATCTTATGAGAGAATCCCAAATATTCTTAGACTTTTTCCGAAGAAAGTACTATATAAAATCTTAAAAGTATATAGAAAATTCTATATTTATATGTAGGGTTAGTTCGGATTTTTGTACCCAAAACAAATCAAACCAAACCTAACCGCGTTTTATAATCGGTTTGGTTTGACGTTTTTGTTTGCTCCGATTTTTCGGTTGTGTTTGAACACCCTTATCGGCAACCAATCCAATGAATAATTAACATATTATTTTCAAATACAGGATTACCCTTAAATTATTCTTTATTAATACACATCTATCACTATAGAAAATACGTTATCTAAATAGTTGATGGATAGAGTAATCTCAGTAAATTAATTGAGGTGCATAAAGACGAATTGTATTGAACTTTCTATTAAAATTACATTGGCCCCTACTAAAAGAAAAGTTAATGTGTCTGCAAAGTGATTTCTATGGATATGCCACAAGAGTACTATAAAGCTAAAAGGTATTGCATTTTTTCGCAAACAAAATTAGATTTCAGTATTTATTATCCTAGAAATAAATTCTTTATTAATATTTTCTTAGCAGGGTGAAAAAAAAATAATTCTATTAGCGGCCAAACTATTTTTAGAAATATCAGAGAAAACGCTACGAAACCACGTACATCCACACAGACAAGTTACACATTAATAATTAATCTGGGTTTTGGTAGAATTCAAACATGTCCCAGATGCAAAGCTGCACTTTAATATAAATACAAAATATTATTTATATAGATTACACATTATAATTCATAGATCCACTATACAATTTGATTGAGATGTAAGGCCTCAAAAGTTGTATTTATCAACCTATACCATACAACAGTTCGAAAAGAAGAAGATCCCACGAACTTTATTCGAAGAAAATTATAATTGAAATTGAAATAGTTATGTAATAATGCTGCAGAACAAAAATATTTCAATGAATAGTGGAGGTTATAACTGTCACTATTTAACCTATAATAATAATTATGTTATAAAGTTTGCGGAGGTTAAATAAAGAAATTATGTTTAGTCCTCCACTTTATAATAAGTGATAGCGCCAAACTACCAAATTGTGGAGGTTATACTACCGTCAAATACCTGCCACTATATGATAACGGCGGTTTGTCAAAAAAAAACCTGCAAATTAGTTGCGACGAACAATATTGCGGGAGTTTTGGAAACTGCCGTAAAAGTATATTGCGGAAGTTTTGATCGCCGTAATATGTAAATAAAACCTTCGCAAATTGAGCATTTTTAGTAGTGTCCTTTCAAATTGTCTATCCTAATCAACTGCTGCTTAACAGGTAATATTGAGAAAACGTTTTTTTTTTGGTTCAAATATTGAGAAATGTTAAATCTTTTTTCTTTATTTATTTCTCTATCTAGTGGTACTATGAAATATGAATATAGGCGGCGTATGTAGGTGATTTTTTAAATCCGCTGAAAACTTCTTGCTTCCTCCCCACTTGCATATTTTGAAAAATCTCCAACGACCACCACCATTTCACTGTAGTTTTAATCTTCGGTTAGTTTTGAGTCATGTACACCTCTCATTTAGACGTTTATAATACGTTGAGATATAACAACTTGATAGATATGTTTTGAACAATATTAGTTACTAGTATTTTTTTTTTACTGTACCATATTCATGCGTTAACTGTAATATTTGGCCCGTGTGAGTGATATTTTTTGGTATAATAATTTTATAAAATAAGCTAAATCCTATGAGAAAGTTATAACTGATAAAACTTCTCATCCCACTTTGAGAGTGGGATGGAAAGTTGGAATAACGCTTTTGAAAACATGACCTTTCTCAACCGTAACATTCAGGATTATTTTGTAAAAATAGCACGGGTATTCAGTTTTTGACTGATCATGCAAAAATAGTCACATTTGCAAAGTTACTAAAATATAAACAATATTTTATTGCTAACACGGAAAGTTCCAGCTTAATATACTGGAGATCAGTGCACCTATGTACGAACTTCCAGCATATTATGCTGAAACTCCAGCACGGGGAAAGTTTCAATATAATATACTGGAATTCTAGTATATTATACTAGAGTATTTTTCCGGATCTTGAACAATATTTTCGTTCAGATTTATCTTACATGAAAAGTAGTTAAATTTCGATTACTTTTAAAACGGTGACTATTTTTAAACGACCATTTGTAAATCTGGCTATTTATTAGTTTCTCCCATAGTATTTTGCATCAGCAATGTGAGAAAGAAAGCAGTGTACAAGAGAGAAATCAGTTTCTCAAGAACTAGCAATGATTACGCAATTCCGCTGAAATTAAGAAAATACTACTTATCAAATTGGATATATTTTCTTGATTAATTAACTATTGGAGTACTTGTTTTTGGTAATAACCACTAAGTTTCACGATCCTAAAAGGTGAATTAAATTAATGTTATATAAGCAGTTTACGATCTATTCCAGAACATCCATACATTAACTTCTATAAACTTTCACTTATGGTCGTATGTTCTAATATCTTTTAGTGAGCGCTTAACCCAAAAAAGGCATTATTAATACCTCACATTGTAAAATTAAAGAGCTTGGCAATAATTATTTACGGAATATCATTATGTTGGGAGTAAAGAACAACAGAAAAAGAGTATTATTCGGAAACCTTCTGCTAGCTCAAGATCGTTAACTAAGATTGGAGGATTCAACTAAGGAAAAGGAAGCTTTTAAAGGAGAAGAAAAGTTTTTGGAGAGGAGAACTTTGTTTAGGAAAGAATGTTTTCTTGATTTTGGCTTGGTTACAAATGAACAAGACACCCCTTATTTATACTAACCTATGGATGATTCTAGATATGATTCTAGATAATGTACACAGATTCTAGTAACCCTATCTTCTAACAATACTCTAGAAGATTTAGACATATCTTATCTTCCCACAACATTCTAGAACTAGATATGCCTACTAGATAAATATCAAGGATACCATACTAGGACATTCTAGAGGATTTTATATTTTTCCAAAAAATCAACTTTATTTTTTTTACGCTCCCCCTTAAAGTGATTTTTTTGAAACTACTCCAAGCTTGTCACGGAAAAACTCGAACGAAGCTTTAGCAAGTGACTTGGTGAAGATATCCGCGATATTCTCCTGACTTCGCAGTTCCAAAGTATTGATAGTTCCATCAAAAACCTTTTCCTGAATAAAGTGATGTTCCACCTCAATGTGTTTAGTTCTTGCATGGAATACTGGATTGTTTGCAAGCTTGATGGCACTTTGATTATCTCCATAGATTATAGTTGGCTTTGATATAGGTAGATGCAAGTCTTCAGCAAGTCTTTGTAGCCATACACATTCTTGAGCAGTAAGTGTAACTGCTTTATACTCCACTTCTGTGGTTAACAAGGAAACTGAGTCTGGCTTCTTGCTACACCAAGAAACACTTGTTCCACCATATAGAAATATATAGCTCGATGTAGACCTTCGTTTATCCAAATTACCATCAAAATCAGCATTCGTACAACCAACTAATACCAAATCATTCTTCTTCTGGAAAAACAAGCCCATGTCTGATGTTGAGTTTATATATTTCAGAATCCTCTTTACAGCTTCTAAGTGAGGCTTTCTTGGCTTTGCATAAATCTGCTTATATATGCCACTAAGAAAGTAATGTCCGGCCTTGTAATAGTCAAATATAGGAGACTTCCAACAAGAGCCCGAAAAGGCTTGGATCTGCAAGAAGTGAACCTTCGTCCCGCCTTAACCTTGTACTTATCTCAAGAGGAGTAGAACATGTTTTGCTTTGCTTTAATCCAAACATGTCAACAAGTTTCTTGGCATATCCTTCTTGAGTGACAAAGATACCTTTGTTCATGTTTGTCACCTCTAGGCCAAGAAAATGGTGTAGCTCTCCCAACTTCTTGATATCAAATCTTATGGAAAGCTCATCTTGAAGCCTAGCAACTTCATCTTTATTGTTACATGTTATTATCATATCATCCACGTATAAAAGAACAACCATATACAAGTCTCCTTGTTTTTTAACAAGTAAGCTAGGATCTGATTGTAATGCATCATAGCCACATAAATATAGATATTGAGCAATTTTTCCATACCATGCTTGTGGATCTTGCTTAAGGCCATAAAAGTGCCTTCTTAAGTTTGCAGACATAATCAGGATGTAAATTAGAGACATACCTGGGTGGTTGCTCCATATGAATATCTTTGTCAAGCTCTCCATATAAGAAAGCATTCTTCACGTCAAGTTGCCATAACTTCTAATTATGGGAGGCTTCCAAGGCTAGCACAACTCGGATAGAGATCATCTTAGCCACCGGACCGAAGGTTTCTTAATAATCTTCAAGGTACTTTTGAGAAAATCCCCGAGCAACCAGCCTTGCTTTATATCTATCTATGCTACCATCTGCTCGTCTTTTGATTTTGTAAACTCATTTACAAGAAATAGGTTATACATCCTTCGGCTTTGGTACAAGGCTCCAAGTTTGATTTTTCATCAGAGCCTCCATTGCAAGCTCCCACTCTTTGACTCCTTTAGCGTCTTCGAATGAGGAAGGTTCTTCATCTTCAATTGGTCCTGCAAAGAAACATGAATACATACTGACAAAATTTTCATCTCTGAAGCGAGATGGCTTGATAATATTTCTTTATGGCCTTCCCGAATCACTTGAATCATCTTCTTATTGAGTTTCATGTTGTTGAGGTCCAGGACTCCCCCTTTCTCTTAACTCCTCGACAACTGTATTATCTAGGGAAGCACCTGCGATGGGCAAGCTTGAATCTCCATTATTTAAGGTTTTTTAACTCACTTCATCCAATGCATCTCCATAATATAAAGACACTTCATCAAATATGATATCCCTTGAGACAACAAAGAGATGGGTTTTAGGATCCATGCACTTCCATCCCCTTTTCATTTCATCATATTCGACAAAGATGCATTTCCTTGCCTTGGCATCTAACTTACTCCATTGAGAATCCGGAACGTGAATATAACAAATAGAGCCAAAAACCCTGAGGTGTTTCACGCTAGGCTTTTCTCCAAACATTAATTCATAGGGAGACTTCATATTGTTTGGAGAAAGTGGCATCATGTTAATCACATACGCTGCACATTTTATGTCTTTAGCCCACAAGGCTCTAGGTTAATTTTTTGCATGAAGCCAGATCTTAATGTCTCAGTTAAGTGTCGGATCTTCCTTTCAACCACTCCATTTTGTTGTGGTGTATCAGCGCATGTCAGCTCTCTTTCGATGCTATGCTGAAGACAAAAAGAAAGAAACTCAACTGATGTGAACTCAACGCCATTATTAGTCTGTAACCGCCTTATTATGGAATTGAGTTCACCTTCAACTGTTTCTTTGAACTCCATAAACTTACTGAAAACTTCTGACTTGTGCTTCACAAAATAAACCCAAGTGATTCTAGTAAAATCATCAATAAAGATTAGCATATAAGAATAGTCTGAGAATGAAGGAGTTCTTGTTGGCCCCATCAATTCACTGTGAATAAGTTCTAGTGGGGCATTACACCTTGACAAGGACCTGTCAAATGGAAGACGATGTGACTTTCCATATTGACATCCTTCACAAACCTTTCCTCCACCAAAATTTCTTAAGTTAGGCAAACCTTTTACTAGATTCAACTTTACCATGGCTTTTAATTTATCCATGCTTAGATGTCCAAGTCTAGCATGCCAAAGATGTGTATTATCATTGCTACTCATTTTCTCAATATATGAATTAGAGGCAGATAAGATATATAGATCGTTAACTCTCTTACGTGAGTGAATGATATTTGCCTTGAGCACCTTGATATTTCGGAGGAACTTAACATCACTTGGGCCAAATAGCAAATAGTTTCCAGCATCTACAACATTTGCAGTTGAAAATAGATTTTTCTTTATTCTTGGAACATGAAAGACACTGTTGAGGGTGATAGTGTCTTTTTGCTTCTTGTTGATCACAACAGTGCCTTTCTTCTCCACATTATGGACTGTATTATCTGTTGTAACATCATGTCTGTTGTATTCGTGAAAGATGGAGAATTTGGATTGATCTCCAGTGAGATGGTGCCCACATCCTGAATCCACGATCCAGTCTCTTTTAAAATTTATGGAAGCCATGGCATTTATTGCTCGAGTCTCCGCTGCGAAACACTTTCCCCAGTCTTCTTCTTTTTCTTCTTCTTCAGCAACTTTCTTGGTTTGAGCCATATTGCTCTCTTTGACTCGACAATATCTTTTTATATGCCCGACTTCGCCATAACTGTAACATTTTAAAAGCTTTTTACCATTACTGGAAGACTCCCCCTTCTTTCCCGACGAGCTTTAACCACTTGAGGACTGAAAGTGCATTATATCTCTTGATTTCCCTTTATATTTTCTCTTATCGGCAATAAGAGCATTTCCTTCCCCTTCTTTGATAGATACACCAGCCATCTGTTTGGCTAATAGCTCTTGTGATGACAACAAATTCTCAAATTCTACCAAAGATGGTTGTTGAACCCATCATTGAATCGATGTAACATATGGAATATATTCTAGACTTTAAACCACGAATAATGATTCTTATTATTCGTGCTTCAGAGATAGCCTTGTCTGGATTCAATGGAGAAATTTCGAAACACAGATTTTTAACCTTCAAAAAATACTCGGCAATAGAGAGATTACCTTGAGTGGTGTTAGCTAACTCATTCTCCAAAATTTGTAGCCGAGCTTCATCCTTCTTGTTGAACAACCGATCGAAGGTCCTCCATATTTCATGAGCCGATTTACACCTTATAATATGATCAAATAAATTAGAAGAGATAGACCTCTTCAGGATAAATTCTGCCTTAGCATTAATCTGCTTCCACTTCTTATGCGTATTGCTATTTTCCGGTGCGTCAGTAGGAGGACTTGTGTTTCTTCAATTGCCAACTTTCCACAAATCCTTACCAACAAAGTATGACTCAATATAAGTCTTCCAAACCTTGTAGTTAGACTGGTTCAATAACTCCATCCCTAGTCCATTAGCACGACCATCCAAATCCATTTAGAGAAAGTAGTTGAATCAACCACTAACCCGACCTTCAAAATCCAGAAGCCGGCATATGGCTCTGATACCATGTAAAGAATAGCAGAAAAAGAGTATTATTCAGAGACCTTCTACTAGCCCAAGATCGTTAACTAAGATTGGAGGATTCAACTAAGGAACATGAAGCTTTCAAAAAAGAAGAAAAGTTTTGGAGAGGAGAACTTTGTTAAGGAAAGAAGGTTTTCTTGATTTTGGCTTGGTTACAAATGAACAAGACACCCCTTATTTATACTAGCCTATGGATGATTCTAGATAATGTACAAATATTCTAGCAACCATATCTTCAAACATTTAGAATATCCAGGCATATCTTATCTTCCCACAATATTCTAGAACATCTAGATATGTCTACAAGATAAATATCAATGATACCATACTAGGACATTCTAGAGGATTTTATAATTTTCCAAAAAATCAATATTATTTTATTTTACACCGAGCGGGGTAATGATACATTGGTCTAAGCAAAAATTAACTGGTCACCGTTATATTACTCCGATTTTTTGACAATCACATCCCTCTTTTGGATTTACCCCATGAGTCATAGTTTTAATTAGACATAGAATTGATTTGGCTTTGAAGAAACTCACTGAGTTCCTGATCGACATTGAAGCATAGCAAAGCATAGATGAAAGAAGAAAACACATACAGAAGTTTGGAGAATTTTCTGTGTATTATCAACGGAATAGTAATGTAAATTAGCTAGCTACACCTATATATACAAGTTACAACACCTTGGCCAGTTGTTGTCAGTTGTCTAAATAACCTCCACTATCAACATAGTTAACTAATAACTAATTACACTATACTAACTAACACATCTAAAAATAGATTAAGCCTTGGTGCACAGTTAGGCATTTGTTTAATTCCTTCACCACCACCACCACCGCCCCAAGCTAGGAGCCATGAAGATGTTCTTCATACCTTAGCTTGGACAACAAATAATGATGTTGAGTGACACCCAAACCCTTAGTAAGGATATTTGTTTGTTGTTCTGAAGAAGGAAGATGTAATAGATGAACAAGTCCAAGTTGCACCTTCTCAGGAATGAAGTGACAGTCTATATCAATATGCTTTATGCATTCGTAAAACACTAGATTAGCAGATATTTGAATCACAAACTTACTGTCGCATAATATGGACACAGGTTTCTGAATATGCACCCCCAATTCTTCAAACAAACTAGTCACCCAAACTATTTCTGCAACTGTTGATGTCAAACTTTGATACTCGGTGCCTCAGCTGAGCTTCTGGATATGGTTGTTTGTTTTTTTGAGTTCCATGAGATCAAAAAGCTCTCAAACTTAATCAAATACCTAGTAACTGACCACCTAGTATTGGGGCAAGAGGCCCAATCAGCATCGCAATAGGTTGTAAGTTGAGAGGAAATATCTGCTATCATTAGTGTCTTAATTCTTGGGGATTGCTTGATATATTTGATCACCTTGATGGCAACCTCTATATGTGATGTCTTAGGACATTGAATGAACTAGCTCAAGCATTGCATTGCAAATGCAATGTCTGGTCTAGTAATGGTGAGGTAGGGAAGTCTTCTAATCAATCCTTGATATGCACTAGGATCATCAAGAACTTTATCATCTTCAATACCAAACTGAGTGTCAAACACCAATGTTGAAATCTTCTTGTTGACCTCCAAAGGTGCCCTAACTGGTTTTGAACCTAAGAGTCCAATATCTAAAATGAGTTCTAATGCATATTTTCTTTGATGTATTAGAATTCTCTCTTTGCTTCTAGCAAATTCAATCCCTAGAAAAACTCCAGCTCCTTTAGGTCCTTGGATTTAAAAACTTGTTGTAAGTACTCCTTAGTCTTCTGTATTAAGGCAGTATCATCTCCTATAGGTCATCAACATAAACTCTAAGACCACTACTATTTTTCTTTGAACTTTTCTTGTGAACAAGAAATAGTTTAGTGACTCTGATAGAACCTAGATGTTGTCAACGTATCTAGAAGCTTGTGTAAGCTCATACAGTTATTTAAGAAGTTGACAAACTTGATGTTGTCCCTCACAAGTAAATCCTTTTGGTAATTCCATATATACTTCTTCAGTTAGATCACCTTACAAAAATATATTGTAGACATCCATGAATGTCCCAATTATTCATTACTGCTAATGAAATAATAGTCCTCATTATTACCATATTGACAACATGGGAGAATGTTCTTGATAATCAAGTCCCTCTCTTTGGCTATACCCTTTTGGCAAGCAACCTTGCCTTAAACCTTTCCATTTCACATGTAGCTCTGTATTTGATCTTGTACACCTATCGACAACCAATAGCCTTCTTCCCTGATGGCAAAGGCATCGCTGTCCATGTTTTGTTATCTTGCAATGCATTAATCTTTGTCTAGACTGCTTCTATCCATCTTGCATCCTTAACTGCTTTGGCATAGTTTTTAGGCTCAGTGTCTGCAGAGAACTTGGTGATGAAGCTTTGATACTTGGAAGCCACGAAGTAATAACTGGTGATATCTGAGATAGGGTACAAACAAGCATGTGCTCCTAATTGTTTATCAGTCCTCACAGTCTTTAAGCCAAATAGGTGGCTTAGTTGTTCTTCCTGATCTTCTTTAAGTCAATTATACATTTTGAGGCTCTTCTACTACTTCTATGTATTCAAAAAAGAGCCTGTTTGGTTTGACATAAAAATGGCTTTTAAGGATTATGCTTAAAAGCACTTCTTGTTTTATAAAGAAGCAGTTACGTGTTTGGATAAAAGTGATTAAGCTGGAGAAACGTTGTTGAAGTGTTTAGTAAATAGGTACTATTAAGCACTTTTCTGTTAAAATGACTGAAATATCCTTAAAGCTATTAACACTAAAGTATGTTATTTTTGGAGAATTTCCTTTAAAAAATTAGAAAAAATTATTTATGTTTAGCTAATATTTCATTTGAAGTTACTGTATTTAGTCCCATATATTTGTTTCAACATTTTCGAATATTTTTGCATTTTAGCCTTTGTACTAGACAAACAATTATGACATTATTTGTTTGACAATATAAAAGAAACGCAATCGTTCAAAAGACAAAGAATTTCAAGAAAATAATTATCAGTAAATATCAAACAAGAAGGAGAAAAATAAAATATGGTTGTAATTATTTACCTGAGAAAAAATCATGAAAATGAAACCAGGGCACAAAAATTAAAAAATAAGGAAATGCAATAGATTTAAAAATGGGATATGCCATGGAAATGGCATTAGAAATGGTTGTCAAAAATGAACAATGCAGGGAGAAGAAGGAAAACAACGTTGGGCTTTTGGCTTCGAAGGGATATTTGGGAAATAAAAAATTATTAGGGATAAAATAATAAATTACATGGTCAAACCCAACTAGCTTTTAAGCTATAAAAAATAAGTTGGGATTCCTTAACTTGTTGCTAAATCTTATGTGGGCTTAAATGCACTAGACTTAAAAGCTATTTTGAAAGTTACCAAACACTCCAACAAACTAAAAAGTGATTTTAAGCTGGTTTGACCAGCTTTTAAGCCAATCCAAACACACTCAAAGTCTGTCACACCTTCATAAGGGTCCTGAGATTCATTATTTTTTTTTATCAAGATCTGTTGATGCACCTGGAATCTGCTGTGAAGTAGGATCTGCAACATCTTGATAAGACATAATGCTTTTACTTGTAATGTCTAAATTATCCACTACACAAAATCTCTGCAATTTTGTAATGTCAGTACTTTGGGGGTTTTGCTTTTTATGATTATCCTTAAAAGGAAATATGCTTTCATGAAATATAAAATCTCTACTAATAAATCACACTTTATTAGATAGATCAAATAACTTGTATCATTTCTGAAGAACACTATATCCTAGCAAAACTGATTTTTGCTTTTGGGTCAAACTTATCCTATTTTGGCAAAATAGCTGCATAACAAAGACAACTTATCATCCTCATGTGAGCCAAAGAAGGTGGCTTATTTTATAACACTTCAAAAGGTGATCTACCTTTCAAGATGGTACCCTGCTTATTATATAATTTGTTGCTTATACACATGTGCCCCAGAATTGAAATAGCAAATTAGATTGGAACCTAATTGCTCTTGTTATTTTTAGGATGTGCATATGTTTCCTCTTCACCACTCTGTTCTGTTTGGGAGTATAAGGACAAGAACTCTGGTGCAAAATCCCATGGTGTGCAAATAATTCCTTGCAAGACATATTAAAAAACTCAGATCAATTATCTAATCTAAACATTTTAATCATCTTTTCAAATTGGTTAAGAATCATTGCAATAAATATTTTAAGTAACTCAGACACATCTAATTTCACTCTCATTAAGAAAATCCATGTCCATCTCGTGTGACCATCTAATGTCAAAAAGTAATTCATTTCATTATAGGTTGGAGCCTTATAAGAACCACATACATCCATGTGTATCAAATCAAAAGATTCATCTGCTCTACTAGTACTAACAGAGAATGGTAATCTTGTTTGCCTTGACAAAGGGCATTCATCACAATGTTTATAATTGAAAAGCATCTTTATTCCTAAAATCAGAAATCTTTCTAATGACTGCCATAGGCACATGGCCTAATCTCCTGAGCTAAATCTCGGGTTCTTTCATCGGCTCTACTGCCATATCCTTTGCTCCATTTATTCCAGCATCCTTATGGTGTGTTCTTAGTACATACAAATCATCTTCTCAACTACTAGTCACATTCACTTTTCCGGTGCAAAGATCCTGAAATCTAAGGTGTTCAGGAAACAATATTGCACAGCAATTCAGTTTCTTTGTCAATTTTGACACTGGTAATAGATTGATTTAAAACATAGCATAGAAAGCACATCCTTAAGGATACCACCTCCTGCCAAAGGATTGTTTCCTATTTGTTACTTTAGCAGACTCTCCTGTAGGTATTTGTATATTTCCAATACTTCCTACTTTACCATCATCCAACAACAAACGTTCATTTCCTATCTTGTGATTTGTAGTTCATCTGTCTACTATTCAGTATACTCCATTACCTTTAACAAGAAAATACTTACCTGCCAAATTTATACTTGTTTTAAATGTGGAAGCCTTACTAACCCATGCTGAGTAGCGTATTGTATTGATCATGTGTGATCATTGGTACAGTATTGTTGGAAGAATTGATTTTTCCTTGACTGGTTGCACCAGTCTCAGATTATGGAGAATGTCTATCAACCACATTAGCTCTGGCCTTGGACTTGAAACCTGCAAGATACCCAATCAATTTGTAGCAATTTCCTTAAAGATAACCCATCTTGTTACAGTAACCACAATGCACTAGCTTGAAACAAATGTCCCTGTGACCTTCTCCATAACAGTAATCATATTCTACACTTGAATTTCTCTTCTGCTTAGGCACATTGTTTCTGGTTGTGAATAATGCACCCGATTCCATGGTTTCAACTGCAACTGCCATAAGTTTTTGACTCTCATCCTGAAAAATCAAGGCATACGCTTGGTTCACATTAATCACCTTAGACTTTCTTAGAATTTAACTCCTTGCCTGACTATAACATTCATTCAGTCCTATTAAAAATTGTAATAGGCATTAATATTGCAAATGCACTACAAAATTCTTTGATTTCTCACAGTCACATGAAGGAGGTGGCATCATTGAATCATACTCATTCCCTAAATCCTTCAACCTTGAATAGTACACTGACACATATGATGTTCCTTGAGTCAAAGTAAAGATCTAGTTATGAAGAGAGTACAAACGTGATCCATTCACTTTATTGAACCTCTCCTGCAATTCCTTCCAAACCAAGAGTACATTCGAACGAAATAGAATTCCACTTAGCAATTCTTAGCTCATATTTCCAAGAAGCCATGATACTACTATTCCATTACACTCATCCCGCCGATGTCCTAAAGTTGGTACAAAAGTATGCCTAGTGATTGTACCATCAATGAAGCCCAATTTATTTCTTCCTAGGAGTGCAACTCTCATTGCTCAATCCCACAAAGTATAATTCTCCATCCCTATGAGTTGAATACCAACAGATAAGGACCCAGGGGCATCAAAAGATCATATATGGAATGATTATGATCAATCACCACAAGAGCTGGAATAGAGGTTCCTAAATCAGATACATCCTCAATCGACATGGTTATACATCAACAAATTCGGTGAACTCGAAGATGTGGTGAAGAATCGTTAATCAAAAAATTGAATTAACAAGTGAATCAAGGGTTTGCTACAATTCAAATTAGGAATCGTTGTCTTACAAAAATGCCGATGAATCTCTTGATCGTCTTCGGTTTGCGACAAACAATCCTTAGACCTTACCGACGAGACCTCACTCTGATACCATGAAGAAACTCACTGAGTTCCTGATTGACATTGACTCAGAGCAAAGCATAGATGAAAGAAGAAAACACATGCAGAAGTTTGGAGAATTTTGTGTGTGTTATCAATGGAATAGTAATGTAAATTAGTTAGCTACACATATATACAAGTTACAACTCCTTGGCCATCTGTCAAACTAACCTCCACTATCACCAAGATACACAAATAAAATTAAGGTTGAATACATAGACGACCCCTCAAACCTACCAAAAAGTTTGGGGGTAGTATCCTATTTTATTTTATTTATATTTTAAAAAAAATCAAAGACAATATTGTAGGTGCCACCTCCAATTACTCGGGAATTAGATCAGATAAACACTTAGTCGTACCTTTTATTTAGACTTTTATCACTTCCTTTGTTGGTCCCATTCAACTCTTCCAAATCCCAATATATACTCTTCATTCTTCAATTCCTGCTTTAGCATCCTTCCAAAAGTCTCACTTCTTTCTTCATTCTTTATTGCATACAACAGGAAAAATCCATGGACAAGACAGAAAGAGAAGCTCTTGGTTCCATGAACGTGGAGTCCTTCTCTCACATAATTCCCTTTATCCGACCACCACCACCACCTGTTAAAGAAAAGCCCATTCGGCTTTTCGGCAAAGAATTCGGCGGTGGTGGTAATACTACGACCACCACCTACATGTCCGAATCCATTGACAGTAACCTTTTTCATGACGAACCTGAAACAAATACTGTGAACCCTGCGAACTATGCTTATAAAGGAAGTCATATAAATATCAGCAACAATGAAGTGAGTAACAGGAAATATGAATGTCAATATTGTTTTAGGAACTTCCCAACTTCTCAAGCCTTAGGAGGCCATCAAAATGCACACAAGAGAGAACGCCAGGATGCCAAACGAGCTCATCTTCAGTCTGCCTTAGCGCATGGTAAGATAATACTACTGTTTCCAGGGGCGGATTTAGGGGGCGCAAGGGATTCACCTGAATCCCCTTCGTCGAAAAATTACACTTTATATATAAAGCAAAATCTGTAATATATTTCTATATATTAAGTTTTGAACCCCTTGACACAACCCTATAGTGTACTTAGTGGTCAAGGGGTTCAAAAATTTTATAAAGTCACATATTCAATTCCACTAGCTATAAAAAAAAAATTGAACCTCCTTCAAGGAGATCTTGGCTCCTCCACTGACCGTATCCCCCCTCCTTTTGAGTTTATGTTACCCTATTTATATTTCCAAATTTAAAAACAATTTAACAATTTTCATTTTTGCCTTAATAACAAAATTTTATAATCACACAAATATAATATTATATTTAATATCAGAGACGGATCTAGGTTTGAAGTTTATGGATTTCTATCGCAATTATAAATTAATATATAATAATAATTGGGTTACAGTTAGATCTTTATAAATATTTTATGGATTTCTTAATAGAAATACAATGTCTATATGCAAAAGTTATTGGGTTCTTGCGAACCCAATAACAACAATCTAGATTCGCCTCTGTTTAAGATCACAAGTTTCAAAAATGTTATAAGGTAAATAATGTTTAAATTTTGAGAGTATCGGATAGTGAGAGAAAGTCTTTTCTCTAGAAAATATTTTCAGTCATAACAAACACACGCATAAGCGAAACTAGAAATTTTTTCAGGGGTATTTAAATTTGAAAGACGTGAAAAAAAAATTTCGACAAAGTGTGTTTAATATGTATTATATACCTCTAAAACGTAATATTATATACACTGTATAATTTTTCTACGAAAGGTGGTCAGTCAATGATTGTATCATTTTTATATTATGTTGTTACTTTAAATATAACTTTTATTTCTTATCGACAGAGGCAAGTATATATGGGATAAATCATGGCCTTGGTGAACCAGCAGCTCCTAGTACTACGCGTCATACAACATGGAACAACATTAACAATAGTACGAGGTTTTATGGAAACCATCATGTCAATAATGTTATTAGTCCTTATTCTCAAACTCTTATAAACAGAAATCCATTGTCATTTTGGCGGATTCCTCCAGCAGTTCATCAGAATTCTTCTTCTAACTTAGGGTTTCCTAATGATGATTTGAAGCCTTTTCCAATGATTAAAAGTCCTAATTATGATAGCAGATCTGGATATGAACCAAAGGGAGAAGTTCAGGATCATTTGAGTTTAGATTTGCACTTGTAGGAATGGTGTAATCTTAATAATTTCTTTTGAGACAAATGTCTACTTCTTTTGAGAACTTGTGCCGAAAATTAGCTTAATAATTTTAATTTGTTTCCTCCTAGAATTTTAACTATTGATAGTGTAAAGAGTTTTTACACTATTCGTGTAATTTAAACAGTTACAGCTGATTGTGTGCATTATTTTTATTACTAATTCCACTTATTTAGACAGTTAATTACTTGTATAGTATTCATTTATTTGATGTAATGACGTAATAATTCTTTACTGTACCAACATATAGAAGCATGAACTGTTGATCTGTAATTTCTGCTTGTGGATGTGTTGGACGTGGACGTGGAGTGTCCGGTGCAAAAAGGCCTTAGATGTGAAAAACCTAGGCTACTTATATATTAGTGATAGTTATTTTATATTCTTTTCTTTTTGATTTTTCCAGAAAAAATATATCTTTCAATATTTAAAAGTAATTTAGCTTTTCAACTTGTCATTTTACTTTTAATGCCCTGATTTTTTTGGTCAGAGAAGTCCTTTTTTCTTTATTATTATGTACCGTTTTCACTCAAACGCCTTCACATAAAATGTAACAGATGGAGTTGTATATCGAATTTGCAAACTAATATGAAAGGTTAATAGAAAGTTGTATTCCAAATGGGAGAAAAGGAGTAGGAAATATTGTTCAGGTATAGGTTTACAATAACAATAACAACAACAATAACTTAGTATAACCTCACTTAGTGGGGTCTGGGGAGGGTAGTGTGTACGCAGACTTTACCGCTACCCTGAGGTAGAAATGTTGTTTCCAAATAAACCCTCGACATTCTTCCCTCCAAGAACTTCTCACCTTGCTCTTGGGGAAATTCAAATTCACAAACTCTTGGTTGGGAATGGAGGTTGCTTACCAAGAGAGCAAACCCTTTCAGGTATGTTTCTCTGCATGAAATGTTACTTCTAGAGTATTATTTTATAGAAAAGATCGAAGACCGATGTTTCTATAGCATCAGATTCAGCGTTTCATTCGTTGATGAATATTCTTCTTCTTCTCTTCTATCGAAGATAGAGGGGAGCACAACTTGTGTATGCATGTATAGCATTGGGTTAAGGATAATAAATTCATGAAATGACACACACACAGAGACTTGGTTTTTTTCTGACGACATACTCCTAAACTGTCTTCTTAATCTTTCATTAAAATACAAATGCAACCTACAAAAACAACTCTTTAGTCAAGGGCGCTCGAATACGATTTAGATGTTTCTTGCATATAAGGTTTATATATATAGGCTGTGACGCTTTCTATTTAGTACATAATGTTGACTTGAAGTTCATTAACACAGTACGGAAAACCTATTCTAAAGAATGGGACTCTGTCTTAAGCAACTTCTTTATTCAAAACAAAAAAAAGATATACATGTAATGAACATATATACATGTAATGAACATTATATATATATATATATATATATATATATATGTGTGTGTGTGTCCTAACTTTGCCTCTAGATCTATCGCCCACTCCCTGTACGTACAAGGATTAGAGGAAGATGTTATGGATAAAGGATCAGGAGTGTTACAGAAATTGGATACTGGAATTGTCGAAGTAGTTTATGTGTAGTAGATAAGACATCAGTTTGCTCTTTCAATAACTCAAAAATAGTATGGATACTGAAAACTTGTGGCAATATTAAAAATCACATGTTTCAAAAGTTTTTTATTTCTTAAACTCCGTGTATACAATCAAACTACATTTCGTCCATGATGTCCATAGACTTGTCCATTATTTCTTAAAATCGGATATATTATGAATCAATGGTGGACCTCAAAGGACTACAATGATGTCCATAGACTTGTTTTCAATATTATCCCTATTATAATTTGCTGGTTTAATTTCTTTGGAAAGAATTCTGTACCTGTAGGTATGGGGATCAAAAAAGTTTCAACAAGTATAATATTAAGCATATCCTAACAGTTGGCCTCAAGCTCACTTGGAATACTTTTTGTGATACTCTTACAAGGCTTAAACCTGGGCATAAAAGGCTAATGGTTCGATGGCTCAAGCGGGACAGGGGTTGTGTGATGCTAAATACTTATGGGACTTTTCTTCAGAGGGAAGGTAAAGCAGGTTCAGGGGGTGCGATTAGAGATGATCAAGGAAATATTATCATGTCTTTTCCACTCCAGCGACTGCCCAAAATCACAATATAGCAAAGGCTCAAGCAGCACTATTATTTGACCTCAATTGGTGCAAACAAAATGATTTCAGTGAGGTGATATTGGAATTGGACTCCCCATACATAATAGCGATCCTCCAAAACAATGTTGACACTAACTATAATCTCAGTCATATTGTGAGTAAGATCAAAGACATCATCAGGACGCTCAACATTGCTACCGAGAGGCTAACCAGCTCGTTTGGCTAAGACGGCAGCAGATACGCAACAATCTGTTCTCATAAATCAAGCAATCAACTTCCTAGGCAATCCTAAGGCCTCTTTTTGCTTGACAAACAGCAGATTCCTAGCACAAGAAACAAATTTAGTTGGTATTTTTGTTGATTGAGGAGGCGAACTATAATTTAATCGCCTATTCCTCATTATTTTGAAGGGTTATCTCTACCCTTGTGTTGTATATTCAAACTATATTTTTGATTAATACAACACCTCCAGGAATACCGGGAAAGTTCATAAAATAACAATAAAAAGATAAAATATATATATATATATATATATATATATATATATATATATATATATATATATATATATATATATGTTACGTTACTAATGGAGAGAGTACTAAAAACAAGTGATTCTGCTTGAATTGTCCGTTGGACGTTGTCTAACATGATCCTGGACATATCTTTGTGCCTTACATCTTAACTTAGAAAGTCCAAACGATACTATAAATAGAGATACAAGTGTGTCTGCATGTTAAATTTTTGAAACTAGCATCACATCAAGGACGACCCTACATAAAATTATGAAGTGCTAAGTAAGGTTGGCAAGTGGGCCGGTTCAGGCCCGGGACCAGTCTGGGACCAATCCAGGACCGCGGCTAGTATATGTGGGCTTCTTGGCCTAAACGGTCCATAACCGGATAAGTTCGGGACCGTGGAGGTGGGTCGGTCTTCTGGCTGGTCCTTCACTTTGGGACTGCAAGACCGGGACCGTACCGGTCTTTGGCGGGCCTAAACAGTCCCAATGGTCAAATTGTTTTCAAAAAAAAATTGCCCATTTGGGCATTTAAAAAGTAGTCGTTTGAGCTGCCAAAATAATCGTTTGCTATTTGCAAATTTGCCATTAAACTCCCCCCCCCCCCCTCCCAACCCAACTTTATTTTAACCTTAATCTTTTTGTAATTACGCTTTTTTCCTATTTTCAACTACAAATACCCCTTCATTCTTTTATTTTTCTCACAAAATCATCAATCTCTCTAATTTTCTTCTATAATTGCTATTATTGCTAACTTTATTGTTAAATTTGTTAAATAATTGTGAAGTTGGTAAATTGAAGTCTTCAACGATAATCAATTTTCAACAAGTTGTTCATCAATTCGGTAAACTCATTCCAACTCATAATTTTTAATATAATATTTTTTTGTTTTTTTTATTTTCTATTATTTGATTAATTACGATGGCCTTCTTAAAAAAAATTGGTAAAAATAAGGAAAAATCCAAGAGTGTCCAATATGTTACTCCTCCACTACCTCCAGCTCCCCGGCCCAAAACCTCATATCTGTCCTACACCTACTATTCTTAATAATGATAATAGTTTATGACAATTTACTGAGAGTCAATTTTTTCATAATGTTGGAGTTGTTGAACAACTAAACCGTGAATTAATTAATTCTCTTTATCTAATTCAACTATTGATGAAGATGAGGAGGAGAAAATAGATTTTGATGAAACACAACCGGATGACGATACACCCATTATTTTCATTCGAGCCCTTGGGGATCCAAACCAAACATCCATGCAAGTCTAAAAACATAACACAAACTTGCTCTTGCGAACTGAACTCCAAAATAACATCTAAAACCACAAATCAAATTCCAAAACACATGAAAATCATCATGAACTTCAAGAACCTCTAGAATCGCAACCAAGCTTCTGAACCATATCAAATCAACTCTGAATGACGCCAAATTTTACAGGAATCTTCAAATTACGAAATGTAACAACCACGAAACGATGAATAAAACCTCAAGTCAAAATCAATGTACTTTGAAACTTCAACTTATATAACCGATGCCGAAACCTATTAAATCACCTCCGATTAACCTCAAATTTTGCACACAAGTCATGTTTGCCATTACGAACCTATTCAAACTTCCGAAATCGAAATTCAATCCTGATATCAAAAACTTCGCTCTCGTTCAAACTTCTCAAAATTCAACTTTTGTCATTTCAAGACTAATTCAACTACGGACCTCCAAATTACAATCTGGACGTGCTTCTAAGTCCCAAATTACCCAAGGAGATAACAGAACCGACAAAACTCCATTTCGAGGTCAAATGCTAAAAATCAAACTTGATTAATGACTCTTCCAACTTAGAGCTTAAATCTTGAAGTCCATTCTTCCAAAACGATTTCGGATAACTTGAAATAATACCGATGATTTACGCAAGTCATAATACATCATGCGGAGGTACTTGAGCCATCAAATACCGATCGAAGTGCAAATACTCAAAACGACTGTTCCAATCGTTAGATTTTGGTTCTAATTTCGAGAATTAAATTGTATCTCGTCTCGAATTTTTTCGTCCTTTGTGATCAAAGTACCAAAAATTATTGACCAGATCCGATACACATCTAATACCCCTCTCATACTAGTATCGTGCCGCCACGGATACAGCTAAACTGTCTCGTCAGACCAACTTTTATTTTGATTGAACACGAAATTTGAAAGATAAAAAAAGACTTATGTGAAATACTAAAATAACACTTGATATTTTCCGTGTTACATGTCATTACATTTTTTTTTACTATAGTATATCTCATTAAGGATAAATTGAGAAATTAAAAATTGAAAAAATTCTAAATATAAAAAGATAGAGCTTATACAACCGAGGGAGTAACAAATGGGGTGAGAATTTTTTAGGGAAAAGTACAATAAATGGGACAGATTTCTCTTTTGACAGAGTTTTAAAGTTTTGTTTCTTTAGTTGTCTTAAAAGTTGATACTTCTATATCAGGGAAAAATGGAACCCTAGTTAGGGCTTTTATGGAGCCTATGTTCAATTTGAGATATGAAAAAGACAACAGCAAGGATATAGCAATATGCTGAAAGTGATATACTTTAGTTGAGGAAATTATATATGCTCTGTCATACAAATAAATGATTGTACACAAAAATAATGACACTTACAGTTAGCCACCATCTCTACTGCATTTTGGGTAAATGCTTCAGACAGACTCTTCAGGTTATTTTGTACCTTTGTATCTTTTATGTCACCACCTTCTAACTTTTTTCTTGTATCACATTGTCTCCATGAAAGCATACTGTCTCAGGATTAAATTCCGAGAACTGATAAATTCATGACAGGGAGAGCTTTCCCCCTCCTCTTAAAATACCAATTAGTTAAAAAAAAAAAGGTAAAATAATGATAGAGGACTTACCTAAAATGCAAAAGGAAAAGAAACTGGTGGATCATAGTATGTGTATATGATATTATCCTCCGTAAAATCTACTACATAATTAATATGGGAAAAGATGTGGTGCAACGGATGGGGTAAAAATATCACGTTCTAGCCTGTTTTTGGATTGGTCATTTAAAAATATTCAGTGTTTACCAAGTCAATGAAAATAGTCACTAGCTATTTTGCTGTAACAGAAACCGGTCCAGTATATAATATACTGGAGTCGGTGCACCTATATATGAACTCTAGCATATTATGTTGGAACTCCAACACATGGAAAGTTCCAACATAATATACTGGAGATTCGAGCACTTGTGTATGAACTTCCAGCATATTATAGTAGACTGATATACTTTGCTGCAACTTCAGTATATTATGCTGGAGTCCTAGTGTATTTATGCTGGATTTCCATCATATTATGGTGGAGTTCCATCATACTTATCCTGGAACTCCAGTATAATATGCTGGAGTTCAAGTATACTTATGCTTGAACTCCAGCATAATATACTGGCGTATTTTCTGGGGTTTGAACAGTGTTTTCGCTCAGACTTATTGTTACATAAAAAGTGGCTAAATTTCTATTACTTTTGAAACTGAGCTATTTCTGAACGACCACTTGTAAATCTGGCTATTTTAAAATTTCTCCCTAAATGGGGCTTTACGCGGCTCAAATTGAATATAATCGGGCTTCAATACGAGTACCGGACACCGGATGGACAACAACAAAAAAAGTATTTATTTTAAAAGTAATGAAAGAAGCTCCAGAAAGAACAACAGATTATTCTCCAAGCTCCTTAAATTCTTTTGGTCTACAGAAAAGGTGTTTTGTTATTTTTCAGTATATAGGAGTCACACTATATATAGGACAGAAAGTACTATTATTACTAAAACCTGAAGAAAAAGAAATGTCCCAATTTCGAAAGTGATTTTCAGTCGCACTTACTCATATTTCATTTTCACCCATTTAACTGCAGTCATTGCTTTTACTAGAATTGTCGAAATACTACGGACTTTTGATAAATTGAAACATTATTTCTAAATGATGTAAGATAAAAATATACGATCACTAACCTATCAACTTTACCCTACCAACTCCAAATTACTATCTAAGGCTTCAAAGTAAATGCAGAAATATGGTAGGACATAACAAAGAGGTCATATGAAATCCATGTAAGATGATAAAGACATAAGAGGAGGTGCATCATAGCACAAAATTATGCAAAGAAAACCAGTGGAATTTAGGAAACCCCATGAATTATTCGTTTGTCACTTTGTACAACCCCTATTGTGTACTCCATCAGTGTGAGCTTGCTCATTGTCACAAACTCCAACAGTAGATTGGCAGGCGACAACCAATGTAAAATTAATTAACCCGTATGTATCCACATAACAAAAATATCATTCATGGGACGTGCACGACCACAACTTGCTCGGGCAGAGGCGGATCTATATATATGAACCAAAGGGGTCACTGGCATACGTAAAGTTCGGCAAAAACTACATGTATAATTGTATATATTCTTAGAAAATATTAATATATTAATAGTGTGCATCCTTTATACAAAGCAGATTATGACGTAACACTATTCATCAACACCAAATTTGATTTATTATTTTTTTATTCATCTTTTTATTTTTTTGAACTTTTAATTTATTATATGTGTGTATATAACTAATTTTTATGTTAAGATCTTTATAATTTTAATTTTATATCCTATTTTTTGATATATTAATTTTTGTATATATTATAGTTATATAAAATTATAAGTTAATTTTATTATTATTATAATTGTATAAGAAGAAATATAACCATTATTTAAAAATAAAAATACAAATATAAGATATCCAATGTTGCTAAAATTGAAAAGTGAAAACTAAATTTAAAAAATAAAATTAACAATACATAAAATAAAAATACATTACATCAAAGGAAGGTTACTGATTTGAACAATTTTTGGCTTGATACAAAAAAATTAAGGACAAAGATGCGCATTTTGCACTTCGTAGTGCATTAATCGAGCATTTATGGGAGAATAGAAGCGAAAGTTAATATTTATGTGGTACTTAAATTAAATTTGACTATCACGTAATATTTGTTTAATTATCTTTTATCAATGATTTCACTTTTAGTTGATTTGTCCTTTAAAGTAATTTTATAATAAATAATTATATATGTGGTGAATGTGAATTATATGTGATGAATATGGAAAAAGAAAAAAAGATAGAATTTGTTTGAAGGAAATAAAAATTTTTAAATAGAAGATAATAATATATTATAGAAGAGAAAAAAGAATATAAAAAATATTTTTTTTAGTGTAAAAAATGAATTTAATATTAAATTTGATGTTAGGGTCGGAGATGATCTTATATGCATATATAGTGGTACACCTATTGCTTATTTGTGCCTCTACAGATGTTCAATTTATTGTTTTTCAGTACCTGATAATTGATATATAGGCTTTGTATAATATTAATTGCGTTTCTAACGATATTTGTCTGGGCTGCCTTTATAAATCCCTCACCAAGTATAACAGGTAATATTGTCAGGCATATGAGTGGCTTATGAAAGAGACACCAATTTCAGTATTAGTAGTTATTAACCCCCAACCATAAGTTTGATTATTTCATTAAGGGATGACTGAAAAATGTTTTCAATCTTTTCAGAAATTACTACTATATGTTTTAGTGATTTAGCTTGCTATAGCTACTATTTATTAAATTGTTTCTTATAATTGTATTTTTAGTTGTTATAGATTGTATTCGACAATAGCAAAACTCGATGAAAAATAGAGGAGTCCAGCTAAGCAAAGAATGTATTCGACTGTATTCGCGAGCTGTATTCGGGAATACAGTAACAAAATTTGCAGAAAAAAGGTCTTCAGTTGTTTAAAAACAACAAGTGAATCAATTAACGCGATAGACTCCTAATATAACTCAACAAACTCAATTATAACACACAAAATATGTATTGCCAGTGATAGAAAAAATTCTCAACCGAAAAACACCCCAAAATAAAGCAATCTTCAAAGATTCAATCCATTCTTTGTTTTAGTGGTATCTTTACTAAAATATTTTTTAGTGGTATCTTTAAAAATAGATTTATATATTGAATTATATAATTACATTGAATACAGTTAAATACATAAAAATACATTGAATACATGAAGTATAGCAGGTCATCTATAGAGCAAAAATATATAAATATATACTGCAGATACATTTGAATACATATATACATCTTAATACACAAATTTTATTAGTTAAAAAAACATATGAATACATTGATGGAATACAACGAGAGAGTGAATATAATGAAATACATGAAATATAGCGAGATACATTAACATATATTGGGGGGAAAAGGTAACAGACTCTTCAAGTTCCTCAGCTCAAACTCCGTCCCCGATCCACCGATATCCAGGCTGCCGCCATGTTGGGCGTCGTCGCCGGTTAAACGAAGACAGTTGTTGAAGAAGCACCAATTTAATGGATCAAACAGAAACTAGAGACAGAACTTCTGCGAATCACCGGCCAGATCTGTCGTTGCGAAACACAGCCTCTGCTAGGGTTTCTTAATGCAGTGGAGGAAAAAACCGAGGAGAAAAGAGAATAAAGAGGAAAGAGAAAGGAGGAGAGAGGGGAGATAGAAAAATAATACACAGCTTATTTAATGGCTTAAAGGTAGAAACTTAGTAGCCACAATTAAATATTTTGCGATAAAAATTAAAAGGTAGCTATAAAATATAATATTTTTAAAAGAATATTTATTTATAATAAATAAGATATGAATGAGCTAAAGGCCCTTAGCGAAATGTCGTTCGTCTTTTTTACCCTTTTAAAATAGTGTTCATACTAGACAAAAAAGTCATTTAATTACTATCCTTATATTTAGGACTTTAAAAGAAACTAAAATTTTGATTACTAAATTTTTCCTTATTGAATTAAGTAAGAAATCCTAATATTAGGTACTTTAAAATGGATATTATTCAAGAGAAGTAAGAGAATTACGTTCTTTTCCTAATATTTCCTCACGGCAATTTGCAAAGAAATATGTTCACATTGATTCTTCTTTTTAGGGAACATATAATTCTAACAATATGCTTTTATATATTATTACTACTGAAGCAAGAGATTTTTTACGGGTTTTAGGCCTTCATATGGCTTTTTACAATGTTGAATTTAAGATAATTTTTTTCTTTTAGAATCTCTAATGTGTAAAAGATAGATCATGTGTAAAAATAAATCTCCGATATGTAAAAAAAGAAATGGGTCATAGAATTAAAAATAATTTTGTAATGGGCCACAAAAACCAATTGACCCGTTTTATACCTAATTAAATATCTAATTTAATTATTAAATGTAGTTTAATATTACATAAACCGATAAGAGAATAATATCTTGCTCGAGTAGGAAAAGGTCAAAAATAATTTATGTCTTCTGTGCTATCATAAAAGCATGAAATCTCAACAAATTTAAATTTTTGAATTAATAAAGCAACAAAAAAAATCAATTCAATTTTGTTTCAAAATTATCACATAAGTAAACTTACTTGCCAAGTTGATAAAATTATTAAGGTACACAAATTATTTACACAATAAGAGCATTTTCCATGAAATAAATAAGAAAATAGAGTAAAATATATTATAATATAATATTAAAAATTAAATTGCTAAAAAGGCTAAGTTGAAGCAATAAGGATATAACATAAGACAAAATGTATTCAAAAAAAATTTGTCGTTATCATTTTTCTTTCTTATTATATTCGTTCAATAAACAATAGCTACCTATATTTTTCATATCGTATTATATTATTTTTTATAATTCACTATCTCTTCACTCACAAATTTCTAAACGACCAAAAGATTCAATTTCTTTAAAAAAAATTATAATTATTGTAAGGTAGTTTTTTTAATTTTTTTTTATAATTTTTGGTGACAAAGATAACAATAATTTTCATAAGATATATATTCAATGTCTCATAAACCATAATAAGACATATAAAACTTAAGTGGAGTAGGATTTGTGTATTTAATGCGCTAGCTTAATGAGATTAACATTCAGTATTTTTCGTTGATATTTGTTCAATCGCTCAAACACATTACTATTTAGTAATATGTATATAATTTTCAAAACTATATATCTATTGTTATAGGTACACGCGCAAAGCGCGTACCCTAAGACTAGTTATTATAAAAGCACGAAGGCCCTTAGTGAAATATTGTTCGCCATTTTTACCCTTTAAAATTAAAGTACACACTTGACAAAATAGTCATTATATTGCTTTTTATTTTTTAGAACTTTAAAATCAACAAAAATATGTTTATTTAATTTTTCCTTATTTAAATTATGTAAGAAGACCTAATATTTAAAAATATCTTGTATTTAAAATTAGGTTTATATCGTACTTATTTACTTGCCATTTATTGCATTAAGGCCTTTTTAGCTTCGATTCATTGACCAAGTAAAATATCACATGCGTTAGTGCCTTTAATTGATAATTCACATACTAACTTTTTAGCTACTAAGTGCCTTCCAATTTTTTGTCCAGTAATTTAACAAAAATAGGTAGGCTATATTGGCAAGAAACGTACTAATAATAGAACATAATTTTAACCGAGCACTGACTTTTTAATGCCAAGATTCAAAGGGATACAAAGAAGATAGTGAAATAATAGCATAAGTGATTCTAGAGTCTTCATCTTAAATATATGAACAGATGGTGGGACTCAAATATGGTACTTCAAAGAATATTGCATTTACGATTTTCTTTTCGTTTATGTAAAACCTATTTATCGTCAATGTCAATTTATTGCTTAAAGTATTTTATTGTTTTGCATTAACCTGTTTTGTGTAATTTAATTGGTTGTGCTTTGTTTGATATTTTTTTTTTCTTACGTTGATATTGGTTCATTTTTTTCAGTTGCCATCACGTATGTTTGCTCTTGAATTTCAGATGGCACCCAAAAGAATGATGGTGAGACTAAATTTCCAAATCACCAATTTGGAGTTCACTTTTTCCTCTTATTGTAGGATGCGGTAAAGTTATATTGAAAATTTGGGAGAACAGAAAGATAATGAAGATTATTTGGCGCTGCTCTTGATTTGTTTGCACATATATCTTAAATTTAATTATGAAATTTTTTCCAATTAGAACATTGAGCCGTTGAGGTATATCTTCTTCATGTTTAACTCAATTTCCTCGAAAATTTTGCATTTTTCTCATGAGGAAAAAATATGTCTTCTGCCCATTGGCTCATATTTGTATCTTCTACAATAAACTCAAGAATATATAACTCCTTAAGGAAAAATTCAGAATAACCTTTAAATTTTCGAGATTTTTTTTTTTTTTTTGCGGATACGAAAAAGAAAGCCTAATAACTTATATTATAAAATTAGAATAAATCTTAATTTTAGTATATTCACTAAGAGCAAGATTTCTTCTTTTATTGAGTTGCTAATTAGGTTCCATCTTTCAGAATTTTATATTTTTTAAACTTTTATTTTAATATTCAAAAATATTAATATTACTGTGTGTTTAAAAAAAAATTATACTCATTAAGATGGGGCTACATACACAATGCGCGTACTTTCTATATTAAAAGTTGAAAGCCCTTAGTGATATAACGTTCGACTTTTTTTGTCCTTTTAAAATAGAGTTCATACTAGATAAAATAGTCATTTGATTATTTCTTTAATATTTAGAATTTTAAAATTAACTAAACTTTTTACTATCAAATCTTTCCTTGTTTGAACTATATATAAACTCCTAATATTTAGGAATTTAATTTCAATCATTTTTTCTTTTAGGAAATTTTTTGCCAAGTATCAAATTATGCAAGATTATCGCTTCTGCTTACATATACACAAATCATACTTTTAGTCTTATGTATCTGCTTATAACCAATAATCATTTAGAGGAGGTGATTACTTTAGGTAACTTATGGTAATCACTTATTATTTACAATATATTAAATAATCCACAACAAACAACACTTATAGTTTAGAATCTAAAAAGCTGATCTATATATTGTTTTCTTCTAATTATCTTCTTTTCTTTGAAGGAAAAAATAAATAATTAAAAGAATAAGACGGTTGCTGCAAGAAGAAACTAACCTACGTATACAAAACGAGTCAAAATTATCATTTAACTATTTATTTTATTTAAGATTTTAAAATCAATAAATTTTTTGCATATTTAATATTTTCTTATTTGAAGTATTTAGGAAGTTCTATTATTTAAAACCTTCAAAAAACAATTAAATTAGCTTATATAAATTATTTTCTTATCTAACCAACTTTATATCTAATAAAAAAACAAATTAAGCAACGAGCATCTCATGTAAACTTGTGATTACAATTAGTATCTTTAATTTTTCATAAATAATTGAAACTTTAGATAACGATAACTTCTGTCATTTTGTACTCCTATAATATTGAAATAATTTATAGGAAACTCTTAAAATTTCAAGACCACCTATTAGTAGATTCCATCTAGGATTGATAAAGGTGGTAAAAAAGGTTTATACTTTTAAAAAAATCCTGGCAAACTTTCTACATGAAAAATGGTCCGCTAATTTATCTATAATTTTGATAAATTGTGTATGACAAATAAGATTTTTTATGCACTTAAGTTACAAATTACAAATTCAATCACCATGTTGAAAGATCTATAAATAACAAAAGATTAAAAGAAATAGCTAAGATAAGAATCCCCCCAAAAAAAAAAAAGGAGCACGTTTCTAATTTTACCAATCACTTTTGTAATACTTGGAAAAGTGAAGTATGTTCAACTTCCTTTTTCTACCTATACCATTTATTTTAAAATCTTGACAAATTAGGACCGTATATTATTTTTTAGAATGCAAATTATTTCTTCATAAATAGGATTAAGCTAAAAGTTATTTATCGATTCCTTACAGGATAACTAGAAAAACCTTTATACACCATGTTAATCTATACAATTAGTTTGACTAAATTGGTCATAATGTTCAAAGGATATTAAATTTACCAATCGTGTCATTGCGATAAAAATTAAAAGGTAGCTATAAAATATAATATTTTTAAAAGAATATTTATTTATAATAAATAAGATATGAATGAGCTAAAATTTCCATCTATAACGATTGTCAGAAAATCAACGCCATCTCAGCTAACATCTTTAAATCAAGAAATTCAAGGTTTCAGTCTAAACCACACTATGTATGCATTGCCCTGAGAGAGGGGCCTTCCCTACCAAATTCTTGCACGTCCCGTCCTGTCCCGACTCATTTAACCCACCACACCACTTTGTGGCGACAGACGAAACTGACTAAAAGACTAAGCCCCTGGCCCTGCCACATAAAGTCAAAGGACTGCAACCTTATGCAACAAGTTAATGAACATAAATGAATTCAGCACATAAAAATAACATAATCTTCGCGGGAAAAGATTATGCTCTATTCCTTAACCATCTTCTTAACTAGCTGATGAGCATCGTAGCAAACAGCGGTGATATTCCACATGCAACCAATATTTGACGGTAGCACAATAATGTGAAAGTAGAAAATGAGTTTTCACTCCAATTATTTGCTTGTATAGCCAAAAGTTGGGATTTTCATAAAAATCCGAAAAATCGAATCAAACAAAATCGATAAAAAAATAATATATTTTAGTTTGGTTTCGCTTGGTTTTGGATTTGAAATTTAAAAATCGATCAAATTTGGTTTAGTTTTGGTTTTAATAAAAAAAAATCGCGAACCAAACCAAATATAGGAGTAGCTATTTTAAATTTAGAATTACACACACACACACACATATATATATATATATACAAAGTATCAAAATTTTTATAGTAAATGTTAATCATTTGCACTTTTAGTACAGTTCTTTACCTTTACATTCTAGTTTGATTGGTAGTTTTCTTTTGTCAAGTGTAACAATCTATATCATGTTAAAATAATATATTTTTAGTTGAGTCCTTATATTATTCATTACTATTTGATTAAATTATCATCATTATATCTTGATAAATATAATAAATTTTTAAAATGGCAATTAATTTGATAGTGTTAAGCAATGCGATCGTCAAAATATGTGTTTGATAGTATATGTCTTACATTTAAAAAAAACGACAAATAACCAAAAAAACCAAAAAACCAACATAAACCAATCGAACCGACTTTATTGGAGTTCTAATATTTGAAAAACCCACTTACTTGGTTTGGTTTCTTTTTAGGGAAAAACCAATCCAAACTAAACCACGAACACCCCTAGCAAAAAGTTATATAACTAGAAGAAAGGGCTATTTTGTCACTGCCAACTCAATTAAACACCAATGAGGATGAAACAATTTATAACCAGTAATGAGCCATTTTTTTCCAATACCAAGCATTTAGATGCAAGATCCAATAACTATGCCATTTAGGCTATTTACCAAATATTCCTTTAGCATTAACAACTGAAGCACGTGTGCTTTCTTCAAACATTCCTAAGCACAAACTCTGCTATTATTACAAAGTAAAAAAATATATTTGATTAAAAAAATGTACAAAGAAATTACCCTAGAGGGAACCATCTTGTGAATTAACAATTGCTCCAGATATATATAAATTCATTGCAAAATATGAAGTAAAGCTCTGATTCTGTGCACCTCGAGCCAATCAGCTGAGTCTTTCACGTTGAGCACCAGAAGTATGGGCCTCTTCAATATGTCTGGTGAGCAACGATATTCCATAATGTGATGCACTTGAAGAAGCGTAATATGAAGTCACTGTAAGTTGAGTAAACTTCGGAAGTGCATATCCTGTAATGCAGAATTTCCCATTAATTTGGTCAATTACACGTTCCTACAATTATTATACAAATACCATATATATATATATATATACAGAGCATCAATAAAAGATCAAATATAAAATTTGGGCTTGCAAAAGTTAACTTACACCTTTGTTGAGCCAAGTTCCCTTGAATAGAATATATAGTTTAAACTTGGTGCCAAGAAAAATTAAGAAAATAAAAATAGGGCAAATAAATAGATAACTAAAAAACTGAGTCTAGTAGACTTCAGGAATCAGATATTCATAAAATTTCCCCAACTCGAATGATGTTTTTGGATCTTCGGTTCCTTGCCCCCCTCTGCCATGATACTACTAATTTATGCTAATCACGCCCTTTTTGCTCAAGTGCTCAACTTTTCTTATTGTGCCAAAAAGGCATATATGGCTGGAAATGTTTCAGATCAAGCATTGCTGATTCAAATAGTGTGAAATTTGAAGACAGACAACTTACCAATTACCATAATAGAGAGGTTGCTCAACTATGATCATTTGATCTTAAACTAACAAGTTTGAATCTGCGGAATAGATTCAACAAGGTATGAATACCTACACTGTACAAGGCATGATATAGTATAACAGTTCACTTTGACATTGAGCTCTAGAGCAAAGAAATGGTGCTTTAGTTTATTGTTTGTAATTTTACTATTTGTTGTCAGCTTGTCACCTAGTTTACATGGTCCCGCCATCCGGGAATGTACTTCTCAACCACTTAGTCGAAGAACTTACAGTAGCGATGTAGCCTTTTCTCATCTCAAAGAATTATCAGTTGAGGTTTGTACACTTTACCATTTCTTCTACACATCCTACTTTTACTTGACATGGGTGCTAATTTAACCGTATTGAAAAAGCCATAAAGATTAATGTAATACCAGGAAGTTCTGATACAGTGTAGGATGTGTTGAAAAAGCCATAAAAATAACATTGAACAAGTTTGTAGCTACAAGTAACCAAATAGTATCTGTTACTCCCACAATCAATTCACAACTTTAACTCCGGCTGCCAATAATTTTAATACATGATTTTTAGTATATCACTTACCAGCCATTATTTTAGCTGAAAACCTTAATGTAGTTTTCAATTGTTTAAATAAATAATTGGAACTAACTTCATTTAAGAGTTGATAATTCCAGCCTTGAGCAGCAAAACTATTTTACATCAAATGGGAGGTATGAGCATTATATTTAAATAGAAATGGTCAAAAAGTAAAGATGAAGTCAATTTGAACATGTTTCATGTAAAAGCAATTGTATGTCACCTTTTTATCATATAACATAAAGAAGAATACTAATACATAGGAAAGGCTTGCCCTTCACAAAAGCAAACAGGGGACAAACCATGATGGAAGTAAGTTAATTAACTTGGAAAAAGAGCTGCACTTAAGACTTCATTAATCGTAATAAGAGTTTTTGTTTATTTTTATCAATAATGGGACTTTTCTTTCTTATCAAACTGAGACATCTCTCAAAATATTCCATTTGCCTTATTTTTAGATAAAACCCCCTTAATAGAGTTGGTATGTGTTTTTGCCTTATGAATCAATTCTTTTTCTTATGATGGTGGCGTACGGGTCAGCTTGCACGCACCTCGACTATTTCAACGGGTACCTACTACCTCCTATCAGTACATGTACTAGGTGACTTTGCCCACCAAGGCTTATGAATCAGATCTAGTAATGGGAACATTTTATATTTCATCAACAGATTCAGCATAACTTATGCTATGACTGCTGAGATTTATCATATCTAAATGTGAATCTAAGATTGTTCTTTATTCTTCTTACTTCCTATGTTGCTCGGACACTCCGAAAATGTCGTTGGGTGCGTGTCGGATCCTTCAACTGTAGTGTATAACAATTTAGAGACTCCGTGCAACTTAGCTTACTTCTCGCGTCCATCTTAAGTATCTCCCTTCAATCTCCTAAAACCCAAACTATAATATTGTTTGTGTCTCGTAGCAACAAATTCTATTAGAAATGAGTGCTGTGAGTTTGTCAAATGCTCGATAATCCTCAACATTAGCAGCACAAGCTATATGCTCTAAAAGCAAGTTAGTTTGTTTTCTTGCATCTCCTTTTTCATAAAGCCAGTAAAACTCTACTGGTGGTAGCTTGTGAGTTATTGAGAAGGGTCAAGATTCAGAAAATTAGGCAAAAGTGCTAGTGGAGTAACGGAAACAAACATGTCATACATCATTCCGAATAGAAAGAACCAAGCTTTACATGAAATTTCAATTCCTTACTGGGGACATAGAGCAATGTTCATGCTAAATATTCATACAGTTTATTACAAAGTAAAGTAACTATAGCAGGGATAAAAAAATATTACCAACAACAAAACTTCAGCAGAGACAAATATAATCCGATTATATTAAGATAGAGAAAAGAAAACTTCAGCAGAGACAAATATACATTCCTAGCAACTCCATGATTGACATCAACCTTCAAATTACCAACTTTTAAGCAACATTGCATAAGGATAAATACAACAACAACAACAACAACAAAAACCCAGTATAATCCCACATGTGAGGTCTGGGAGGGTAGTGTGTAAGTAGACCTTACCCCTACCTCGTGAGGTAGAGAGGCTGCTTCCGATAGACCATCGGCTCAAGGAACATGAAAATAAAGTAACAAAAAGCAGCAACAACAATATAATAGGAACAAATGGCACAACATGCAATATAAAGAAACAGGAATAAGAAAAAAATACAAAAATAGTACTTTAACTTCAGAGAATCACCTCCAAATGCCGCACTAGCTGAAGAGAACACGAGAAGTGGAGGAAGCTGCAAACAAAACCACCGAAAGGAAAGAGTAAACAGACAATGTGAGAGGTAGGGAGCAGTAGATAACATGCCAATTGTAGTCAGCTACAGATAGACAGAGAAAAGACAAATCAAGAATACAATGAAAATCAGGGAGAGTGCAAGAGAAGTATTTAGGAACAGAAAAGCGTTGTAAATGCCTACCCCTATGACAAATGGAAGCCACTTTGGTCCCTTCACATGTCTCTGGACGAAAGGGATACCTGAAAATATACTTACATTAAAGACTTCAGCCATGAATTCTTAAGATAAAACTTAGAAGAGAATTAGTTTAAGATTTAAACCTTGATTTAACAAAAAGAGAGAGAGAAAATAAAGATAAGAAAGGTAAGCACAGAAGACATAACAAATCAATCATGCCTGTATTGAAACCATGAATTGCACTGAGCAGTCCACCAATTCCAGAGCCAGCCTATTCAAAGGTCAAGAATATTACTTTAATTAACAGCTAAAAGCTCTTCATATATTATGATTGCTCTATAACTCTATTCGCTCTGGGGTTTAGTAGCCTTGTCAACTGGTTATAAAACTTTTGATTAGTAAAACGTGGGCTATTATTCCAGATTAGGTATAAGTTTACACTTCGTGACAAAATCCCATATAGAGTGTCACTGTTAACAAAGTAATTCGTGACTTCTTTCAGATGTTGGGTGGAAAACGTTCCAAAAAGAAACGCATCCCATGGGTTACAATAGCAACTTTCTGCTGCATTGAACTCAACTGAATTCCAAGTTACTATGAAAAAGATCTTTAAATATACAAAACATTCCTAAAAGGTTATGTGAATTAGCCCAATTGGGAGGACTTTCTCAGAGTTTTTGGAAAACTTGATGGACTCCTAAAAGGTGATTTGCAAGTTTTCCAAAAAAAGAAAAATGAAAAACAAAATTCAAAGCTCTTTTTTAATTTTGAAAAGGTAACTTTTTTCTTTGCAAGCACTATCAAACGAACACCACTGATCAAAACGTGAAAAAGGTGTTGGCACAAAAGTTTTTCGAGGGTCAAACATTCTTTCACTCTCCTCTATTTTATTTTATAGGACACAGATTACTATTTACAGGGTCAAACATTCTTTCATTCTCCTCTATTTTATTTTATAGGACACGGATTACTATTTACAGAGTCAAACATTCTTCCATTGACTACAATTTGTTTCATACATTTTTAAATATGTCTAATTTTAAAATTTGTGACTTCTACTACTGTAAATTTTATTATAACAAAATCTTAGATATTTGATCTAGTAGTTCAAACACCATCATTCGTTGTCGAAACAGAGAAAATATAATAGATATAGCGGATACTTACCACAGCCGTGACATCGTGCAGTACAGGAGTAATCGCCCATTCTCCACTTTTCTAAACCCAAATCAAACAGAAACAGCTCGAATTACTAGCTAGGCATTTCATCAAACATGTAATAGGTAAGATGTAACAAACAATTACAGATACACAATAATGAGTAGAACATGTTACGTACCGAAGTGGGGTTCAATAGAGAAAGACATCGAGGGCATCGAGCAGAGCCGAGGCCAGGTTTGATTGTAGGATCATACTCGAGATTTCCTCTCTTCAGCTTTTCTTCGTATACCTCTCGTGTTCCCATATTCCACTCAGAAGCTTTTCAGCTGTTGCTCATTTCTTGAACATGGATTCGATGTATGATGATTTGAGGTTGGGCCGGAAATGGATGATGGGCCTGGACTTTGAGCTTTCTGACCTAAAAGTTATGCTCCTAATAATTCGTAGAAATGACATCAGGTAGCCACTTTAAGGAGCTGCTATTTAGGAATTCACCAATACATCCTGAATTTCAGTTTTCTAATATAATTTTTTGGGACAAAGATATCCTGAAGTTAAAAAATTTAGTTTAAAATTTTAGGATAAAATAAGTACTGGCTAATCTTTACATAGCATCCTTGAGATTGGCTATATGTGCACTTGCCCCATGATAACTCTAAAGTATTTATTTATGCCTTTACCCCAAATTAAATATGTCAACCTGCAGAATCATATTCTATTAAGTTGAGAATATTTGTTAATTACCCATAGTTAAGTAAGAATTTATATATCAAATGTGTTGTATTTAGGGGTGGCAAATGGGTGACATGAGCTGAATTTGGATGGGTCAAAATAGGTTAAATCAATAAATAGATCATTCACAACTTGTCCAAAGGTGACTTGGCATAAAATGAGTTTGGTTAAGATAGGTTAAACAAATGTTATATTTTTTATTTTATTTTTTATAAATCCACAAGGTAGTATGCCTAGGACTAGATTTTATATTTGTTAACCAAATAAAAAAATCTTTATAAAGTGCATTGAATATCAAAAGAAGAGAACAAACATAGAACCTATTACCAAAATAGAGTTTGAAGTGCGCTATTTTAACATTTCAAGGATGTTCTATGTACCTAACAAAACATGCACCTAAGCAATATCCAAACTGAAAATAAGCTATAAGGCAAAAATCATCATTTTTTACTTCAATGTGATTGTAATGACCTGCTCAATCGTTTTGAGTTATAGCATCGAGTTCTATGATTTGAGACTTCGATTGGCTTCATATGGTATATTATGACTTGCATGCATGGTTGGTTTTGGTTTTCGAGTGGTTCAGGAGAGTGATTCTCAATTTGGAAGCTTTAAATTGGAAGAGTTGGCCAAGATTTGACTTTTGAGTAAATATCCTCGGAATCGAAATTTGATGATTTTAATAGGTTCATATGGTGATTTTAAACTTGGATGTATGTTCGAATTTGAATTTAGATGTTCCTAAAAGGTTTTAACTCTATTTGACAAAAGTTAGCAATTTGAAAAATTGAAGAGTTCATAAGTTTGACGAGAGTTGACTTCGATACTATCGGACTCCTATTGTGGTTTTGAGACTTGTATAGGTTAGTTTAGTTGATTGAATCTTGTGTAAAAAGTTTGGTTGTGATCCGAGATATTTATGTATGGTTTGAAAACGTTCAATGAAGTTTGAAGGTTTGGAAGTTAATCGGATAATTTTGATTTTCAGAACTTATTTTTGATGTTATTCATGAGGTCAAGGGGGCCTAGAATGTGATTCAAGGTAGTTTCAGAGAATTTTGGTGATGTTTGAGTTGCTAGTTTTTAGCAGGTATCAGTGTGCTTCCAGTTCATGGTCATAGCATGCATTTGCGAAGAGTATTTTTGGTGTCAACTTTGTTTCTCTTTGCATTCTCTTGGGATATGTCGCGTTCGCATACTGTTTGTTCCAAAGATACTACATTCGCGAGGATCTAACACGTTGGCGCGAAGTTAGAGCTAGCATGGGAGATTTTGTATTCGCATTCTCGAAGGTATGGCTCGCGTTCACAAAGGAGGGGAGTGTTGGATATCGAGATCGAGGGGAGTGTTGGATATCGAGATCGTGAGGGTTAGGCCATGATCGCGTAGGGTATTTTAGTCAATGCCTTGAATTCAAGTCTGAATTCAAACAAAAGGGAAAACCCTTTTAACTTAAACCGGCTACCTAATTCGAAACCCAATTTTATATTTATGAATTAATTTCCGCTATCCCTAATATATTAACATTATCAATTGCTATTTTTTAAAGTAAACAAGGAATTAGGGCTTCAAGTTCAAATCCACACTTGAATAAGAGGCGCACCTTTTAATTCAAGCATGCTACCTAACGAGAAAAACCAAAACCATGTTACTAAATTTAATCCTAACATTCAGCACTTTGCGAGGGCCATGGAATTTGCTAAATGGCACGCCTCGAATTCTAAGGGCAAAACAAGGCACACCTCAAACCATTTTTACCATAGAACCATGCCAAGCATCCAATTCGACGACAAGGGCTCTTTATGTTAGTGAGATGCCTTATTGCAGAAACTTCATTTATCTTTGAAATGACACGCAATTCATTCAATTAAGGACTAAATTCCAGCCTTTAAGATTTAGAAGAGCAAAGAGAAATCAACTCCAATGATAGTCCAAACTAGCTTCACGTCAACTCTAGTAGACTAGGAGATCCAAAAATGATAAATTAACTTTGAGGCCAATATGATAAGTTTATCTCCTGAGTGCTATGCCAAACCTTTATAATAACATAAGCGTTATGTGCTTTTGTGTCAAAATTCAAAGAACTAATGCAAACCAGTGGATCGAAAGAGGAAGAGGCGTCGGACAAAATTACCCACTTCACATTAACCAGAGAACATTGTGAACCAAAAGACAACATCCCCCCTCCATGGCATCCCAGAAAGAAATACGTATAACTTAGCAGACTACTGAAATAATATAACCACTTAAATCAACTCAAGGTAACTAAATGAAATCAATCATTAAAAGTGCTATACCAAATGACTACACTGATGATAGCACATAAGAGATGAAGAACTACCATCCGAACACTTAGCATCAACAGAAACATATAAACCAAAGAGCGACCCAAGTATTGTTAATTGTTACCAGCTCCAAACCAAAGCGGAAGTTTCTCACAACAAACACGATGATAAGAACAAAACCCTTATGATTTTATAAAGATGATTTCAATGCTAAACTTGATAACAAACATCATGAATAATACTTATGAACAGAACAATCAGAGGCATGAAAACTGACCAACAGTAAACATGACTGAAGCAATTGTATCTCCGTGTGCTTTCGCGTGTATGTGTGTGTGCATTCAGAAACGGAGAAGAAGCAAAATCAGATGAGGGCTTCTAAGTTGTATCTACTTGCAGAAGAAGATCGGAACAGTGGGGTGGTTATTACTGGCCCAAGAAGAAGCTGAGTGGTGGGTCAATTCAAGAAGAGGATGACTGGGGGTGGGGTTCTCTGTTTTGCAAAGCTGCGCCTCCTTTATATTAGAGTCTAGGTTAGGCATTTGAGTAGGGATCCGGGTCGGGTCTGGAGGAAAACGGGTCACGTGTTTTGGGGCGGGTCACGGGCTGGTTTTGGATGGGTACTGAATTGGGCTTGTGGTATTTAAAGGGGATTTTTACCTACATATACTATATATAAAACTTTATTGCCCTCAACGTTTAACGTTTATGTTTATTACATTTAATCATATCAAATTACCATCTATATACCATAATTCAAATTAGGGATATAATTAAGAGTTTATTTATATTAGGCATAATTATAGGACTGTATCTTCTCACTTTCTCTTTCCTTTCATCTCAATTATTCACAACACACAAAACTCACGATGGTCCTATGCTTCCTCTCGTTGATCATACCCAGCTGCCCACTACCGTCGAAGGATATCATATTTTCAAATTCACAAAAAAATATTAAATTCTTTGATCGAACCCCTTGAATTCCCACTGAAAATAATAATGAATTCTTTGACCTATTACTGGTTAACACAGCCGATTGAAACTCAAAGAAGAAAAAGAAGAAGTTTCCATAATTTGTAGATATTTTATAGTCAAATTAGAAAAATTATAGATAAATTGTAGATTGTTTTTTGCAGAAGATTTTGTAGAAGCTTTAGTCGTTTTAGATTTGTGAAAACAGAAAATAATGTATCTAAAATCGGAATACAAATAATGTACAATTTATCTACAAGATATCTACAAAATGGATACATCGAATTTTAATATCCAAGTTCTCATTTCAATTGTAGCATAATTGGCATTTCGACATAATTGTAGAAGGTTTGTAGAAGTTTTAGTCTTTCCAATCTACAATTCATCTATAATTTATCTATAATTTATCTACAATATATCTACAATTCTATAATTTAACTACAATTTTTGGAAATATGTCTTCTCATTCTTCTTCTTCTTCGAGTTTGAATCTGAAATTCATGCAAAATCAAGTCGAATCTTCATCTTTGAATCTGAAATTCAGTCAAAACCAAGTCTAATATTCATCAAAACCCTTCAAAATTGAGATATAAACTCCTAAACATATTCCAAATTATTTACAACAATACTCAATCCAAACAAATAATAATTTTTAAAAACCCAAATTTGAATTCAAAGCTTTCAAGCTTTTTAATGGCTATCAATGGTGGAAAATATATGGAAGAACAGATTTTTTCAACTTTGAGTTGTTGATACTCGAAAATTTTAACGGTACGTTCTTTTTTTTCGAGAATTTGAATTGTAGTTCTAGAAAAAAATATGTAAATGAGAAATCTCCTTTCCTTTTTTAAAAATTGAATTTAATGTAGAATCAATTAACAACAAGATTCTCTCCTTAATTTTAGCTTGTTTATTAGGGAATATTCTGCCCTTTTAATGCCTAATAATCGAATGGTACAAAATTTGTAGGTAAAACATGGACTGAACGAATAATTAACAAACTATGCACATTAGGGTAATAAGGTTTCATATATGGTATAGGTAGGTAAAATTCCCTATTTAAAATCAAGAAGACCCAAAATATGAATTTTCCACTTCCTTTCCCTTTTCTAATTATTTCAAAACTCTTTTCTCTTTCCTTCTTTTTTTTTTCAAAATAAACCCTAAACTAAATCCTAAACCAAATTAAATTGTAAAATTAAGCTAAATATGTAATTATGTAAAAATGATCATTTTTTGTAATTTTTTTATTAATAACACAATTAACTCAGTGTAATTAATTACTAAATATAAATTGAACCTAAGGTGGTATGAAATTAAAATATGACACCTTTATGGTCTTTCTATGATTCTAAAAATATTAAAAATGCATGAAATGCAACTAAATAAAGCAAAACACCTAAAAATCAATTAAAATTATTTTGGTTCATTCCAATGCATCGAATTATTCGACTTTTGATGCAAAAGATTTATAGATGGAGCTAACAGTTACTTTTATGAAGGGCAATAATCATGTGCTCACAAAATCCTAAATCCAAATGCTACATATTTTTTCATATTTTCACTGATTTAAACAAATAAACATGCACAGACAAACGCAAACAATAATAGAAAATAACGCAAAATACACAAAAATTGCAATAAACACAAAATTATTTTATTTTGAATTTTTTGGAAGTAATTCTCGTATAGGGCAAAAATCACGTGCTCACAGTGCCTATGCATGATTCTTTTTTATGCTCGGATAGATGAAGACTCACATTATGCTTTAATTGTACTACCCCAAATAACATTCTTTTCACATAACTTTAGATATAATTTTATTTGATTACTACTAATTATTTTCTCACAAACTACAGAACCTTCAACTTACTATATTATCAACAATTGTAGTATTCTACACAAGGCAAAGAAGAAAGAAGAAAATGTATTATGTGAAGGAGAAAGTAAGCAACGCAGTGCAGAAAGCAGCAACAAGGACAAAGGAAGAGATAAGCAACGCAACGGAGAAAGTATTAGCAAAGGACAAAGGAAGAGAAAATGAACCAAAAGGAGCAGAAGCTAAAATGAGAGATGAAGCTTTTTAAAAAGTGTATACAAGTTATTTTTTTTTTTAAAAAAATAGATATAGATTAAATAGGGGCGACCAAATAAGACGCCCCGTACAATTTAGACATTTTTAAAAGCGGCTATACAATTTAGTTTAAGATATTTTCCTATCTATACCATATATGAAACGTTATTACAAAAAATGTGCATATTTGGGAAATTACCCGCCTTGTACACTGTTTTTCTACAATTTTTATACAATTCATTAATTAGTAATTAATAGTAGCTAAATCTTCCTAATATGGTGCGCTAAAATTCAGGAAAAAAATATCCTAATTGATTTAGTGACCTTAAGTTCAAATTTAAACGCAAATCCTTTATCTCATCTCTCCCGAATTTCTTTTGTAATTCAAAAAAAAAAAAAACTTCAGCAAATTGAAATCAAATCTTTTCTTCGTCTTTTTTCCTCAATCCACAAATTAAAAAATAATAAAATATAGAACAATACCTCAGCGACACCATTCAATCATGTCCAAAAATCTCAATCATGCTACAATTGAATAGAAAAAATTTCGATTATAAAAAATGGGTCTCATCTCTGTGTTTTTTGAGAAGAAGAAGGAATGTAGAAGAGGAAGTCTGATTTTATGTTAATATATACAAAATTCCTACATTTATCTACTAATAAACTATTAATTAATTTAAGTATGTATAAAGCGGTATTATTTTTAAGAGTATCTAAAAAATTACTACATTTATACTACAATTAAACTACGATCTATGTTGGAAAAAAATGTAGACTACAAAATTTTCTATTCATCTATAAAATTCCTACAAAAAAACTACAAATCAGTTTTAATATTTTATAAAGTTGTATTGTTTTTAAGGGTATCTAAAAAATTACTACATTTATACTACATTAAACTACAAGGCGGGTAATTACTATATAATTGATTGAGTACAATAAACAACATTTAACTACAATTAAAATACATTTAACTACATAATAACTGAGAACAACAACAATAAAAAATGTCAGTATAACTACAATTTAACTACAAAATCACCGAAAATAACTACAAATCTACCATAATATAACTACAATTTAACTACAAATATATTAACGATTCATATAAAAATATAAAATAACAACAATTAGTTTTAAGGGTATCTATAAAATTACTACATTTATACTACAAGAACACACATATGTACTTTTTCCTACATTTCTCTCTTACAAGTACTTTTTCCTGCATTTCTCTCTTGGTTTAAGGGCTTTCTTCCTTCCAACTGCCCTCATCCCATCCCAACCAACAGGACTCTCTGTCTTTGGAACATACATATGTACAAAAAATAATAGTATCCGATTAAGTAGAAATCATACTATTTTATTTAGTTGATGCAGAAATATCGAACAAATGTCACGTAGTTTAGGTAATTAGGATATAGATTGGATGTGAACTATATATCCAATCAGAAGTAGGTAATTGTTCTATATCTAGAGATGAAAAATGTCTCTTTTGACGTCTTTTCAAAAGAAAAGAGGAAAGGAAAATGATGGAATTAAGTTGAAGGAAGGTCTGGTAGTCCATATGATTTAAAGGAGAAGGACATAATTGAGCGGTGGTAATAATATTGGAAAAGCATTGATTAGAAAATGATGATAATATATGGACACCTTTAACCAAGATGGGATTCTCTTCAACAGAATGTGGCCATAATGGTTTCCTTTAATTAAGGAGTAAAAAATGCCCATTAATTAGACCCTTAATTAAGTATGGTATAAAATTGGTAATTTGATATACAGGTTTGTAATTAAATCAAACCTTAAATATGGAGGGTAATAAGGTTTCATATGTGTGGTATAGGAAGGTAAAAATTTCATTTAGTTTCCCCCCACAAAAAGCACGTCAACGCTGCTAAAGCCCAAATACTCTTTTCTCGGTCCATATTGGTAAAAGCAAGCATTTCTCGGTCCAGCCCGATCCAAAACCCTAGAAGCTCTATACATTTATACATTATTATTCTCTGTTAGGGTTTCAGTTAGCTCTCTCTTTTTCACAAGCACCAGCAGCGCATTTCGAGAGCAGAGGAAGAAAATGCCGGCCGGTCACGGATTGAGGTCTCGTACAAGAGATTCATTCTCTCGCGCATTCAGAAAGAAGGGTACCATCCCACTTTCCACCTACTTGAGGATTTTCAAAATTGGAGATTATGTTGATATTAAGGTAAACGGCGCCATCCACAAAGGAATGCCACACAAGTTCTACCATGGTCGAACTGGTCGTGTTTGGAATGTCACCAAACGTGCCGTTGGTGTCGAAGTCAACAAGCAGGTACCTCCCTCGCTCTCTCTTTCACACACAAAGGAGATACTAATTTGAGCATGTAACTTTTTTCTGTTTAATATTTGTTGATTGGATTTATAGGGTTGGATAGTAGTTACTACGTTTCTGTAAAGAGATCTGGCATCTTCTCATTTGCTGTATCTTTTATATAACCAGCTATGTCAATCTCTTTATATTTGTTTGTTCTTGTAATGAAATAGCCTCAGTGGCTGAACTAGGAATTTATATAAGGGTATTCAAAAAAAATACTTGAGTGTTACTTGGTACCCGAGGGAGTGGTTGATGAAGTGGATAGTGGATTAAGAACAATGAGAGAGTTTTAAATTTCAGTGGAGTCAAAGACACTAGTGAGTTTTTCCCCATTTGTTCAAGCCTCGTGGACAGAGTGGGTGGCAACAGGTACCTTGTTGAATTAGTCGAGGTGCCGATTGGCCTTGACACCACAGTTATCAAGAAAAACTTGTGTGTTACACATAGGATTTGAACCTATGACTTGACGCAATGTTTGAACCCCCTTTGCCACTACACTAGAACCTTCCTGTATGTATAAGGGGGATTCAACAATCTGTGTGTAACCCAAAAACTTCATTTTAACCATCTTACCTACCTTTAGCTCCTCCCCTAGCAACAGGTTCTATCTGAAAGGCTGTTTAGATGCCTGTATTTTGTGATTTAGTGTCGCCAAAAGCTCGTCCTCACAATAGGAAGTCTATTTCTTGGGAGGCAATACCTGAAAATTAATTTTTTTTGATGTTTTATGTATTTGTCATGAATCGGACTGTTGTCTTCATTTGTTGCTTGAGTTGGAGGAATCGAGTGTCGGACTAACAATTTGGTAGAGTTTTAAAGAGGTGTAGTCTTCCACTTAATGTAAGCCTCAGTATATCTGTGAACATCAAAGAATATAATGGCACAGCATAATTTGAAGTTGGGAAATAATAATTTCTAAACGAGTTTGTATTTGTTGTATTAATCAATCTTGACTTCATTTGTGGTTTATTTAACTTCCTGCTTGGACTAGATTAAAGACATTGCTTTTCATGTTTATTGGGCTTTCTCTATTCTTTCTTACTGTTCAAATGCTTTATAACACATTTCTCTATTCTTAGTACCGTTAGTTCCTGAAAATACTGCTGTCATCTCCCACTTAGTTGTGTGCAATAGTTGAATACAATTTGAATTGTCAAAGGAGATTTAATTATGTATTATATGATTATGTAACCTCTCTTTTATGAATTCTGTTAGCATGTTTAACTGTTTTTATCCTTAATGTGAAAGTTTGTTGCTGAAGGTTTTAAGTGTTTGCTTTCCTTGTTCCTTTGGTTCTCATGAACTTTTGTGCTGTTATCAATCTGGTTCCTCTTTTTCTTGTTCCATATCTCAGGTTCGTAACAAAATCTTAAGAAAGAGGATCCATGTGAGGATTGAGCATGTTCAGCTTTCACGTTGCACCGAAGAAGTTAAGGAAAGGATGAAGAAGAATGATCAACTAAAGGCCGAGGCAAAAGCTAATGGAGAAGTCATCAGCACAAAAAGGCAACCCGTGGGACCCAAACCAGGTTTCATGGTTGAAGGTGCTACATTGGAGACAGTTACTCCCATACCATATGATGTGGTCAATGATTTGAAGGGAGGTTATTGATCTTAGTCTGTTTCTGAGGTGTTGTTTGTTCTATCTTCTTTTCTGAAACTGAAAAACAGGAATAGTTTGTTGGTGTCACCCGCAGATTTCGCTTGTTAGTTTAAATTTTGGTTAAATTGTCATTAGAGGCCTTTGTTGAACTTTTGCTACAAATGGAAGTGAAGAATATCTATCTATTACCTATATTCTCTGCATTTTAAGATGAATTTGTTCATACAGCTGTGTTCTTTAGTAATTTGATAATAACCTGGTTGAGTTCCAAAGAAGATTTAAAGATTTAACATGTTGACACGTCTGTTGGATGAAATTTGGTGTCGAAGATTGGAGATATTGGCACTTTTGTGGCGATAGAACATTATTTTGGTTTTTCCAACTCCTTGGGTCAATTTTCCACCTTTGATTCACTGTAGTTGCATGTATCCATTTCATTTCCTAAACAGCAGTCGACCTACGTCAATTTCTTTTTTCTGGTTTAAAATTATCTCTATTTTCCCCCTCATTTGTCTTCACTTTTGAGGTTGAATATCTTATCTTTCAATTATTACATTTCAAAAATAAATTAAAATAAAGGAAAATTCCCGTCAATTTTTTTTTTAAAAATCCAAACTCTCTTACTTTTATTAACCGAAGCACAGATCCTCTGTTTATTTAACTTCATTATTGTCACATTGAGTCCAGAGGAGCATCAGATTTGAACCTTATGGGTTGGGGATTATAATTCTTTTAAATTATTGGTAATAATTTGTTTATATTTAATAAATTTCTTAAGATAAATACAACGTTTGAACGAAAGCTATCCGGTTCGGTTCCACACTATTGCTCCGCCCCTGATTGAATCAGCATAGGGTGTATTCAAAATATATAATCAACAAACATGAATGAAACCAAAACAAAGTCAAATACTCAAATCTCAACTCAAGCCAATATCATATATGAGCTATAACATCTTTATCGAATGTGATCATTGATAAATTACACCAGGTAATCACTTTAATGGTACTAGTAAGAACGTAACCACAATTGATATTGTATTTAGAATTTAGTTATTTTGTTGTTGCGCCTTTTTTTTTTTGTACCTCCTCCTTCAAGCGTGTCATGGTCAGATGTGGTCTCCAGTCGAGAGCGTCTGAAGATCACTCAGTCAACTTTCAGACCAAATCAATGCAATTTTGATTCAATTATTAATCACAATATCCCTCAATATTCATGTACAATCTCTAGTCTCCTTTCCTCTTGTTGGCTTTTTAGTTTTCAAATTCAAGAATTCTATTCTATATTGGGTGTAATCACTTTGTGGTCTATTTAAATAATACGTAAGTCCCCCTTAAATATCTTATACTTTTTTCGTTTGAGGCCTTTCTCTTTATTGTTGTTGAGAATTGAGTAATTACGAAAAAAAAATGCGAAATTTTGTTGCTGATACTCTTCATTTTCTCCCCTGCATTTTGATGCTTGGTTAGAAAAATTCATTACAGTTCAAACAACATGCAACTAACTCTAGAATAAAAGAAGGTGATTGACTTGTCGCGAGAGATAGTGGTAATATATTCAAAGACAGATCTATGATTCATACGTAGATTGTTCTTAAGAAATGGCAAGAGAACTTATTGAAGTGTTAAAGGTAGCCAACAATAGAGAGATGAAATAGAGAGAGAATGATAGATAAAGAGAGGTTGTATTATTATTGAATAATAACACTTGTCTTACAAATGAGGGGGGCCTTTCCTTATATAGAAGGAAGGCCCCCTCGCCAACACATTACACTATTTCGGAACTATTGTTATTACAACAACGGGATTAAGCGGAGGAGTCGGGACACCTATACGGGCGAGTTTGTCAATACGTCTTTATAGTCGGGAGCGTACTCCCACTCGTCGTATGGGCGTGAAGAAAGATGTTATTCGACGTCTGCTGCCGTATAGAGAGATGTAGTCGACTCACATAAATCGTATCTGATTCGACCTCATACAGTTAGTCCCTCCGCCTGTTGGAGATGTATTCAACATATATCTGCAATGGGTGGAAAAATCGACCCGTCTTGGATCTATCCGCATATGCGTACGTGGCACGTTCTTTGAACCGTCGTTTGCTGATAGCATGTGTCATGATTGCAGCTGCTCCCGAAGCAGGCCAGAAAGGTGATTTGACGCTTCGGTTTCCCGCCTCCTTTTTTGATACTAACCTCTTCGAATCCCGTGTACTGGCCTACTATAAATAGCGAGGGATTTCAAGACTTTCCATTCTTTGGATCATCGTAAAAGGTTCTTTATATTTCCGTCATTCACCTTTTTCTTATAGCAATACAACTTTTCATGTTGACCACGTGGTTTGCTATTATACCTTGAACAGAAAGGTTGAAATTGGCTAAGGGCGGTCGTCGTCGTGGGACAGATGAGGGTGAGGCTACTTTTAGTGTTCCTCAGCCCTCGGAAGGTGGTAAGAAACCCCGCAAACATCTTGTCCCTCTTTCCGTGGACAACCTGCTTCCCTGCGAACTATATGTTCGAAGGGATTTTCCTACAAAGGGGGCCACCCCTGCATGGGAAAGGTCCACATTTACTGAACCTCTTCTAAATAATC